>JAHZTW010000001.1:373965548-373994309 GCA_020283515.1 Alliaria petiolata
ATTCATACACAAATTTACTTGCTCCTTGCTCATATTCAAGGCTAGCCCTACGAGTTCAGATCAACTTCAGATTAATCACCAACTTGTAATTAAGATATCGATGAAAATTTGTAAACACAACTTCATACCTTGGTAACCAAACCCAAGCCTTATCCATGTTATAGCAAGAACTCCACAGCTCCAGACCAAATATATGTATAAGTAATTAACCAGACAATCACATTAACCCCAAAAGAACACGCACAAAGCAGAAATCTAAATCCAAAAATGAAAATTTATGTTGTTAATTACCCTGTAAGGATGGAGTTTCTTTCTGCTATGTTGATTTCGAGCTACAGAAGATAAGAAAGTGATAAATCGATCAAACACGGGCTAACTGAAATTAAAAAGACATTAGAAACCTAAACCCAAAAAATATTACCTTTAAGTGAAGCAATCAACCCGAAAACCTTCCTGCATGCAAAGAGCTTACAAATCAAAATCAATTCAACATCTATAAACCCTAAAATAGAATTAAAGGACAGATTTATCACCAGCAATTTGTGGGTTTCACACGAACTTTTACGGCTGAGAGAAAATCGAAGACAGCTTCAATTCGGGATTAGGACTAACGAATAATCGAGGAGGAGATGAGAGATTCGAAGAATCGAGGAGGAGATGAGAGAATCGAAGAGTCGAGGAGGGGATGATAGAATCGAAGAATCGGGAGAGTGGCGAGCAAGATGAGAGAGTGAAAAGGGAAAACCCTGAAAAAAAAAGAAAATATCGATTAAGTTAAAAGGGGAAAAACTATTTTGGAGCCTAAATTTTAATAATTGTGGAGGGAACCCGAAATTATTTTTCCGCCACACCTCTATGATAGCATTTTCAATAAAAATCTGCAATTAGAGAATAATGATGGAACGAACAACGAAACGCGGGATTATACTTTTTAATATATTATTCTATTATAGCGTTTTAAAAAAAACAAACGCTATAAAAAACACAGTGATTTGTTAACCATAGCACAAATCACTAAAACGCTATAATCGTATGCTATTAAAACCCGTATTTCCTGTAGTGATTGAATGGATATGACGCACAAGATAATCTCTTAATCCCTTGGATATGACGCACCAAGATGGACTAAGGTTTGATCAATGAATATTACACACCAAGGATCGGAAATGTTATCGAAGAACAAAAGAGAATCACTTTCAAAATAAATAAAAAGAAGGTTGTGTTTCTCAAATGAGATTACATAAGTTATATAGAAAAGAAAAGAGAAGGCAAAGAGCCAAACTCGTTGGTCAAAGCATTAACTAAAAAAAGACTGAATTAAAACTAAATTTGAATAACTCTTGGCCTTCAAATGACTCTTCAACTGCTTTGACTTCCCTTGGTCGAAATCCTTGCTTATTATTGGGCCTTATAAAGTTTGTGAATCAATTTGCCTCATTAAAACCTTTCCTGGAAAACCCAATGGGAAAAAACAAGGACAAGGAAAAAGAGTACAAATGATCACACCCTTTATAAGCTTTTATAAGACTTCAAATTTATAAGCTTTTTATAAGACTTGCTTCAAATGGACTTGATTCAAAAGTCTGTCGTGTATTTCCATAAGTCTGCTTTGTAATTCCAGAAGTCTGTTGTGTGATTAAAACCAGAATAGTTTTAACTTCTTCTCCTTTCTGAGTGATCATCTGATTGGTTAATCCTCCAATTCCTTCTTTAAGTCTCTTAAGCCTTGCACGAGTCATAGGTCCGGATGGCATCACCAAGTCTTTAACGGCTTCTAGTTCAGGTTCAAGCTCAGCTACAAGCTCATTCTTCTTTGTGCTTTCCATGATCGCATCACCGTGGTAACTTTTCACACAGTCTTACCTAGTTATCCAGTGTTACTTACTTTCAAACAGTGTTACTTTTGTGGTTTTTAACATATAATTTGTATTACCTTGCCAAAAGCTTACATTTTGTAGTTGTACCAATCATTATTGTCAAGTTATCTACATTATAAGGTTTTTATGTATTAAAAAGTGGTATATGTCTTTTTACCAATGTGGTTCATATTAAAAGTGAGCATGAAAGTGTAAGGTGTTTATTGACTATATTTTCTAATAACACCATAATTGTATTTTTTTAGGCATTCATTTTAAACATTGTACATAAATGTACTATTTTTTTTAAGGATGATTTTAAACATTGTAAATAATTGTAATATTTTTGGTGGACGATTTTATTTTTAAACACGAAAAAACTGAATTCATAAATCAGCTTAAACATTCATGGCTTTAGTTAAACCAAGTCTTACAAAACAAAAGTGTCAAAGAGATACAAATTCATAGACAAATCAAGCAGGAGAAGAACACAAATCTACTTAAACATTCATGGCCTTAGTTATACCAAGTCTTACAAAACAAAAGTGTCAAAGAGATATAAATTCATAGACAAATCAAGCAGGAGAAGAAAAGAAATCTACTTAAACATTTATGGCTCAGTGCTTTGAACCGGATCGAACCAGCTAGGCATGTTTACTCCTGCCACCCTTTTATTGCTTGGTTTTGGACGCCATTCTCCAACCGAAGGATACCTCTTTTACTTATTTCTTCCCTTCTTTTTACTGTAGGCCGGAGGTAAGATCTGCAAAATTTTAATTTCATTCGGAATAGTCCAATCAGACTTAGCCGACACTGGATAAATGGTCTTGTGATATGCCAATGCCCACTGCTCTATCAAATAATAAGGAGAGCACAAATCATGAAATTGTATATTCACGCTTCATGAACTTCGTAACAGCAGCTATTGCATGCTCAAAAGGATACTTATCAATATCGAAACACCTGCAAGTGCAACTTTTCCATAACAAGTTCACCACATAGGACTTCCCATCACTTCCATTGACACGATATTCAAGCTCAAATGTGTTTAGCTCAATCACAGTTAACGTTTCTGTAATCACGCATCTACTGTGTATTAAGTTATCCACAATAGGCACTAGTTTGTGTGCGCTCGATCCAGTTAGAGAGTTAATCCTATGTTTGTTAAACCATTCACCAATTTTTTCAATTATCGTATCTATCAAGAGTAATAACGGGTACTTTCTTGCTGTCCTAAAAACGTTGTTCATGGATTCCCCTATATTGCTAGTGTCTATATTGTACCTTTCTCCTGGAATCAAGCCACAGAAGGATATCTCCTACAGTAATCAGCATACACCCGGTGAAACTTAGCCATTGTGTAAATCTGACCACAAGCTTTGAATCTAGCTGAAACTACATCTTTGTTAACGTTGGAGACTTTAGTTCTCACGTTTTGGGACAAATTCATTAGACAATACCCATGCTAAGCGATCGGGTACACCTCACGTATTGCCTAGATGAGGTTTGGATTTCTATCACTAACAAATACCAATTCAGGAGCGTCTGGTATGACCGTTTTCAGCATACTGAAAGACCAATTCCAACTTGCATCTTTCTCACCGTCTAGTACGCCAAACGCAATAGGATAATGGTGGTGATTAGGATCCTGAGCTGTGGCAAAAATTAGGACACCCTTATATATGGTCTTCAGGAAACTTGCATCCACAACTATCACTTTTCTCATGGCTTGAAAGCCTTCAATGCTAGCTCCTAAAGCGACAAATAGGTACTTGAGTTTTTTTGCTTCATCCACCACCACACTAGTTTTTGTACAAGGATTCACCTTCTCCAACATATACATATAACTGTACAGCTGCTCATAACTTTCTCCGAGATTACCACGTACATCTCTAATAACTTGTTTTTTTCCTCTCAATGCAGTCGAGTATGAAACAGTTACACCAAGTCTTCCCTGAACCAGAGTGATGAGACTTTTAGGAGTTGGGGTGGCAAATTATCCTGGATAATCATCATGTTACACAGAAGCAACTAGTCCTCGTGTGCATTTCCTTTTAGTGATGCTTGTACTCGCATTAGCTCTGGAGCATGTATGCATTTTTCTGAATACTTTAAGAGAGAAACAATCTGAATTGCTTACCTTTGCAACTCGTAAATGCCATTTACAACCTTCTTGGCGACATCTTGGGACTAATAACTTTGTATCAGATTTGGCTACACCAAATACAAAACAATTCTGAAATGCAACTTTATCAACCAACTCTTGAACTGCTTGTTTACTTCCAAATTCTTGACCTACTTCTATTTTCAAACCGTCTTCCCAAGCCTCTATAAAATGACTATCATGTCTATCACCTGTAGGCTCAACATATTCATCATTCCCGAAATAATTTCCAACTGACTTATCCTCAACGTCCAACGGATCTTGCTCCAACGGATCTTTCTTTTCTACTGGTTCTCCATTGCCTACGTAAACAGTAATGGCTCCAGTATTAACTACATCATCAATTGAATGCAACTCCTCTTCATAATTCACACCAAAAGAGTTTCTTTGACCCACTCTAGAAAGTTGCTCGTCTTCTTCAATGACCTCTACATGCAAAACGCTTCTACAATGCTCTTCATCCATGGACGTTAGATAATTGTACACATCTTCATCATTGAAAATCAATGATGATATATGTGGTTTGCATACCAATTGAATGAAGCTCAATTGCAGTTTCACCGTACCTTCGTCCACCCCAATCTTCCTGCATATCCTACTCTTTAACGCCGAGTAACTTATTTCCTCAATGCATGTCTTAAATGGTAAACCGTATATGTGACCTACAAAATTTCATATTTCATATACTCCAGTCTTTGAATAACTTCCTCCGTAATCAAAATATAAGTTTATGGTCTTGCTCATCGCCTGCAAAAAGAATCAACAAAATCAATTATTAACATCAATCAGTAATACCAAATTCTACCAACTTACTCTTTTTCTAAAATCCAATTGTATCATGAACCGCTTCTATTATACCTACGAGTCACTAACTACAACATAAAACATGTTTTCTAACCCAATGTGCATGCCAAATGATTAATTGTTCTAAACCATTTCAAATCTTCATTTTCCAATTTCAGTCAGTATTACTTATTCCACCCAGTTATACCTTCGCACTCAGTATTACCAGTTCAACCAAGTTGTACACTCTTACTCAGTATTACCATTTGTTCTATCGCTACAACATCCCCTGATCTGTTTTTTTTCCTACTTACGAATTGCTACGATTCAACAGCTACAATCCATTCTTTTCATAATCGACGCATACGGCATGGTTAGAAATCAAAATGTACATACCAAATGGATTCAATTTCAAATCCAATTCTATCATTCAATCTCAATCTTAATTCAATTTGCAAACACAAAAACAAATTGATATCAGACTTATATACACTATTTCGACACACCAATGCACCTCTATTCACTGAAAATGTCCAATGCAATACCCAGCTTCAACACATACGGAGTCCGCCGAACAGAGCTCGAGATGAGTCTTTCAATGGCGGCGTCGTCGTCGTTTACAGGGAGAAGAAGAGAGAGAATGTAACAATCGATCTATGTTTTGATTGGTCCAAATTCCTCATTTCTCATTGGTTGATTTTAAATGTTTTTATGATTTATTTATTTAATAGGGAGTTGGATGGTAAGGTAATAATAGGATTTTCAGATTTTATTTATAAGGGAGAAGGGTAGAAGATTATAGGGAGGATATATAGATTTTTGTTTTTTTTAAGGGTATTGGAGCCCTTCACTCTTTTGAAATTACTTATGCACGAGTTTTAGATCATCAATAACCATCTTTAGTTTCGTTTTTTAATTTTAGCATTAGTACAAAACCAATTCAAAGAAAATGTGTATGCATAAACATATTTTGGTTGTTGATTAAAGACCTTTATTTGTGAATGATACAAATTAGTGGAAAGCACAGATTAAGGTGTATCTTCAGAAAACTGAGAATTACAGAATTTACCCACAACTCAACTTCAGAAATTAGAATCATATATTCCAACCACAATAACAAAATGGATCTTAAGATTATAGTAATCAGCTTTATGTGTAGAAATTAGATTCATATATTCTATTGTTTTTGCTTTTATTTACGCCAAATAGTTTTCCTCTTGTTTGCATAAATCAAGAAGATATATGAGATGTTTTATACAATTATACTTCAGCATTTTTCTCAGTTTCTTGAAAACGATGGATAAAAGTCAGCTTAACCATTGTTCATTACACGACAGCACAATATGTATGATGTGCAAGGTTGCTTTTTCTTGGGACAATCCTTTTTCTTCACCTTTTTTTTTGGGTTGGCCAGATAGATTTGATTGAAAACGAAAGTGTTAGGAACAAATAAACATCCTTAAATTAATAATCATAAATCACTATAAATATCGATATATAGTAACACAAAACAAAGAATATCTGCAAGATACAGAGTAAAATCAGTTAATCGGTCCCTGAGGCAGTTAAAATTAACATATCATCTTACTCAACGGTATATCATTCACATAATAAGAACCAATCCTGAATTAAGTTCATCCTATTATTAACTCATTGATATTGAAGGAATCAGATAACAACTCAAAATCAAATAATTAATCATCATCTAGCCAAAAGTAGATTTACAGATCGTACTATGTTATGTTTGAATTCCTTCCTTTTCTGCACTTTCTTGAACTCGACCATGGTCTTCTCATGTTCGGCATCTCTTCTTCATCTCCTTTTTGAACATCTTGTCTTTTTCTTTAGCAACTCTTCCATCTGATCTTTCCCAATTTCAGATTCTCCAACATGGTAACAAATGTTTTTGGAGATTACAACATTAAATTAATAATTTATCTACGAATATTTACGGGTGAAAAGCCAAAACCTCTTGGATTGGGATTTGTTGGTTCATCTCTATCGTTCTTTCCTCTAATGCCAACCATGTCATATAACTTTGACGCCTAAAAAAGCTGAAGGACGTCTATTATGAGGCTCGTCTCCTATGGAAAATGTGACTGCGAAGATGACAAAACGTGACTGGTTCACCAAGAACAACAATAGTTTGGTATAAACAAAGATCTGTATAACCAAGTAAATGCATTTACGGAGAAAAGAGAAATAGATTTATGCAATTAGAACGATACAGAGAACTAAAATCTTATAAAAGGAAAAAAAACATTTGAGAATCAACTGGAACACTATTTCTCTAAATTTATTTATTAAGAATGCATATAAACCTATAGTCATGTGTTTCTATTCAGTAATTGAAGTCCAATGTATTTGAACGAACATTATTAACCAAAAAAACAAATTGAATGGCTTCAAATAAGAAACAAACCAAATCCAACCTTGAATCTTGATATTAGGCATATATTTTGCGCATATATATTTTAAATCTTGATGTTTGCATCAATTCCAAATTGGATGACCAAGGATGAATATATTAACCTATAATCTGTCTCATCCTCCACGTTATATTTATCTTCTTCCTCTCCATACCATTCCTCTTGCCGATATTCTACATAGACTGCACAAGCTAGATCGTAAAAAACCCAACTTTCACTTTATCCCTCTGCTTTATGAAATGGTAAAAACTATTATAATGAAGAAGTCAATAACGTCAGCCAATCAATCGTAAAGAGCAATCCCTATAGAGTACTAAAATAGAAGCACCCCACTACGTGACATCAAGGTCTACGAAGAGTCACCATAAGACTTTCTTATTCTAACACATAAAATCTCAAGCAGATTACTGATACGAGGATTTTTCCTTGTTCTTAAACAATTACTCAAATCCCACTCATGTCATTGTAGTGTTTGAGAATCAATCCATTTGGAAATGGTTAAAACAATAGGAATACATAAAACTTTTTAATCTAAGCAAGCAAAAACGTTTTGAGGTTTAAAAAACAACCTAAGTGATCAAACAAACCAAACAAAAGTAACTAACACCTTAATAGAGGAATAGATGCACTAAATTCAAACTAATTAACTACTAATCAAGATTATCAAATGACTAAAACGAATCCAAGGATGGGGTTATCAATCTAAGGTGTTCCAAAATTCAATCTTTGATGTCAATCAACAACAATATATGTTAATCCCTAAGCTTAGAACTCAAAAGCTAGACTAATCCTCTCTCATGGCACTAATCCCTTCATTAATCATCCTAATAAAGATCAAATTCTCATTTGTGAAAAGGAAGCTAACAAGCATGATGATTCAGTTCTAAAATGCTAATAAACACCCTATACAATCACTCTCATGAGCTAGAAATGTAAATCCTTGTTTAGTTGGTTGGGAAATTTCATCAAACACCTTGTAGGTGGGAAATTCCCTAAGGCTTAGTTTTACCTTGATCATAGCTAAACAAGCATTTAGAACACTAAACAAGGAGGGAAATGAGAAGATCTAACCCTAGACATCAAGATAAACCCTTAAAATACCCTAGATCTAACCCATCCTTAGATCCTAATGAAACTACTCACTAATCATGATTAGATCCTCAAATCCTATGAAAGAAATGGAGATAAACATGATTAGAGAGATAGAGAAACAAATATTAATTAAGACAAGTACTAAACTGCATAAACTCAAATGAAAGTCTTACAAAAGATTAAAAGATAGATTAGGAAAATTTAGGTCATTGACTATTTATAGTGAACAGTGGACGAACCGGGTCAACCCGGAACAAACCGAGTTTTGACCCAGTTTTAGGCTGAAATCGGACATCGTATCGAGCTTGCTAGGTCAACATGCAGCTCAATACGTTGCTAAAAGCTTTCTTCAAGGACCGTGTCGAGCTTGCTAGCACGACATAAATGCTCGATACGCCAGGCTTTATCCTCGGCTTGGGTTTGTATCGAGCTTGCTAGCTCGATACAAATGCCCGATATGCTTGCGACTTTTCTCCGGGTGGCCCTTGTATCGGGCTTGCTAGCTCGATACAAACGTCTGATACGCTCCTCTCGTCCTTCCTGCCAGGTCGTATCAACCTTGGTAGCTCGACACCAAGGTCGATACACTTCTAAAACTCGTCTGCTTCTTGTTTGGCCACCTTCTCTTCTTCCTCCAAGTCATCCAACTCTCCATAGAGGTCCTCCAAGCCTCCAAAGCACCTAATAAGGACTCAATATGTACAAATATGCAAGAACCAAAGCTAAAACTCACTAAACTCTAATATGGATTTGATGTGGTGGGGTTTCTTACTTCAAGTTTTACCCCTAAGATAGCTGCAAGTGCACAGCAATCACAGTAGTATATTAAGGGATCGAATCCAGAGAGATTGTTGTTTTGCGAAAGTCCTAGGGTTTCTAACTTCTTTAAACCGAAAGGGAAGTTGGGGATGTTGCGTGTCACGGTTTCCAGGGGTAATATCAAGCAGCAAAAGAGAATTAAACAGTTAAAAATCAATAGGTAAAAGGCGTTGGGTCCAGGGGTATTCTCCGGGGTTCATGGATCGGATCTAACAAGCAATAGCTTAGGGTCTAAATGATTTATTGGGTTAGGTTCTTAAGCTGAAACGGTCAACTATGATTACCTCGAGTTCGCGGATCTAGCCACCGACGTTTGCCTTGTCCCACGGAAATGAGTTCTCATCCCACGATGCAAGACAACCGCGCATACATATCATTCACCTATTTATAAACACTCGCGGTGCAATCCGTCGATATGCCTAAGCATCCTACGGTGCGGTTCGCTCGTTAACCTCTATATCCAGACAATAGACAACACGTTCGTGTACCTAATCGTCCTGGAATCAGTTGCTAATTGATCAGAGAAGCAAACATGCAATACGAGCAAGACATAAACGAAGATACCTAAAAGAAACTCTATCTCTATCAACCTAGCGACATCGATCCATGATTAAACCCCTTTGAAAACCCCCTTAAAAACCTAACTAGATGACTACTCGTTCATGAGAACGAGAGACATATTTGAGATAAGAAAGGTGCAAATTGAATTGAATAAGAAACAGAGAGAGAAAACTTCTTCAAAGGAAATCTGAATGAAGAGATCTTCTTAAAGTATTGAAAAACAAAGAACTAAGAACAAAAGATGAAAAGAGAAGGAAGGAAAGGTGGCGGCTGCAGAAGAAATCTCTCTCGAGGTCTTAAACTCCGGAGCTGTCGAACTCTCTCTCTCTCTCTCTCTCTCTCTCTCTCTCTGGCGGCGTGAAAAGTGTTATCGAAAAGCTCTCTGTGAAGTCACGCCCTTTGTGAAACCTTAAGGTCTCCTTAAATAGGCTATCTTGTCTTGAGAATGTGGGCTTCGTGTTTTAACCTCGGGAAATATCGAATAAGTGCAAACGGGCTCGGGATGGGCCGGAATGGTCTGGCTGCGCGAGCGACCAGGCGTGACGTGACCACTGGTCTTCTGAAGTTCATGGTGCGGTCGTCCTTCTTCCGAGGATGTGTCAGACGGACCTTCTTGCTTCCTTCGTAACTTGAGATACAATCGTGGGATTGAACTCAAACCTCCTCAATATGAAAGGCAACTGAAAGGGCTATGTTGACTCCAAATATGAGCTTGATCTTGTGGTGTGAAGGTCGTCGTCTGATGCTGAACTTATGGCTCCGAGCACTTGTCCTTGAAGTTCCCGTTTTGCTCCAAAATGTGTCCTCTTTGTCCAATTTCCTTGAAATGACTCTTAAGACTAGGAAACGTGGAAATAACTTTAAAACCGTTGAAAACCGGGTTAAAATACTTGTAGGGGATCTTGAAATGATAGGTTTTAGGAGTAAAATATGAGTGTTATCAACTCTCCCAGACTTAATCCTTGTTTGTCCTCAAACAAAACGGATATAAAATCTCGTAAAGAGGTTTGAAAATATGGGAACTAGCAAAAACTCAGCGACCGTCCTTCTAAACCATAAGTTATCGAACAAGTCTATCCAAGCTCAACCTAGAAAATTCTCACTATAGTTCCTTCAACACTAGTCTTTTATGAAGCTTTCACTATCTAAATCCCAGGTTTCAGTCAACTAGCTCTCTAAGTAGTATTAAGATTGGCGTGATCCTTGTCAAGGGATATTAAGCTAGGTTCAAAGAGGTTAAGTGCATAAAGGCCTTTATTGGTGAGGTTTAGAGTGTTTCGGGTTACCGAATAAATCTCCGGAATGTGCGAGATATTATGCAAAATAACAGGAGAAGGCGGAACTGTTGGGATCCACGATTTCCAATCACTCTTCGCACGTACGCATCCGCGAGTTTTCCTTGACATCGCCATACCCCCAGACTTGGTTTTCTTGCTTCTGGTTCGGATTGGGTGGCGTCTAAAACTCCTCACCATACTGACCAGACTCCGCCTCTATGAATGTTCCGATTCTCATAAGACTCTTAGGCATTTTCTTCCCGTTTCTTTTTCCCCTCTTTTTTTTATGTAACTCTTCTTTTCTACGGATAAGTACCGCCATCATTCCAAGGAATTCGGGTCCTTAATCCAAGTTACTTTTTTTTATTATTATTTTTTTTATGAAACGGGAAGTGCCTTAATGTAAGAGTCTTAAGGATCACGATGATATTACCATTCTTTCGAGTTTTCTGAGGCGTGAATCGTTTACTTTTGTTGCTAACACATTCGTTCCTTAACCATTCGATCCTTCGTCTCGAGTGACTAGAAATCGTGTCGTTCCTCCCTCTCCGGCGTTTTTGCACATATCTGCATATGGTGAAAACAAGAGAGTTGCATGAGGTATGAAAAGATGGTAAGGGTTTTCGGGTATGGTACCAACTATTGATGTGTTGGCCGTTCGGGGACAACAAAGGGAGTGTGAAAAAAATGGAAAAAGATGTCCCGAACGTTCTGGCTTTTTCGTTGAATACTTACATCTGTTCACAAGGAAATTAGAAGTCAGTTTAAATTCCAATAAAAATAGAGCTAGTATATTCCTTCCCCTGAAACCTCTATAGATCGGCATTCTCCAGGATTTTGCATTGCCGGCTTTCTAGCTACCGCCTAGTCTAGTACTAAATCTTGAAAGATATGTTACTAGAAATAGCGTGGAAGCACATTGGTCGAATATCATCCTTGGTTTTGCATCATAGTCCCTAAAACCATATCATATATATCGAGATACATCATTCTTAGTTCTTAAAAAAAACTCAAATAAAATCAAAACAAGGCAAAGTAAAGTCTTTAGTACGGAACCCCCCTCCCCCCCAGACTTAAATCACATTGTCCCTAGTGTGAAATAGTGGTGATAGGTCGGAAATGACGAAAACGAAATGAAAAAAATAAAGCATAAGTAAAGGATATGGGTGGAATAGATGGAACCTGGCTCGTAAGCAGAAAGAGTTTCGGCCGAAACGCGAAATCTTCAAGGCATCTGAACTCAGGGTCTAAAGGTCGCCATCTATGTGTCCTCTCTCTTAAAGCTGTCGCGCCATCCTCTCAAGCATCTCGTTCTGGCGTGCCAGCTGCTCCTAAAGTGTGGTGATTGCGGGATCGACTGAGGTGGACGGTGCAACAAATCATTAGGTGCTGCACATGGAGGAAGATGAGGTATGGTGGTGGGTCCTCTGATGGATCGCCTCTCTCCTAGCCTTAGCGGCTACATACTCTCCAATGGTGAGCGGCAGACGTGAGAACTCGGTACGGAACTCCTCATGCTTCGGGATCCACTGTGGGGAACCCTCTGAAAGACGCGGGACTGTGGGAGGCGATAGATAGACCATACGGTTGTCTCCCTTTCCTAGCCGGTATCGGTATCCGAACCTGTCCGGATCCATGGTTGCGCCTGTCAAGTTCCTGTCCGTCTGAAACTGGGACAAGTCAAACCAAGCCTCATCTAGGGGCGTCTCTACGCTAGTGTCTATTCATGCGGTCTCCATGATCGATGTAATGATGCCTCCGTAAGTCGTGAAGGCAGTCTCGCATCTTGGTGCGGTGACATCGTGCTTCACTCTCACGAGTTTCTCTGCTAGGACGCATCCAAGGCATGCTGAAAGTGTCTCGTCTCTAAAGGCGGACATAAGTAGGACGAGCTCTGGAATGAGAATGCATGACTGGTTGCTGCGAGAGTAGTCGGTGTGCTATGAGGTGGTGCACAAAACGCACGGCTGGGTGTGAAAGAAAAGCATACGGATGCCTTCCCTTGTCGTAGATGCCTCGGCCCATAAGTCCCCAAATATCAGCACTCCATTCTTCTTCGATGCTTGTCTCGCTCCTCAAGTCAAAACCAAATACCTTGCAAAGTCTAGGGATGCTCAGCTCATAATCCCTAGAGTCAATGGTGAAATAGAGAGTATCGTCCTTCGGATGTGACTTCCTTCCTCTCTGGTAGGTTAACTGAACTGAAGATAAGAACTCTTGTGCGAGCTCCTTGTAAGTAGGTCGATCCATCTCCATAAAGGTACTGAGCCTTAGCTCGTCCAAGTACCATGTGACATCCTCAGTGATGCCCAAAGCGTCTAAAGCGGAGTAATCGATCTTCAAAGTTGTTCTTATCTCCATCTTCTTCATCTCCTTCAAAAAATCAATGTTTGGGTCCATTGGTGCTCCAAAGTTTCGGACCTTGCGCTTAGGAGGAGAAGGGTTCAGCTCTCTAGTTGGCTCTTGGGGTGGAGGTGAATCATCGCGGCTTGTGCGTGCTATCCGCAAACTGCAGAACCTTCTTCGTTGTTCCTCCACATATCTCCCTAGAGTTGTTTCTAGACTCGGGTTTCCTAGTGCTGTCTCTTGTTCTTGCTGACGCGAGGAACTCCTCGAAGAGCTTATTTGCTCTCTATTTCGAACGCACCTCGAAGTTTCGGTCATAGCTTATTGTACCTTGCAAAACAAAACAAAAACTCGACCAAACATGTGAATTTGATGTGTCATAGGGATTCTGAAGTGCAATGATATACAAGATATATATCAAGAGTTTCCAAGACTAATAATAATCGAGTTATTAATTTCAAGATCAATTTGGTACTCAAACTCTATTTTCGGAATTTTGGATTTCCAAATCAAAAGCTTTCCAATAAATCGATTTTGTCAACTTATTCTCATCAAACTTCGGTTCTTAAGTAATACCTAGCATGAATCAAGTTCAAACTAAGGAAATTGTCCACTAATATTGCCAAAATCCGTTTTTAGGGTATGTTTTAATTTCAATGTTGCAAAGATTTCAACTTTTCGAAATTGGGTTACAAAAAATCGAAATCTAGGCAACCTAAATCATTAATCCAAGGTTCTCTACCATTATCCAAGCATCCTAGACAATTATCTAGTCAAGCAAGAGAGATCTCAATATTGAGTTCTCTAGGAATTTTTAAAATTAGAGACCAGACCTTGTAGATGAGAATGAATAAACTTTAAAAGTTGAATCTTCTTTGAAAATAGATGAGCTTAGGCCAAAGAATTTTTGAAAACAGTTCGGATTTGAAAAATCTAGAATCTCTCAAAAATTTCCAAATCTTTTGGAAGAGAAGAAGAAAAGAGAGTTTGATTCTACAATTTCTCTTTTTGCTTTTAAAAAGGTGTTTTTATCACCAAAGAACCTTTAATTTTCAAAAACTTTAAAACGAGAGAACTCACCTTGCGTGTTGGTCACGAATCAATAAAATTCGTTAACTTACATTAACGGGAGTGATTTTTCGGTGCAGGATTGTACCAAAACGCGGGAAGTTTGGTTCGCGAGGAAAACGTGAGTTTTCCGGGTTGGTAGCTCAGACGACCACTGGCCGCGCCACGGCCTGTCGCGGCCGCGGCTAAGCGTCTCCTCTCCGCGTGGTCGTGGCCCGTCGCGCGGCCACAGCCCGTCTCGCCTCGGCACGAGTCTGTGCTCGTGCGGCCAGCCTCCTTCCGAGGCTCCTCCTCATATTTTTGAGTTTTTCTTGGTTTTCTAATTTTTTTTACCTTTATTTTTTCTTCATATGCCTAAGTACAGAAAACTTGCAAAAACTAGTTGTTAGAAATAAAAGAAAGAAAATTTAAAACACGTACCGGATGGGTTGCCTCCTACCAAGCGCTTTTGTTTAAGTCGTTTATCTCGACTTCGTTTGAAGCTTAGGCGGTTGAGGAAAGTGCTTCCGGAGTTGTCTCTCCTAAAGCTTACCTTTGTTTCCGTATTAGCAGTGTGCCTCCGTTTCCGTTCATAAGAATTCTGGCTTTTAGGATCACCTGCTTGGTCTTCTCGACCGTCTTGGTCATTTCTTCTTCACTTAGCTCTTCCAGCTCGGGAGGAATCATGATTTCGATTCTATAGAAGGGTCTCGAGTGGAGCTGGCCCACTCTTGATATCATACCATTTTTCTCCTTCTTAGTGGTTTGGCTCTTTCCTTCTGGTGGTGAAGTGTTTAACTCCTTCGGATAGTATCTCTTGTGGCTTATGTGTAGGAAGACTACGAAGTTGCTTACGTAGTCGATCCTTGCCCCACCGTGGTCAAGAAGGGTCTTCCTAGTATCAAAGGTTTGTCTTTATCTTCCCCCATATCGAGCACATGGAAGTATGTGGGTACTATCTTATATCCGACGAGAAGTTGGACGTTGTACACAATGCCATTTGCTCTCTTCCAAGACGAATCTCCGAATACTAGCTGCATAGATGAGGGGAAATAGGTTGTTATTCATAACCTTTCAGCGCTTGTTGTGGACATGACATTGACATTAGCTCCTGTGTCGCATAGACAATCTTCGAAATTAATCTCCGTGATCGAGCATGGCAAGGTAAATGCGCATGGATCTTCTTCTTTCTTTAGCCTCTCGAACCCGCAGCGTTCCGCAGTATCAAAAGGTGGCTCAGCCGTTCCTTTCTTTATTGTCGGGAAAAGTGGGACGAAACTGCATTTATCTCCCATAGCTATTTCTGGCTCCTTAGCTTTGTCGGCGATTGCGGAGATCGCGTTACAGAATCTTTTCGGGTTATCCTCTACCTTTCCGGGAAAGATTCCCTCTTTTCTCTTGATGGTTTCAGCAGTTTGTGAGACTTGCGTGTCCAATTTCTTCCCGTGGGAAGATAGAGATTTCTTCACATGGGAAGATAGAGATTCGAATTTGCCATTCAGGTCGTTGTACATGCAATTTACGTTGATGTTGAGATCCTTGACCGATTTCTACTGAGACAACAACAGTTGTTGCATCAATCCTTCGAGGTTGTCCTCTCGTGATGGGTACGGTGAGTTTGATGCATCTTGTGGCGCTCCTTGCTGATTGT
Organism: Alliaria petiolata; assembly: GCA_020283515.1. NCBI lineage: Eukaryota > Viridiplantae > Streptophyta > Magnoliopsida > Brassicales > Brassicaceae > Alliaria > Alliaria petiolata. Next base: position 373,981,574 of record JAHZTW010000001.1, read on the forward strand.
TGTAGGGTGCAAGCTGAGAGTTGTAAGGTTGATTTGGCTGGTAGCCTCTGTTGCTTCCATAGTTCACGTTTTGGGACTTGTCCTGAAAGGGGGTTCCCTGAGGTGGATATACTTGGTCTCGCGGGTTCTCCACGTTCGGGTTTCGGTATGAGAGGTTGTTGTTGTTCCTGAAGTTGTTGTTGAACCCTTTGTTGAAGTTCCGGTTTGGATATGAATTATGGTCTCCTATAAAACTAACTTCTTCCTCTCGCGTGTAGGATTCATCTCCCACGTCTCTCGGGTTAGAATCTTCTCTTTCTCCCGCGGTTTCACACGCGTTGATACTGCATTGCTGTCCTTTGAGTAGCTGGCTCATCATGCTTTTCAGCTCGACTATTTTCTTGGAATCCGAATCTCCTGTTCGTGCATTTTTATCATAATTCGGACAGTTGTTGTTGTTGCTTACAGCGAGGTTCTCAATGAGTGCGCGTCCTTGTCGCTCCGTCTTTTTGGTGAAGTCTCCATTGCTGGCTGTGTCAAGTGAGAGTTTATAGCTAGCTTGCAGTCCGCGGTAGAACGTGTTTAGCAAGCTGGCTCCGGAGAAACAATGGTGAGGGAAGTCGCGTTCGTAGTCCTTGAATCGCTCCCATGCTTCAAAGAATGACTCGACCGGTCATTGTTGAAAGCCTTGGATCTTGTTTCTCAGCAGATTGGATCGTGATTTCGTGTAGAAGTGATTGGGGAAAGCGGACTTGCAATCCAGCCAGTTAGTGATCGATCCTAGTGGTAAAACCTTCAGCCATCTACGAGCCTTGTCACTCAAAGAAAATGGGAATTAGCTTACACTTTAGATAGTCGGGACGGATTCGGTTCGTCTTTGTAGTGCTGCAAATTTCTTCAAATAGTTCGATGTGATCCATCGGGTGCTCGTTTGATAGCCCGTGAAACTGATTTTGCTTTACCAAGGAGATGATTTGCATTTTGATCTCCAACTCGTCCTCATGAGGGGGCGTTCACTTGAATCGCAGCTCGATTATGAAAGTGCTGATCAGAAGTGTCGTGATCGGCTATGGTGCGGTTCCTTGCTCGCATGGGTTGGTTGGCGGGCAGAACAGGTCGGTTGGCGTCTTGGTCCTCCGGTTGGACGATAGGGTTTGCTTGGTTCGCGCCATTTCCGATCGCGCTCTTCTCCGTCCGAGTCATCCTCGGGAATTTGGTTTATAGGGATCCCATTGTTGTCGAGCTGTGGCTCCCCGTCTTGTAAAGCGTGAGGTGCTCGACCAGCCTTGCGAAGAATTTCTTCGCGGTTTAGTTGAACTCCAAGAGCAGCCTCGTTTTCGGCCATGCTGATCTGTCTTCTTAACCTTCGGATTTTTTTTCGTGTCTGTCGATCTCAATGTAGCGTGCAAGACTTTGGAAGTGTTCCTCTTAATGGTCATACACCTGAAACATGAGAAGTAAACACAAGAGAATCGTGAGCAATGAACGGAAAAGCTTGAAATTCAAGTGGTATAAAAAAGGAATTAAAAACTGAAAATTCGTAAAAGCAAACAATCCCCAGCAACGGCGCCAAAACTTGATGCGGTGGGATTTGTTACTTCAAGTTATACCCCTAAGATAGCTGCAAGTGCACAACAATTCTAGTAGTATATTAAGGGATCGAATCCACATAGATTGTTGTTTTGCGAAAGTCCTAGGGTTTCTAACTTCTTTAAATCGAAAGGGAAGTTGGGGATGTTGTGTGTCACGGTTTGCAGGGGTAATATCAAGCAGCAAAAGAGAATTAAAAGGTTGTAAATCAATAGATTAGGGTCTAAATGATTTAATGGGTTAGGTTCTTAAGCTGAAACGATCGACTATGACTACCTGGCGTTCGCGGATCTAGCCACCTACGTTTGCCTAGTCCCGCGGATATGAGTTCTCATCCCACGATGCAAGACAACCGCGCATACATATCATTCACCTATTTGTAAACACTCGCGGTGCTATCCGTCGATATGGCTAAGCATCCTACGGTTCCGCTCGTTAACCTCTAGATCCAGACAATAGACCACATGTTCGTGTATCTAATCGTCCTGTAATCAGATGCTAATTGATAAGAGAAGCAAACATGCAATATGAGCAAGACATAAACGAAGATACCTAAAAGAAACTCTATCTCAATCAACCTAGCGAAATCGATCCATGATTAAATCCCTTTGAAAACGCCCTTAAAAACCTAACTAGATGACTACTCGTTCATGGGAACGAGAGACATCTTTGAGATAAGAAAGGTGTGAATTGAATTGAATAAGAAACAGAGTGAGAAAACTTCTTCAAAGGAAATCCGAATGAAGAGATCTTCTTAAAGTATTGAAAAACAAAGAACTAAGAACAAAAGATGAAAAGAGAAGGAAGGAAAGGTGGCAGCTGCAGAAGAAATCTCTCTCGAGGTCTTCAACTCCGGGGCAGTCGAACTCTCTCTCTCTCTCTCTCTCTCTGGCGGCACTAAAAGTGTTCTGGAAAAGCTCTTTGTGAAGTCACGCCCTTTGTGAAACCCTAAGGTCTCCTTATATAGGCTCTCCTGTCTTCAAAATGTGGGCTTCGTGTTTTAACCTCGGGAAATATCGAATAAGTGCAAACGGGCTCGGGACAGGCCGGAAAGGTCTGGCCGCGCAAGCGACCAGGCGTGGCGCGACCACTGGTATTCTGAAGTCCATGGCGCGGCCGTCCTTCTTCTGAGGATGTGTCTGACGGACATTCTTGCTTCCTTCGTAACTTGAGATCCAACCGTGGGATTGAACTCAAACCACCTCGGTATGAAAGACAGCTGAAAGGGTTATCTTGACTCCAAATATGAGCTTGATCTTGTGGTGGGAAGGTCGTCGTCTGATGATGAACTTATGGCTCCGGTCACTTGTCCTTGAAGTTCCCGTTTTGCTCCAAAATGTGTCATTTTTGTCCAATTTCCCTGAAATTACTCTTAAGACAAGTAAACGTGGAAAATCACTTTAAAACCGTTGAAAACCGGGTTAAAACACTTGTAAGGGATCTTGAAATGATAGGTTTTAGGAGTAAAATATGAGTGTTATCATGGATGCAAAAGGAACTAAAAGTGGACAAATGAATGCAAAAGTGTATGCAAATCTACCTAAAATGAATGCTAAAATNTTGAAATGATAGGTTTTAGGAGTAAAATATGAGTGTTATCATGGATGCAAAAGGAACTAAAAGTGGACAAATGAATGCAAAAGTGTATGCAAATCTACCTAAAATGAATGCTAAAATATGCTAAATTATGAGTATATCAACTCCCCCAAACTTGCCTTTTTACTCGTCCTCAAGCAAACAAACATTAAAAATCTAAGAGAGAGGTTTAAAGGTGGGAGCTCAATATCCAAGAATGTCAACAAACACAATCAACTCAATGTCCTAGTTCTTAATTCTAAGATGCATTTGAATTCATCTTACTCCAAAAGAGTTAGACATGCCCATCTCAACAATCAAATGCACTAAGATTCCAATATAGATATGTCTCCCTATCAAGACAACTCTTTAACATTAATTAAGTTGCAAACCGTGAATCATGACAATGCAATGCAAATGAATTCATTTGGCTAAGGGACTAGGCTTTGAGATAAAAATGATCTCAATTCATGTGGCTTCCATTTCAAGTGCGGGTTTCACTCAAAGAGGATTAAACTATATGCATAATGTTAAAGGTAAAAGACAAGTGATGCATACAAGACTAGACTCTCATCTACCCATAATGCTATCAATTGTCCTAAACCCTCTCATTCATTTTTAAAGCTCACTCAACCCTCTAAAGCTACCCTTTTCTCCCAAGGCTCTTTGTGCCTTGCTAAACCCATGAATCTCATAAACCACTCCTTCATTTTATAGCACTTAAGGGGAAACTTTTTCAACCTTTAACTCATAGCGAATGATGTGATCTTTTAACAACTAAGCTCTTCTTTTTATTCCTAGGTAGTCTATCTTTTCTTTGGCCTTTTTGGCTCTTTTGATTTTTTCTCTTTTTCTTTTCTTTAGACTACCTAGCATCTTGTGTACTTAGAGCTATTCCTTTTAAACACAAGAACCACCATTTCAAACTATGCTTCCCTTATCTTCCACCAAGCCTTTAAGCAATCCCATTCTTTCTACTTCATTTCCACAACTTAACATGCCAAAATGCAAGCATAAAACTCATTTCAAAACACCAAGCAATATCACGACCCATATCCCAAGTCCTAAGCCTAAAACTAGCCTCGAAATGTGAGAGCTAGAATCTACATGAGAGCCTAAACTTGTCGTCTCAAACCTAACACTTTATGTTAAGTTTAATCAAAATAAGGCCTCACAAGAGATTTCACTAGAACATTGGGCTTCAAAGGAGGTAAGGTAAGGTGGGAGTACTACTTGAGCTAGCAAAAAGGTGGTAAAGTGAGTAAGAAAGCTCAAATATGTCTAATATCCATGAATTCACTTTCAATGCAAGGCATGATATTTAAATGTCAAATTTTGTTTCAAGTGAGTAGAGTTGGCTATCAATTTCAAGACCCTATTTTGACCAAAATCTAGTAAAAAGTGAAGAGGTCCAAGTATGGTTCTTCCTTACTTTCTAGATTTGTTCAAATGCATCAAAGAACTACTAACTAGGGCATTGAATTGATTACATGAGTTGGCACTCTACGAGGATTAGCTCATCATTGCCCCAATACAAATGAATGCAAATCCTATATGAAATGCAACTATACTCAATCCTAATATGCAATGCAATATCTAAATGACTTTTTTTTTTGGAAACTTTTTCAAATTTTTTTGGTTTTTTCTATGCCTTAAGTGTATGCATGAGACTCAAAATGCATAAAAGGAAAATAATACTCACAGAACACAATGTCAAATCTCTCAACCTCTCCCTCAGACTTAATTACACATTCCCTTGTGTAATAAAAGTCTAGAGGATACCTCAATCAACATGACATAAAAACAAAATGAAGAGGAGGAGGACCCTAAGGAGAGTGATTGGTTACTCGAGGAGGGGGATCGGCTCGGCTTTCTCTTCCTTGGCCGTGCTTCGTGGGAGGAGGAGCGAGGTGGGTCTACTTGGACCGCTTCCCTTGGATGCACATGGAATGAATGACGCCTATCAATGTCCATTTCTCTCTCTCCCTCAGCTTCTTCCTCTGCCACACCGCTTGTGCCCTCTTCTCTAGCCCTTGTGGAGGACTTTCCCTTGATGATGGCCTTTAGCCCTTTAATCGTCATTTTCAAATCCCTCACCGTTTCGCCGAGCTTCTTAATGGCCCTGTCTTGATATTTGTTCCACCTCTTGAGAAGACCAATGTGTGTGTGGGCTTCTCTCAATGTCGGGCTTGCCATCGGGTCTATGCAAGAGGGGAAGTAGTATCTCTCGCTACCATAAACCGGGCTCGGAGCTTTGTCCTCTTCTTCCACTTCTTCTTCCTCTTCAAGAACTTGGGTTGGATCAAAGTCAAATGTCCCTCTCTTGGCAATGGAGTGGAGAGGCGGATTGACAGCGGGATTGTAGAGGTCCACATATGGGGGAACAAAGTCGATGTGGGAGATGTCTTGGAACGAGGTGGCTCGCGAGTTCGGCTGACAAATCTTGGCCTCTGTCTTTGCGTCTACCGCGAACTTGTAAGCGAACCGGTGGCCTAACCTTCCCGAGAGAAACATAGTCCTTCCAAGGTAGAATATGTCCATCCACTCGGGGTCAAGGCCATCCGTCCCTAGACGATTTCCACAATCCTCGAGAATCGGTGTTATGATCCCGCCGATGCTAAGCTCGGGATCCTTGTCCTTCATCAAGACAACCCAATCTTGGTAGAAGAGCAACTGCCTAACAAATAGGCTAACCATGCCAGCTCCCGTCCTATCTCCTCAGACTCTTGTGCCTCCTCTTGTGTGAAACCCGATGAACTTGGAAAGACCAACATCTAACAACTCGATCTCCTCTTTGGTGACTTTCCCGGTCTCCTTCCTTGCATAGAAGGTGTGAACAAGAGCTTTGTGTGCATATCTCAACACCGGATGCCTTATCATAGTCCACGTGCTTCCTCCCGGTTTAAACTTCCCAACCGCGATTGTCTCCCACAAGCCTTTCAACTCACACTCAACAACGGTGAGCATCTTTGTCCTCCGTTCACCTTCTCGGAAACCAAAGATCTCGTTCATTTGGCGGAAGGACATTGTGTAGGTGGTCCTATGGATCTTGAACTTGATGAAGCCATGACCATCTCGCGGTGGTGAATTCTCTTCATCATAGTAGAAGTGCGCGATGAGGGAAGAGAAGAACTCACATGTCGCGAGCTTGTAAGCGGGATGGGCCATGGTGATGAATTTGGCCAATCCCATGTTGGAGAAAAGGGTTTGAAAGTCCTCAAAGATCCCCAAGGCTCTAAGCGTCTGCTCATGCGGGTACTTCGTCGCTTTGAACTGCATACCCATGAATGCCTTGAGGAGTTCCTCGGGTGTGAGCTTCTTCTTTGGTACCTCTTGCGTGGCCTTTGATTTCCCTTTCGAAGCTCTCGTGGGGGCCTTCTTCTTTGACCCAAGTACCAACTGTTCCTCCTCACTTTCAACCTCTCGGTCCTCAACCACTTTCTTCTTCCCTTGGCTCTTTGATGTTCTTGCTTGAGAGCTTGCTCCTTGTGTTGTTTGATCTGCCTTAGTTCTTCCCATTGTACCTATAGGAGAAACAAAACTCGTAGAGGGATTAAGCAACTCATTTTGAACTACCGACAATAGCAATTAGCAAGCAACAAACAAGATCAATGCCAGATTTTCGAATTTTCTCCCAATTCCACACTTAGCAAAATTTTGGCAATACAAATTTTTTATTTTGTCCAAATTCGAGTGCTATCTATTGGCAATCCTTAAGCATGGTTAATGGAAACTAATGCAAGTAAAAGCCTCAAAATCTAACATGGTTCAAGAGAGTAATTTGAATTTTCGCACCATGAACACTAAGTGTCAAACTTTCGAAAATTAACCATGGAGATCCTAGCATAGCACTCAAAATATACTCCCTAACCATAATCAAGCATTGCCCAAGCCATAAACAATCAATTCGAACATCCTATTGCAAAAAATCCCAAATTTTCCACCAGTAGAGCAAAAGATGAAAAACTTGGTTTTGGATTATTTACCTCGTGAGCGAGTGAGAGGATGAACGAGATTGACTTAGAATAAATAAGAGCCCAAGAAATCTAGCAAGAAGCACTTGAAATCACTAAGATTGCTTAAAAATTGAGAGAGAAGGAGCCAAAAATCGCAGTGTGTGTGTGAACGGGGCTATTTTCGTGTTTGGGAAAGAAGAAGAGGATAGAACCGGTTTAATTCGAGTGAATTAAACCGGTTAAACTCCGTTGACTTACCTGGAAAAGGAGCGTATCGAACTTAGTAGGTCGATACATAGTTCGATACGCTTGCAGAGGCGGGTTTTAAAACTGTATCGAGCTAAGTAGCTCGATACAAACACCCGATACGGCTCCTCCGAGATCTCTGTGAGAGCTGTATCGAGCTTAGTAGCTCGATACACAGCTCGACACAATGCCAGAAAATTTTTTGCAAGCTTTTTGCTCTTTGCTTAACGTCCTTGATCCATACCTACCATCCACAAACACTAGAAAACACATTGTTTAAATAAAAACGCGATATATACAAATATAGACATGGGAATGCTTCCCAAGTGCACTTGTTTAAAGTCACTAACCTTGACTTTTCAAATCCTTAGGCATGGGAGTGAACAAGGAGTGGAATTGGCTTCCCATCTCCTTTATTGATGTACATGGTGCCTGCTCCAGCTTGCAGCACCTTCTTCTTCTTCTTAAACCTCTTTGGCGGCTCAGCTATAGGCTCCACAATCTTAAGCCCATCAAACATTGCTAGAAGACTCTCAGCATCAAAGCTTGGCCCATCGTACTCATTGTGATCAAGGGCTTCATTCTCCTCCATTACCACTCAAGTGAGACCCATCAGCTGCCCCTTAGGTGGTCCTTCTTCAGCTTCCTTAATGTCACATGTGATTGTCCCACAAAGGCTCAAGGCAGAAGGTTTCATAGGATAGAAAGCATTAGCATTCACATTCTTGAGGATCACCCTTTTGTTGATGAAGTAAAGGATTGCACCAGTTGTGTTGAGGAATGGTGTACCTAGAAGAAGAGGTAGCCTTGCTGCTTAAACCATATCCATCACAATGAAATCAGTTGGGACTAGACATCCACCAACTCTCAATGGATAATCTTCTACAAGGTCTATTGGTTGCCTTGAGGAAGCATCAACAAAGGTTATGTGTGATGAATACTTCTTCATAGTGGTGATCATAAGCCTCAACTTCAGTCTTCTTAGCCACTTCTCTTTCCTTCTCAACAACTCTTGCTTGTGTAGAATTCACATCTTCATCAAGCTCTTCTTTAGCCTTTGGTTTAGCAACAACCAAATGGTCATTTTCAATTACCTCCTCCCCAACTAGAACTTCAATGTCCTCATTGACTATAGATGCTACATTGGGACACTCAAATAGTTGCTCAAATTCAGCCACCACACGCTCATACTCTTCTTCATCAATAGAGTAGATAGCATTGCAATAGTCTTTGGGGTTGGGTTCGGATTTACCAGGCAAAGAGGCTTGAGCTCGTGTAGAGGATGAAGCAATGCCCTTGTTGTTCTTCATTTGCTTGAGTTTGGAGCTCAAAGTGTCAAACTTAGATTTTAGGTCATTATAAGAACAATCCACCTTGTTGTAGATTTCGGCCATCTTCTTACTCACATACATAGCACTACTTGCTTGACCTTGGAGGATCTGTTGTAGAACATTCCTCACATCCAAATCTTGTGCAAAACCCGGTGGAAGATCTTGATTGGACTGAAAATACCCTTGGTTTCCTTGATTGTTCCCCTGGTAGTTGTTTTTGGGAACAAAACCTTGTTGTTGCTTGAAAAGGACAAAGGGTTTTTGTTGACCTCCTTGTCCTTGTTGAGGGTAGACTTGATCTTGAGGGTTCTCCACATTGGTACTCCTATAGGAATGATTGTTGTTCCTATAGTTGTTGTTGTAGCCTTGTTGATAACCTTGGCCACCCACATAGTTGACCTCTTCTTGGCAATCCTCATTCAAATCTTGTTGTACTCCTTGACCCTCATCATAATCACCCACAAAGTGGACATGCCTTTATGAAGCTTGGATCAACTTATCCATTTTCTCATTAAGAGATTTCATCTCTTTCCTCCTTTGTTCCACATAAGTACCACCATCTATTAAAGATCTATCATAGTATTCACCATAATTGCCATCACTTTGTGCTAAGTTCTCCACAAGCTCTAGACCTTCTTCTACATCTTTCCCCAAGAAGTTTCCATTACTTGTTGTGTCTAGAAGCATCCTAAGCTTGGGAAGAACACCGCGGTAGAGATTGCTCAGGAGAGTCTCTTCGGAGAAGCCATGATGAGGGCATTGTGTAGTGTATCCCTTGAACCGTTCTCATGCTTCACAAAAACTCTCATTGTGCTTTTGGGTGAAGCTAGATAGCTCATTCCTCAACCTTGTTGTCCTTGTGTTGGAGAAGAACTTAGCAAGGAAAGCCTTCTTGCATTGATCCCATGAAGTGATGGAACCTCTTGGTCATATCACAAGGATATGCCATTAATCTTGGTCATCCTCGGATATGCCATTAATCTTGGTCGCCAAGAGAGAAAGGAAACAGCCTCAACTTGAAACCATCCTCGGATATGCCATTAATCTTGGTCATATCACAAATTCTGTCAAACTCATCCAAATGGTCAAGATGATCCTCCAAAGCTAACCCATGGAACTTGTTGTGTTGCACCATGTTGATCAATCCACTCTTGATTTCAAAGTTGTTATTCTCAACTTGAGGAGGGAGGATGATATACTCATAATTTAACATATCTTAGCATTCATTTTAGATAGCTTTGCATGTTCTTTTGCATCCATTTAGTCATTTTTAGTCCCATTTGCATCAATATTAGAGTCTAGTGAGTTTTAGCTTAAGGAGTTGCATATTTGTACATATTAAGTCCTTATTAGGTGTCTTGGAGGCTTTGAGGGCCCTATGGAGTGATGGATGACAAGGAGGAGGAAGAGAAGATGGCCAAACGAGAAGCAGACGAGTTTTAGAAGTGTATCGACCTTAGTGTCGACCTACCAAGGTCGATTTGGCTCGGAAGGAAGAAAAGGAGCAGCGTATCGGACGTTTGTATAGACCTACTAAGGTCGATACAAGGCCCATCCGGAGAAAAGTCGCGAGCGTATCAGTTATTTGTGTCGAGCTAGCAAGCTCGATACACACCTCAGAAGAAGATCAAGCTTAGCGTGTCGAGCATCATGTCGAGCTACCAAGCTCGACACGGCCCTTGAAGGAAGTTTTTAGCAGCGTATCGAGCTGCATATCGACTTAGCAAGCTCGATACGCTGCCCGATTTTCAGATCTTAACTGGGTCAATACCCGGTTTGTCCCGGGTTTTCAGACCTTAACCGGGTCAATACCCGGTTTGTCCCGGATTGACCCGGTTCGTCCACTGTTCACTATAAATAGTAAATGACCAAAATTTTCCTAAGTATCTTTTAACCTTTTGTTCTTGCTTAGAAAACCTTCCATTTTGGTTTCTAAGTGATTTTGTAAGACATTTATCTAAGTTTATGCAATTTAGTACTTACAATTCTTAATCTTTCTTTTCTATCTCTCTAATCATGTTTATCTTCATCTCTTTCATAAGTTTTGAGGGTCTAATCATGATTAGTGAGTAGTTTCCTTAGGATCTAGGTATGGGTTAGATTTAGGGTGTTTCAAGTGTTGATCATGATGTCTAGGATAAGATTGTTTCATTTCCCTCCTTTTTTAGTGTTCTAAATGCTAGTTTATCCTTGATCAAGCCAAAACTAGGCCTTAGAGTATTTCTCACCCACAAGGTGTGTTGAAATTCCCCAACCAACTAAACAAGGGATTTACATTCCTAACTCATGGAAGTGATTGTCTAGGGTTTTTATTGGCATTTTAGAACTGTTTCATAATGCTTGTTAGCTTCCTATTTACTAATGAGAGTTAGTTCTTGATTAGGATTATTAATGAAGATATTAGTGTCATGGAAGTTGATTAGTCTTGCTTTTGAGTTCTAAGCCTAGGGATTAGCATGTATTGTGATTTATTGACATCAAATATTGATTCTTGGAACACCTTAGATTGATAACCCCATCCTTGGATTCGTTTTAGTAATTTGATAATCTTGCTTAGTAGTTAATTAGTCCTTGTTTACTCAATTTGATAGTTATCAACAAACCCTTTTATGCTTGCTTAGATTAAGGAGTTTTATGCATTCCTATTGTCACAATCACACCCAATTGGATTGATCCTCAAAGACCTACAATGACATGAGTGGGCTTGAGTAATTGCTTTGTTAGGCTCAAAAATCTACTTATCAATTTGGCGCCGTTGCCATTTGGGTTTTGTTTTGTGCATTAGGATTTTAATTCTACTTGAGACTAAGCTTTCTATTTCATTTGATTACTAATATCACTTGCTTGGTTTACTCTTTGTCTCTATAGGTGTATAAACTTGAGGTCTAGTGGACACAACAATCTAGTTGAGCCTCTAGACAAAATCCATCGAGTGACAAGAAGAGCTTTTGTGAGAAGAGAAAGAGAACGCCTAGCACATCTAAGGCGTTTGGGAATGGATATTCCACAAGGACAAGGTGCTAATGGAATACCACAAAGTAATCAAGGGAATGAGGCTCAAGCTTCTAGAGTGCCTCAACACCCTCCACGTCAACCTAGGCACATTGGGGCTGGAGATGCTCCTAATACTCATGCCAATCGCCAAGGTATCCTCCCTCCTCCAGTTGAGAACAACAACTTTGAGATAAATAGTGGATTGATCAATATGGTGCAACACAAGAAGTTCCATGGGTTAGCTTTGGAGGATCCTCTTGAACATTTGGATGAGTGATATATCATGGTTTTTACCCGTTTTTAAGCCATGATATAAGTGTTTTATAGAGTCTTTTGCTAGTTTTGGAGTCTCTTTAGAGTCTTTACAGGATGGAGAGCATTTGGAGCTAAATGGGAGAATCTGGAGCATTTTGGAGCACTTTGGAGAAGCAGCCGAAGTGATGAAGTCAAGAGGGTGGAATTCACGACCTGAGTGTCGATCGACACACTCAGTGTCGATCGACACCAAGGATAGACGGCCACTTATGGTTTCCAATCAGAAAAAGGAAAGAAGAGCAAGTTCTGAAGAATTACAAATCTACCCCTGGACGAAAAATCCCCTTTTATAAATAGTTTTCAGGCATTGTTTAGGAATATACTTGATCATTATTTTCTGTTTTTGAGACTTAGAGAGAGATTGATCCTGAGCTTTTGGGGAGACAATTCTAACTCATCTGAGCCAGATTTCGAACCCCTGTATCATTCTCTATTCTTTTATGCAATATTATTCAGCCATGTTTTGTGTTTGCATTATTATGTCTGAGTAGTTTGCTTGTTAGGTTAGGGTAATTTAGGGTTTGATGAAGAGTTTATAGAATTACTAGAATTATTAGGGAAATCAATTGGATCTTCACCTAGATTTGTGCTTAACTTGATTCTCTGAATTGATCACTTAGAAATCAAACCTTAGGTTGTTTAATAGATGCGAGAGCATTATTAATAACTTGAACTAATCTTAGGTGAGCAAATTATCTATTCGCAAAGAGATTTGGTCTAGGTAATTTGTGAACAAATCGAACCTGTTCT
>JAHZTW010000001.1:373995047-374038499 GCA_020283515.1 Alliaria petiolata
CATTCATATTGCATTCATAATTAGATTTATTGTAACTTTTGTCCCATTTTAGGCTTTAGGACATGTGCATTAGCATTTGCATATTTCTTGCATGTTTGCATCATTTTCAGGTTATTTGGTGTACTTGGAGCTATCTTGGATGATGAGCATGGACAAGAAGGTTAAAGAAGAGCTTAAGAGTTGATGGGAGTCAAAGGAAAGCTTGGAAAAGTGAAAAGAGCCTGAGATCGATCCTAAGATCGAGCTGGTTTGCCCATTCCAAGATTTAGATCGACCAAGCCCGGCCATTCCAAGATTTAGATCGACCACAAGATCGACCAAGCCTGGCCATTCCAAGATTTAGATCAACCCAGCTACTAGATCTAACAAACAGATCGAGCTGAAGATCGACCAAGCCACTAGATCCAACAAACAGATTGAGCTGAAGATCGACCAAGCCACTAGTTCCTCCGAACCAGTTTCTCCTTCCTTCCTTTGACAGCTCATATTTTGTCTTTTTGTGAGGGGACCAATATTTTTAGACCTATATAAGCAACTTTAACCTATTTTCTTAGATAGAGACGAAATTGAGGGATTGTGTAGCATCCGTGACCAGGAATTGTAATTACGGTCGAGAGGATCGTGGAATGGCCGATGTAAGTATGTACTGAGTCGAGTGAGGTTCGACCGTGTCTGTGAATAGTCGTCGGTTTTGTGACTATGTACGTGAGATATGGACGGTACAGTGACTATAGTCGAGAGAAAATGGCTAAGTCCGAGAGAAAATATGAAATTGTGAAAATAACGACTAAGTGTTGAGTGAAAAAGGGCTAGGCCCGTGGGCTTTGAGTTTGGCCGAAGAAAAGTTAGAGTTTTCCTAGTCAAAATAGGATTTCTCGCGTGTTAGTCGAGCGGTTTGGGAAACTGCCGAGAAAAAAAGGAAAGTCTGGTCGGTTAGCCGAGAGAAAGTTAAAACGAACCGATTCTAACCGAGAGAAAAGGAAAAACACGCATAGATAGGCGGTTTATCTCTAGGGTTTCGCGGATATAAGGAATTTTATGCGTTTTATCTCGAGCGGCAGTGCATTATTAGAGAGAGGAAAGATTTTTCACGAGAGAATTGAGAGATCATCGAGAAATCGAGTTTTCCGTGCGAGTTCTGCAAGTTTTGATCGAGAGATTTGATTGAGGATAGGAGATTTACCGAGGAAGAATCGAGTTATCAGAAGGATTTAGGATTGGATCGGGAGATAGTAAAGAGCACTTGATTACGGCAGATAGTTTCGATAAGTGCTCGGATATCTTCATTTGTGCGGTGAATTTGTCGAGAGTTGTTCGACTAATCCGTTTGTTTTGGTCTGTTTCAGAGGAGATTCAGAGTTTAGTTCGAGGAAAAGTGTTCGGATCGTGAGTTAGCCGAGAGGAAATTGAATCTCGCGGTACGAGTCGTAGCGATAGCCGAGGGAGCACATTTGTGTCCGACTATCTTCGTTTTTGTTCGAGTTATCACCGAATTTCCTTCGACCAAACCGTTCGTTTGATTGTCTAAGGTGAGTGCGTGACTGTGGCTAGCATCTATGGATTGAAAGATTGCTAGGGATTTTGATATGTGTATTGATCGCTTGTGTAAGTAGGGTTTTATGCTTAGCAAGGTCAATGTTTATGTGATTGTGATGCGGTTTGGTGACCGTGAGATTATGTGATATGTCTAACTAGCTCGTGATCGAGGCAGGATCGATTCTTTGGCTTAGGTGATGTGTTATTCACGCTAGTGCGGAACCGAATCCGTAAGACTAGATGGTCAGAGTTAGGTTAGATGATCATGCGTGTGTTTGATTGCTTGCTTGCTAAGTGTATTGATATCATGTTAGAATTGTTAGCATGAATACGTGATTAGTTGCTGACTAAGGTGTTACGGAATGACCGTATTCACTAAGCATTTATGGTAATGCTTATGCCTCTCTTATGTGTTGAGTGTGCATGTAAAGATGTTGTCCAGGACCGTTAGTTCTGAAGGCGGAATTGAAGGCAGTGAAGAAAGGAGTGGATTTAGGATTGGGTTTTGGGGTTTTATCGTTTAAGCATTGTTCTGGTTATTGGCTTTGGTGTTATTGATAACTTAATCGAATTTGGCTAAGTTAGTTTATGATTTATTTTATGAACCTGGTTTGTACTTTGGAATTTGAACTAATTATGCAATGAGAATGAATGTCTTTGAGAATCGAATTGTTGTTAAGTTTAATGAGAAAGTTTGAAATTTCGCATAAGTGTGTTAGTTGGTCGTAGGTTGTTTAGGACGGTCTGGCCGCGGTATGATTACCGGGTCGGGTCGCCTCAGATTGTCTCTCCCATTTTAGGTCTAGCCTCCATTGGAGGAAAGGCCTTAGAACTTTCTTTTGTAAAACTTTGATTTTTATTTTCAAGAACTTCTCTTTAGCTTTAATCTTTCTTTCTTGCTAGTTGAATCATATCAAACACCTCTTATATCATGGATATGTGGGGTTCGAAAATGATATTGGAGTAGTTCTTTAGGATTTAAGGATGAGGTGATTAGGAAGGTTTTAAAAGTTAGATCTTGGTATTTTCTTGCTCTTAATTTCATCCTTTCTTGGTTTGGAGTATCAAATGCTTAAAGACCTTGAGAGAGGCTTTATGATCCAAGAGATTTCCTTTTTCTCATAAGAACTTGGGGAATCTCTTATGCTCAAACCAAGAGACTAGTATGCCTTAATGACCATGAGAGTGGCATGTAAGGGCTAGTTAGGCCATGTTAAGATCCGTGCTTCAGCTCCATCAACCATTCTTTTCCACCACAAACCATGGGTTTGGAGAGAATGAATGATGAGAGGATCTTATCTTATCCACAAATCATGGAAATATTGCTTCTTAGGCCTAAGGATAGCTCATTTAGAAATGTGTAGATTTACTTTTTGTAATCCAAGATCGAAACTTTAGCTTCCCTAAACATGAACCTCATCCTTGAATCTGTCATTTGTCATATAAGTAGTTTCAAAAGCTTTCTCCTTTAGATTTAAAGTTTGTTCCTTTAGGTTGCTAGAAATAGCCTTATTTCCCTGTTTTTAGATTTCGATTTTTATTAATCAGTAGCTTTGTCTTTTAAATTCGTAGAAGTTGATTTCTAGTTAGTTAACATCCCAATAGGGATTTTAAAATAGTTTTCATAATTTTTCAATAGATGCAAGTAGTTGTTTAGGATTTATCTCTTCCATTTAATCTGAATTTGACTTAGCTTTATTTTGCTCTTGCATTCCTAGTATCTTTAACACCTAGGCTGGATTGACACCTCACATACTACATTGACATGTGTGTTTGAGGATTGAGTTAAGGCTTAAAAATCCTTACATAAAAATCCTTATATCAAGGAGGACTCATGGATGAACATTCTGCTCAAGAGGATCAATATGGATATGGTGAGGGATACCAATCTTGGAACATGGAGTATGAGCAAGGAGCAGCCTATTCTTCCCACATCTCTAATGAGGAAGAAACTCTCAACATGATGAAATTAATTTTGGAAGGGCAAGAAGAACTTAATTAGAGAATTGACATGCTTGACTTCACACTAGCCTCTCATGCTCCATGTCCAAGAGTTGCTGCAACATCACATGTGGAGTCCATCAACACCGAAATCACACAAGGGAATGAGGAACAAGAGGATGAAGCTCAAACCAATGATGAACTCCAACAAGAAGTTGACGAAAAAGAACTTGCCGCTCTTCTTGGATACATTGTTGATGAAAATATTGAGCAAAGATTTGAAGACCCTTGTGAAGACAGTTTGATTCTTGAATGCATAGAGGATGCTAGTGAGATCTTATTTGTTGAGAAAGAGCTCTCCACCAAGACAGAAACACATGTGCAACTCATTCCCAAGGAGGAGACAAAGGAGAGTCCCATTGAAGTTGCCTCCAAGGAAGGTCAAGAAGAAAAATCCCCAATGGAACAACCCTTTGCCAAGTACCTCGGTTTACCCCTCACCAATGAAGAGAGCATTGATGATCCATGGAAGTTACCCTTTGAGGAGATTAGGATGCATGAGTTTAGGGGATGGTTCTATGATGAGTATGATCCTTGTGATCCGAGCTTCAACATGTCAAGAATAAGGGAGCTGGAAACCTAGAACCACGTTCCTGGGTTTTTACAAAGCAAAGGAAGATAAGGCAGTCGCGCTAGATCGATGGCTAGATCGCACGTAATGATCGATCCAAGCGCCGATCGAGGGCTAGATCGAGGACTTCCATTCGATCTTCTGGGCAAAACGATGGCCGGATCGACCATGAACCTCGAACTCAAGCTGAAACGAGCCAAGGATCGATCCATCAGCTCGATCTCAGCTCGAACCACAACAAAGCCCAAGGTACACCATTCCAAAACCATGTATATATCATGCATTTTTGAATTTTAATTTTATTTCTTGTTGATGGTCTCTCTTGAACTTTTATTACACAAGGGACTGTGTAATTTAAGTTTGGGGGAGAGGTTGAGAGATTTAATTTTGTGTTTTGTGTTCTTATTTTCCCTTTAAGCATATTTGAGTCTTCATGCATATACATTTGCATAGA
Source organism: Alliaria petiolata (assembly GCA_020283515.1). Lineage (NCBI taxonomy): Eukaryota > Viridiplantae > Streptophyta > Magnoliopsida > Brassicales > Brassicaceae > Alliaria > Alliaria petiolata. Next base: position 373,999,610 of record JAHZTW010000001.1, read on the forward strand.
AAATCAGAAAAAATTTCAAAATTTTCGGAAAAAAAACTCATGTAGCTTGCATTTGCATTGGTAAATATTTTAGGATTAAGTCTAGATTTTTTATCATATAGGTTGTATCATTCACGTGTATAGGGGGTAATTTTCCTTGTAAAGTGTTTTAAGCTCATGAATTGGTTCAAGGCCCTAGTTAGTAGTCCTTTGATGCTTTATACAAACTTTGAAAGTAAGCTCTAACCATATTTGGACCATTTGTCTTGATTTTCTTGGCTTGAAGTTGAAACAAGCATGAATTGAATCCTATCCTATAAATTGGAACCTTAACATGAACTTTTAATTATCATACTTGTGCATTTGAAAAAGGATACATGGATACATATACATATTTAGGCTTTCTTATTCCTTTCACCACTCTCTTGTAAGCCTAAATAGAACTCCACACCTTAACCCTTACCCTCCTTTCAAGCCAAATTTAGTGTGTAATATTGTGAGGCCTTATTTTTAATTAAACTTAACATAAAGTGTTAGGTTTAGGAAGACATGTTTAAGCTCTCATAATGATGCTAGCTTTGCAAATTGAAGCTAGTTTTAAGCTTGATTTGGGGTGGGAGTTCACGGGTTTGAAAAGAAAAAGAGAAGGTGTTAAGGAAATGTATGAAAAGGGATACATAGTTTTAAGTGGTTGGTCTTGAATTGTATTGTGAAAAAGCTCAAGTTAAAAAGAGAATGTGATAGCTCTCTTATAAAATGAAAAGAGACCTAGAGGCCAAGTGCATAAAATAAAAAAAAATATATGAGAAAGAGAGCTATCCAATGGAAAGAAAGGAGCTAATAAATGTATGATCATACCACTAGCTATAACAAAGGTTGGAGAAGTTTTTCCTAGAATGAATTTGATGAAGTTCTTGTGGGTTTATTGCTTGGCGTGTTGCCTTGTTTGATTTGGGTAGTCTCTAGAGGGTGAGTGAGATGAAAAAGAAAATGAATGAGAGGGGAATTAGGTTCATTGTTAGTGTATTTGGGTAGATGAGAGTCTAGTCATGTATGCATACATTGCCTTTTACCTTTAGCATTATGCATAAGTTCAATCCTTTTTGAGATAAACCAAAGCTTAGAGTACCCACTTGAATGAGATCATTTTTATCTCATAACCTTGTCCCTTAGCCAAATGTATTCGGTTTTAAATGCACAAGTATGATTCACGGTTTGAGCTTAATGAATGTTAAAGGTTAGGATTCTTGGATTGTTTGGAATAGACAAGTCTTAATTTGAGATTCAATATGTGATGAGTATGGCTAAGTTCTTTGAAGTAGAGTTTGTATACTGCATCCTAGGACTAATAACAAGGACCATTGATTTGATTTATTTGAAAAACACTTTTGGAATTTAACCCCCATTTTTAAACCTCTCTCTCGAATTTGTCTTTGTTTGCTTGAGGACAAGCAAAAAGGCAAGTTTAGGGGAGTTGATAAACTCATAATTTAGCATATTTTAGCACTCATTTAGGATAGATTTTGCATTCATATTGCATTTATAATTAGATTTATTGTAACTTTGTCCCATTTTAGGCTTTAGGACATGTGCATTAGCATTTGCATATTTCTTGCATGTTTGCATCATTTTCAGGTTATTTGGTGTACTTGGAGCTATCTTGGACGATGAGCATGGACAAGAAGGTTAAAGAAGAGCTTAAGAGTTGATGGGAGTCAAAGGAAAGCTTGGAAAAGTGAAAAGAGCCTAAGATCGACCTTAAGATCGAGCTGGTTTGCCCATTCCAAGATTTAGATCGACCACAAGATCGACCAAGCCCGGCCATTCCAAGATTTAGATAGACCACAAGATCGACCAAGCCCGGCCATTCCAAGATTTAGATCGACCCAGCTACTAGATCCAACAAACAGATCGAGCTGAAGATCGACCAAGCCACTAGATCCAACAAACAGATCGAGCTGAAGATCGACCAAGCCACTAGATCCTCCGAACCAGTTTCTCCTTCCTTCCTTTGACAGCTCATATTTTGTCTTTTTGTGAGGGGACCAATATTTTTGGACCTATATAAGCAACTTTAACCTATTTTCTTAGGTAGACACGAAATTTAGGGATTGTCTCTCCCATTTTAGGTCTAGCCTCCATTGGAGGAAAGGCCTTAGAGCTTTCTTTTGTAAAACTTTGATTTTTAATTTCAAGTACTTCTCTTTAGCTTTAATCTTTCTTCTTGCTTTGAGCTAACCATATTCAGCACCTCTAATCCTATGATTATGGGGAGTTCGAATATGTTTAGTGAGTAGATCTTTAGGATTTAAGGACGAGGTGATTAGGAAGGTTTTAAAGGTTAGATCTTGGTATTTTCTTGTTCTTAACTTTATCCTTTCTTGGTTTGGAGTATCAAATGCTTAAAGACCTTGAGAGAGGCTTTATGATCCAAGAGATTTCCTTTTTCTCATAAGAACTTGGGGAATCTCTTATGCTCAAACCAAGAGACTAGTATGCCTTAATGACCATGAGAGTAGCAAGTAAGGGCTAGTTAGGCCATGTTAAGATCCGTGCTTCATCTCCATCAACCATTCTTTTCCACCACAAACAATGGGTTTGGAGAGAATGAATTATGAGAGGATCTTATCTTATCCACAAACCATGGAAAGATTGCTTCTTAGGCCTAAGGATAGCTCATTTAGAAATGTGTAGATTTACTTTTTGTAAGCCAAGATCGAAACTTTACCTCCCTAAACATGAACCTCATCTTTGAATCTGACATTTGTCATATAAGTATAGTTTCAAAATCTTTCTCCTTTAGATTTAAAGTTTGTTCCTTTCATTTCCTAGAAATAGTCTTATTTGCCTGTGTTTAGATTTCGATTTTTACTAATCAGTAGCTTTGTCTTTTAAATTCGTAGAAGTTGATTTCTAGTTAGTTAACATCCCAATAGGGATTTTAAAATAGTTTTCATAATTTTTCAATAGCTGCAAGTAGTTGTTTAGGATTTATCTCTTCCATTTAATCCGAATTTGACTTAGCTTTATTTTGCTCTTGCATTCCTAGTATCTTTAACACCTAGGCTGGATTGACACCTCACATACTACAATGACATGTGTGTTTGAGGATTGAGTTAAGGCATAAAAATCCTTACATCAACGGCAAGGTTGAGAAATGAGCTATCTAACTTCACCCAAAAGAACAATGAGAGCTTTTGTGAAGCATGGGAAAGGTTCAAGTGATACACTACCCAATGCCCTCATCATGGTTTCTCCGAATAGACTCTCTTGAGCACTCTCTACCGCGGTGTTCTCCCCAAGTTTAGGATGCTTCTAGACACAGCAAGTAATGGAAACTTCTTGGGTAAATATGTAGAAGAAGGTCTCGAGCTTGTGGAGAACTTGGCACAAAGTGATGGCAACTATGGTGAAGACTATGATAGATCTTCAAGAGATGGTGGTACCTATGAGGACCAAAGAAGGAAATAGATGAAATCTCTTAATGAGAAAATAGATAAGTTGCTCCAAACTTCACAAAAGCATGTTCCCTTTGTGGGTGATTTGATGACAGTCAAGGGGTAAAACAAGATTTGGATGAGGATTGCCAAGAAGAGGTCAACTATGTGAGTGGCCAAGGTTATCAACAAGGATACAACAACTATAGGAACAATAATCTTTCCTATAGGAGTACAAATGTGGAGAACCCCCAAGATCAAGTCTACCCTCAACAAGAACAAGGAGGTCAACAAAAACCCTTTGTCCCTTTCAAACAACAACAAGGATATGTTCTCAAGAATAACTACCAAGGGAACAACCAAGGAAACAAAGGGAATTATCAGTCCAAGCGAGGCCCTCCACCGGGTTTTGGACATTATTTGGATATGCGGAATGTGTTCCAACAAATTCTCCAAGGTCAAGCAAGTAATGCTCTTGATTTGAGTAAGAAGATGGCTGAAATTCACAACAAAGTGGATTGCTCTTACAATGACCTTAACTCCAAGTTTGACACTTTGAGCTCCAAGATAAAGCAAATGGAGAACAACAAAGGCATTGCTTCTTCTTCTACACGCCTTCAAGCTTCTTTGCCCGGTAAACCCGAGCCAAACCCCAAAGACTGTTGCAATGCTATCTACTCTATTGATGAAGAAGAGTATTAGCGAGTGGTGGCTGAATTTGAGCAACTATTTGAGTGTCCCAATGAAGCATCTATAGTCAATGAGGACATTCCAGTTCTAGTGGGGGAGGAGGTCATTGAAAATGACCATTTGGTTGTTGCTAAACCAAAGGGTAAGAAAGAGCTTGCTGAGGATGTGATCTCTACACAAGCAAGAGGTTTTGAGAAGGAAAGAGAAGTGGCTAAGAAGACTGAAGTTGAGGCTTATGATCTCCTTGTCTACAAGCCACCACTCCCTTTTCCTGAACCGGTGTTGACAAAGGCACAAAAGAAGCTACTCTCAAGTTTTAGAGGGAGTATGGGGAAAGTTGGTGCACCTTTACCTAAGGTGGATAATTTGTCCCAATTCAAGGGTCAAATAAGATTCATCAAGGACTTGCTTGCCAAAATAGAGAAGGTTGAGGAGCTGATTGAGGGTCTAGACCCACCAAGCGCAACAAGGAAGGAGTCCAAGGTCGTCAAAAAGCTTGGAAATCCGGGAAAGTTTTTGATTTCTTGTTCTCTTGGGGACTTAAAGATTGAGGAAGCCTTGTGTGACTCAGGCTCAAGTGTCAATGTGATGTCCCTTAAGATGTTCAAAAATCTTGGGATCACTACTATGAAGAAGTATCCATCACACATCACATTTGTTGATGCTTTCTCAAGGCAACCACTAGGCCTTGTAGAGGATTATCCATTGAGAGTTGGGGAATGTCTAGTCCCAATTGATTTAATTGTCATGGACATGGTTCAAGTAGCAAGGCTACCTCTTCTTCTAGGGACACCCTTCCTCAACACAGCTAGTGCAAGCCTTGACTTCATCAATAAGAGGGTGATTCTCAAGAACGTAGATGCAAGGATCTTCTATCCTATGAAACGTTCTGTTTTAAGCCTATGTGGAACCATAACATGTGACACTATTGAGGCTGAAGAAGGATCACCAAAGGAGCAGCTGATGGGTCTCGCTTGTGTGGGGATGAGTGAGAATGAAGCCCTTGATCACAATGAGTATGATGGGCCAAGCTTTGATGGTGAGAGTCTTCTAGCAATGTTTGATGGGCTCAAGATTTTGGAGCCAATAGCTGAGCCACCAAAGAAGTCTAAGAAGAAGAAGAAGGTGCTGCAAGCTGGAGCAGGCACCTTGTACATCAAGAAAGGAGGAGGAAAGCTAATTCCACTCCTTGTTCACCCCCATGCCTAAGGGTTTGAAAAGTCAAGCTTAGTGACTTTAAACAAGCGCACTTGGGAGGCACTCCCATGTCTATCTTTGTATATATTTGCACTTTTTAATTCAATAATGTGTTTTTAGTTTTTGTGGATGACAGGTTTGGATTGATGAGGTTGAGCCAAGAGCAAAAGCTTGCCAAGGAAATTTTGGCACTTTATCGAGCTATGTATCGACCTACCAAGGTCGATACAGCTCTTACAGAGAATTTGGTGGAGTCATATCAGGATTTTGTATCGACCTAGATACAGACGGGCCAGGGAAATTTTGACCTCCGTATCGGGCATCTGTATCGAGCTACCTAACTCGATACATTTTTAAAAGCCGCTTCTGCAAGCGTAACGAGCTATGTATCGACCTAAATAGCTCGATACGTCCCTTTTCCAGGTAAGTCAATGGGGTTTGACCGGTTTAATTCGGTTCTTTCCCCTTCTTCTTCCCCAAACACGAAAATCTCCCCATTCACACACACTTGCGATTTTTTTGGTCTCTCTCTCTCTCTCTCAATTTTTAAGCAATTTTCGTGATTCCAAGTGCCTCTTGCTCGATTTCTTGTGCTCATATTGATTTTAAGTCGATTTCGTTCATCCCTTCGCTCTCTAACGAGGTAAATAATCCAAAAAACCAAGTTTTTCATCTTTTGCTCTAATGGTGGAAAATTTGAGGAATTTTGTATTGGGATGTTCGAATTGATTGTTTATGGCTTGGGCATTGCTTGATTATGGTTAGGGAGTAGATTTCGAGTGCTATACTAGGATTTCCATGGTTAATTTTCGAAAATTTGACACTTAGGGTTCATGGTGCAAAATTTCAAATTACTCTCTTGAACCTTATTAGATTTGGGGGTTTTCACTTGCATTAGTTTGCATTAACCATTCTTATGCATTGCCAATAGATAGCACTCGAATTTAGACAACTTGAAAATTTTGTAAATTTTGTATTTGCCAAATTTTTGCTAAGTGTTGGTTTTGGGGGAAAATTCGAACATTTGGCATTGATCTTGTTTGTTGCTTGCTAATTGCCATTGTTGGTTGTTCAAGGTGAGTTGCTTACTCACTCTACGAGTTTTGTTTCTCCTATAGGTACAATGGGAAGAACCAAGGAAGATCAAGCAACACAAGGAGCAAGCTCTCAAGCAAGGACATCAAAGAACCAAGGGAAGAAGAAAGTGGTAGGAGGACCGAGATAATGGGAGTGAGGAGGAACAGTTGGTGCTTGGGTCAAAGAAGAAATTCCCCACGAGAACCTCGAAAGAAAAATCAAAGGCCACGTAAGAGGGGCCGAAAAAGAAGCTAACACCCGAGGAACTCCTCAAGGCATTCATAGGTATGCGGTTCAAAGCAACGAAGTACCTGCATGAGCAGACGCTTCGAGCCTTGGGGATCTTTGAGGACTTCCAAACTCTCTTCACCAACATGGGATTGGCCAAGTTCATCACCATGGCCCATCCCGCTTACAAACTCGCGACATATGAGTTCCTATCTTCCCTCACCGCGCACTTCTACTATGACGGAGAGGATTCACCACCGCGAGATGGTCATGGCTTCATCAAGTTCAAGATCCATAGGACCATCTACACAATGTCCTTACGCCAACTGAACGAGACCTTTGGTTTCCGAGAAGGAGAAAGGAGAACAAAGATGCTCACCATTGATGAGTGTGAGTTGAAAGGCTTGGGGGAGACAATCGCGGTTGGGAAGTTTAAACCGGGAGGAAGCACGTGGACTATGATAAGGCATCCTGTGTTAAGGTATGCACACAAGGCTCTTGCTCACACTTTCTATGCAAGGAAGGAAGCCGGGAAAGTCACCAAGAAGGAGCTCGAGTTGCTAGATGTTCGTCTTTCCAAGTTCATCGGGTTTCACACGAGAGGAGGCACAAGAGTCCAAGGGGATAGGACGGGAGTTGGTATGGTTAGCATATTGGTTAGGCAGTTGCTCTCCTACCAAGATTGGGTTGTCTTGATGAAGGACAAGGATCCCGAGCTTAGCATCGGCGGGATCATAACACAGATTCTCGAGGCTTGTGGACATCGGTTAGGGACGGATGGCATTGACCTCGAGTGGATGGACATCTTCTACCTTGGAAGGACTATGTTTCTCTCGGAAAGGTTAGGCCACCGGTTCGCTTACAAGTTCGCAGTAGACACAAAAACCGAGGCCAAGATTTGTCTCCCGAACTCGCACGCCACCTCTTTCCAAGACATCTACCACATCGACTTTATGCCCCCATATGAGGACCTCTACAATCCCGCTGTCAATCTGCCTCTCCACTCCATTGCCAAGAGAGGGACATTTGACTTTGACCCAACCCAAGTTCTTGAAGAGGAAGAAGAAGTGGAAGAAGAGGACGAAGCTCCGAGCCCGGTTTATGGTAGCGAGAGATACTACTTCTCCTCTTGCATAGACCTGATGCCAAGCCCGACATTAAGAGAAGCCCATGGAAACATTGGTCTTCTCAAGAGGTGGAACAAGTACCAAGACCGGGCCATTAAGAAGCTCGGCGAAACGGTGAAAGATTTGAAGAGGACGGTAAAGTGGCTAAAGGCCATCGTCAAGGGGAAATCTTCCACAAGGGCTAGAGAAGAGGGCACTAGCGTTGTGGCAGAGGAAGAAGCTGAGGGGGAGAGTGAAATGGACCTCGATAGGCGCCATTCATTCCATGTGCATCCAAGGGAAGCATTCCAAGTAAACCCAGCTCGCTCTTCCTCCCACGAAGCACGGCCAAGGAAGAGAAAGCTGACCCGCTCACCAGCCCAATCCTCGAGCAATCAGTCGCTCTCTTTGGGATCCTCTTCCTCTTCACAGTTTTGAGGTACCTCCACCTCCCTTGTATATATATCTTCTAGTTTTTATTATTTTGTTTTTATGTCTTGTTGATTGAGGTCTCCTCTAGACTTTTATTACNCCTCCACCTCCCTTGTATATATATCTTCTAGTTTTTATTATTTTGTTTTTATGTCTTGTTGATTGAGGTCTCCTCTAGACTTTTATTACACAAGGGACTGTAATTTAAGTTTGGGGGAGAGGTTGAGAGATTTGACATGTTTTTTGTGAGTCTTATTTTCCTTTCATGCATATTTGAGTCTCATGCATACACTTAAGGCATAGAAAAACCAAAAAAAAATGAAAAATTTGAAAATTTTCAAAAAAGAAAGTCATTTAGATGTTGCATTTGCATTTTAGAATTGGGTCTAGTTGCATTTCATATAGGGGTTGTATTTATTTGCATTGAGAGCAATGATAAGCTAATCCGTGTAGAGTGCCAACTCTTGTAATCAATTTAGTAGTTCTTTGATGCATTTAAACTAGTCTTAAAAGTAAGGAAGAACCATGCTTGGATCACTTCACTTGTCACCTAGAACTTAGTCGAAATAGGGTCTTGAATTTGATAACCAACTCTACTCACTTGAACCGAATTTTGACATCTAATTATCATGTCTTGCATTGAAAGTGAATTCGTGGATAATACACATACTTGAGCTTTCTTACTCACTTTGCCACCCTCTTGCTAGCTCAAGTAATACCCCCACCTTACCTTACCTCCTTTGAAGCCAAATGTTCTAGTGAAATTGATTGTGAGGCCTTATTTTGATTGAACTTAGCATAAAGTGTTAGGTTTGAGAAGAAAAGTTTAGGCTCTCATGTAGATTCTAGCTCATACATTTTGGGGCTAGCTTTAGGCTTAGGATTTGGGGTATGGGTCGTGGTGTCACTTGGTGCTTTGATTTTGGAATTATATGCTTGCATTTAGCATGATGAGTTGTGGAAAGGAGTAGAAGGAAAAGGGTAAAAAGAGGCTTGAAAGGAAATAAGGAAAGCAAAGTTTGAAATGGTGGATCTTGTGTGGATGAAGAATATAGCTCTAAGTTTGAAAAGTTTAGGTAGCCTTAAGAAAAGAAAAAGAAAAAAATCAAAAAAGCCAAAAGGACAAAGAAAAGAAAGGGCTACCTAGGAATAAAAAGAAGAGCTAAGTTTGTAAAAGATCACACCATTCGCTATGAGATAAAGGTTGAAGAAGATTCCCCTTAGAGCTTTAAAAGAAAAGAGATTCATGGGTTTACCAAGGCACAAAGAGTCTTGGGAGAAAATGGTAGCTTTAGAGGATTGAGTGAGCATAAAAAGAAATTATGAGAGGGGCTTAGGGTCATTGATAGCATTATGGGTAGATGAGAGTCTAGTCTTGTATGCATCACTTGTCTTTTACCTTTAGCATTATGCATGAAATTTAATCATCTTTGAGTGAAAACCCTTATGCGAATTGGAAGCCACATGAATTGAGATCATTCTTATCTGAATGCCTAGTCCCTTAGGCAAATGAATTCACTTGCATTGCATTGTCATGATTCACGGTTTGCAATTTAATGAATGTTAAAGAGTTGGTTGGATAGGGAGACTTATCTAGATTGAGTTCTTTGTGCATTTGATTGTTGTGATGAGCATGGCTAGCTCTTTTGGAGTAGGATGAATTCAAGTGCATCTTAGAGTTAAGAACTAGGAAATTGAGTTGATTATGTTTGTTGGCATTCTTGGATATTGAGCTCTCACTTTCAAACCTCTCTCTTAGATTTGTCATGTTTGTTTGCTTGAGGGCAAGCAAAAGCCAAGTTTGGAGGAGTTGATATACTCATAATTTAGTATATCTTAGCATTCATTTTAGATAGTTTTGCATGTTCTTCTGCATCCATTTAGTCATTTTTAGTCCCATTTACATCCATATTAGAGTCTAGTGAGTTTTAGCTTAAGGTGTTGCATGTTTGTACATATTAAGTCCTTATTAGGTGTCTTGGAGGCTTGGAGGACCCTATGGAGTGATGGATGACAAGGAGGAGGAAGAGAAGATGTCCAAACGAGAAGCAGACGAGTTTTAGAAGTGTATCGACCATGGTGTCGACCTACCAAGGTCGATATGACCCGGCAGGAAGAAAAGGAGCAGCGTATCGGACGTTTGTATCGACCTACTAAGGTCGATGCAAGGCCCATCTGGAGAAAAGTCGCGAGCATATCGGGCATTTGTATCGAGCTAGCAAGCTCGATACACACCTCAGCGGAAGATCAAGCCTAGCGTGTCGAGCTTCATGTCGAGCTACCAAGCTCGACACGGCCCTTGAAGTAAGTTTTTAGCAGCGTATCGAGCTGCATATCGACCTAGCAAGCTCGATATGCTGCCCGATTTTCAGACCTTAACCGAGTCAGTACCCGGTTTGTTCTGGGTTGACCCGGTTCGTCCACTGTTCACTATAAAAATAGTAAGTGACCTAAATTTTCCTAAGTATCTTTTAATTTTTTGTTCTTGCTTAGAAAACCTTCCCTTTTGGTTTCTAAGTGATTTTGTAAGACATTTATCTAAGTTTATGCAATTTAGTACTTACCTTTCTTAATCTTTCTTATCTATCTCTCTAATCATGTTTATCTTCATCTCTTTCATAGGATTTGAGGGTCTAATCATGATTTGTGAGTAGTGATATATCATGGTTTTTACCGGTTTTGACCATGATATAAGTCCTTTTTATAGAGTCTTTTGGTCTTTTTAGAGTCTTATTAGAGTTTTTGCAGGTTCAGATACGTTTTGAGCATAATTGGAAATTTTGAAGAATTTTGGAGCATTGTGGAAGAAGCTGCTGAAAAGATGAAGTCGGATTGGAGCTGAATGAACAGTGTCGACCGACACTGTTCATGGTGTCGATCGACACTGTTCATGGTGTCGATCGACACCCCCCCCCCCCAAAATCAGAAGACGGTCGTGACTTTTACAGGATTGAAGAAAAGGAAATTGCCCAAAAAGTTTTTCTTATTTGCAAAAGTGCCCCAGCTCGTGTTCCTACCCTTATACATAGTTTTCAAAACCATTGTTTATGCATTATCTCATACTTTAAGAATCATAGAAGTTTAGGTTTTTGGAGAGAAAAATCAGACTCCTTGTGAGCAGATTTGGAACTCTTTTATTTCTTCTATTGATTTCTTTTATGCTTTCTATTCAAATAATGATTTATGTTTCATTGATCATGTCTGAGTAGTTTGCTTGTTAGGTTTAGGGTTTTTCAAAGGTGATTGATGAATTGTTAGGTTGAATTGAATTGTTAGGATAAATCATTAGAGTTCTTCATGTGGATTTGTGATTAATGCTTATTCTAGCTTCGCGACCTAGAATCTGATCTTAGGTTAATTAATAGATGCGAGAGTATTATTGATTGCATGAACTAATGTTAGATGAGCAAAATATATATTCGCAAAGAGATTCGGTTTAGGGATTTTGTGAACAATCGAACCTGATATTAATGCTTGTTTGAATTGATAGAATTTGCAAAGAGATTTGGGATTCTAGGATTTAGACATAGAAAGTCTTCTCAAGGAGAGTTGGTTGATTTTATTGTTGTGTTTCGAGTTCGAGAACAGTTCTTCATAAATTCCTAACATTCTGTCTAGATCTGCAATTAGGATTCACTTGAGAATTTTCCTAAACCTAGCGTTTTGTCCCCTGAAGTTTACACCGTTTTAATTGCTTTCTGTCTTTTACTTTATTTCTTTCTACTTAGCTTAATTCGAAATTAGAAATCTGTTGTGTCACTATCTCATTCCCTGTGGATTCGATCCCTACGTACTACGACTGATCTCTTAATTTGAGAGAGTAGCTCTAGGGTAAATTTGAGAGCATATCAAATTTTTGCGCCGTTGCCGAGGAAAGAGATTAGTTGCCTACAGATTTTTAGTATTAGAATTTTTTCTAGGTTTTTATTTTGTTTTTGGTTACTAATTTTTAACTTCTTGTTCTTGTTTCAGGTGTATGCTTAATCGCAGTACCAGAAGCNAGGGATTTTGTGAACAATCGAACCTGATATTAATGCTTGTTTGAATTGATAGAATTTGCAAAGAGATTTGGGATTCTAGGATTTAGACATAGAAAGTCTTCTCAAGGAGAGTTGGTTGATTTTATTGTTGTGTTTCGAGTTCGAGAACAGTTCTTCATAAATTCCTAACATTCTGTCTAGATCTGCAATTAGGATTCACTTGAGAATTTTCCTAAACCTAGCGTTTTGTCCCCTGAAGTTTACACCGTTTTAATTGCTTTCTGTCTTTTACTTTATTTCTTTCTACTTAGCTTAATTCGAAATTAGAAATCTGTTGTGTCACTATCTCATTCCCTGTGGATTCGATCCCTACGTACTACGACTGATCTCTTAATTTGAGAGAGTAGCTCTAGGGTAAATTTGAGAGCATATCAAATTTTTGCGCCGTTGCCGAGGAAAGAGATTAGTTGCCTACAGATTTTTAGTATTAGAATTTTTTCTAGGTTTTTATTTTGTTTTTGGTTACTAATTTTTAACTTCTTGTTCTTGTTTCAGGTGTATGCTTAATCGCAGTACCAGAAGCAACAAGGACAAGGAGCTTGTGATTTTGAGCATAGGCGAACTCGCCAAATTGGAGAGGACCAATAGGAAAGCCAAGAAGGAGTCTGCAATGGTCAATCCACTCATTCTGATACGAGACGGAGAGGGTCAGTTGGTTGACGCAGAAGGGCACATAAGGATTGAGGAAGGACAAAGACTCGATGAGAGCGGGGTTGTTGTCGCAGAACCAGTTAGTGTCGATCGTTATCAAGCGCAGCAGGAGGCACTACGACTAAATGATGGACGTGGACGAACACTTGGTGATTACAATAGGCATGATCAGTTCTATGCTAATAGAGCTGCGATCCGTCCTCCTGCTTTCCAGAGGAATGACTTCGAGCTGAAGCCTGCTTACTACACACTTGTGGCTCAGCATCCTTTCCATGGTCTTCCTTATGAGCACCCCATGGACCACGTTGAGAGGTTTGAAGACTTGGCATCAAGCATTAAGGCTAATAGGGTGTCTAATGACTATCTCTTCTGCAAGCTTTTCCCTTACTCACTTGCTGGGGATGCTACATATTGGCTGAAGCAATTGGATCCAGGATCATTGACCACGTGAGATTAAACAAAGAATGCATTTCTGTGCAATTTCTTTGTTGATGCAAGTTCTGAGGAGCTGAGGATGAAGATTTCTACATTTTCTCGAGGACCAACTGAGGCATTTAAGGCTGCTTGAGTGAGATTCAGGGCATATCAGAGAGATTGTCCACACCATGGTTTTACTGAGGTTCAACTGCTGGGAATCTTCTTCAGAGGTGTTGATTGGAGGTACCAGATGGCTTTAGATGCTGCAAGCAATGGGAACTTCAACACCCAATATCCAGAGAATGCTACCATTCTTATTGAGAACTTGGCTTCTAGCAATAGTACAAAGAATGCATATTTTGAGAGGAAGAAGAAGGCTGGAAATATGGATGGAAGTCAGAATGCTGAAGTGAAGGCTAAGCTAGACTCAATGCATAGCCTTCTTGTGGGGAAGAAGTAAGTTCAGTTTGCTGCAAAAGTGGAGACGTATGAGCCTCGGGAAGAAGAAGTTAACTACATCAATGGAGCTGGTTTTCAAGGTCAGAGATTTGGCAATCAGCAAGGCTATGGTTCCTCTTACTATAAGCCTTTTCAGAACAACAACTTCACAAGAACTTATGGTTCTTCTTCTTGCCAGAAGCCTCCTGCACAAGACAATGAGATGAAGACCATGATTGAACAGATCTTGGGGGGTCAACAGAAGACGAATGTGGACTTCAATGGGAAGATTGATGCCTTGTACACTGATCTGAATGGGAAATTCGAGTCCCTGAGTACTCATGTCAAACAATTAGACACTCAAGTAGCTCAAACTGCTGGAGCTATGAAGAGACAAGATGGGTTTCTTCCTGGAAAGAGTGATACCAACCCCAGACATCATGTCAATGCCATCATGGTAAGAAGTGCAGAAGAATTCGTGGAGCTTGAAGAGCTTGAAGAAGAAGAAATTCGAGCTGCAAAGCCAGTGTCGATCGACACCAAGAGGGAGTGTCGGTCGACACCCCCTAAAAACCAGAAAAATGCACTGGTGTCGGTCGACATCAACCATGGGTGTCGATCGACACCACTTGAAAAACACGATTTTTCGAGCTATGACAGACCGAAATCGAGCTCGATCGACACAACATCCTCGACACAAAAGACTAGTGTCGATCGACACCCTTCCCAGATTTTGCCAGACACGCCTAAAGCTTCAAAAGGTGCAGTGGAAAGAGTGTACAAGCCTAAGATTCCATACCCTCCTCTACCCAAACACCTAAGGCCACCCATTAGTGCAGAGAAGCTAGCTGCTTTCAACAAGAGGGTTGGGAGGATTCTATACCCTCCTCTACCCAAACACCTAAGGCCACCCATTAGTGCAGAGAAGCTAGCTGTTTCAACAAGAGGGTGGGGAGGATTCCTAAGGAAGTCTCATTTGATGAAGCTTATGAGAGGTATCCCTTGTGTGTCTTCTTCCAGAATTGCAGAGAAAGCTTTGAAGAGATGGAAGAACTCTTTCATAAAGCAAGGGAAACACCACCACTAATGAAGCAGCTACTTAAGGTTGAAGATCCAGGGATGTTTGTTGTTCCATGCTCCATTGGTGGAGTTAAGTTTGAACAATCCCTTTGTGATTCTGGTGCTAGCGTAAACCTCATGTCAACGGACATTGCAGAGAGGCTAGGGATTGCTGACATTCACCCTTCTCAGATGATCCTCGCGTTTGCCAACTCTTCCACCACAGTCCCATATGGTATAATTCAAGACTTGCTGATCAAAGTGGGGGATTGTCTAGTACCTACTGAGTTTTAGGTGGTGGAAGTGAGCAAGAATTATGTCATGCCATTCATCCTTGGAAGATCATTCATGGTCACAGTGGGAGCAGTTGTCAACATGCCCAATAAGAGAATATCCTTCTCTAATGTTGACAAAGAAGTTTTCTACAAAGCTATTCTTAATACTGAGACTTCCAAACACGTTTCTTGCATTGCTGTGATCGATAGAAAGGAGTTGGATATTAATTAGCAAGTGAACAAGGTGGTTGTTCAAGAGGCATTGGCTGAGAAATCTGAGAAAGCTGTTGAGCTAGAGGATTGGAGTGGAAACTTAGTTGCTGGTCATCTCTTCAGTACTATGAGCAAGGATGAGGTTCTAATCAAACACATGTTGATGGAGGAAGACGTTTTTGTGATGGAGGCAAGGATTGCAGAGCTGAATTGCAGAAAAAGTGCAGAGATTCGAGCTGCAGGTTTGGTGTCGATCGACATCACTCCTAGTGTCGATCGACACCCTCCGCAGAACAATCCACGAGCTGTTTCTAATGCTGCAAGTCCATCATCTGTTGTCAAACAGACAACTCCACATCCTACAGTCCAGAAATCTCGAAGAAAGCAAAGGTATGTATTTTCTAGAATCAATTCCAAACTTCCTGAACCTCTCAATAAGAATTTAAATGGTTCAAAAGGTACTTCACACTTATGCAAGCAACGAGATTCTCGTAGAAAGTTTGGTGTTTCTTTTGATGATTCTGCAGGAAAAAGAAGTCCCACCCGAACTCATGTCCCACCCTACTGCTATTTCTCACTTCCTTGGTTGCTCTCATGCACCTAACGCCTATACACCACCATGGATGAGGAGACATTCTTCTGGGAAGCACTCGATGCAACCATCTGATCCACCAGACGTCTGAACCCCGACACAGTCAAACTAATGACTGAAAACAAGCGCTGAGTGGGAGGCAACCAACTTTTCGGTAGGATTTCTCTTTAAATTTTGTTTTATTTTCACCAACTTTGGGTTTTGTTTACTTTAAAAAAATATATATATTAAAAAAAAAACATAACAAAAAATTTTGCCGGACGGATGTCGACCATGGTTGACACAGAAGCTCGACATGAATAGTGTCGATCGACACTGTTCACTGGTGTCGATCGACACCCCCTCGGAGGTAAGTTTACTCAACTTGTTTTCTTCATATCTCTCTCAATTCGTAACGGATTTGAGTGATTTAAGAGCCTAAGTTGTGTAGATTTTCGTCCTCTATCCATCCTGTCCATTATCTTTTCGATTTGGTTTGTTTATGACCTTATGATTTAATCACACACTGAGGACAGTGTTGGTTAAGTCTGGGGGAGGAAAATACTAATGTATTTTGCTTTGTCTTTTGTTTTGAGTCACCTGAGTCAGTCGTTTTTGTTTTATTGAGTTAAAATTTAGTTGAAATTTTCGGTTTTTCTTGGAACAAAACCACAGAACATTGACACTTGAAGGATCATTGCCATAGTAGTTGATTGCAGGTTTTACTCGGTAGAAAGCTGCAAGTGGATCAATCTAACAGAAAGAGTTCAGATTCCTGTTTAGAGCTTGGTATGCATTGGACTTGATTCCTCTTTCAGCACTGACAAGATAAAAAAAGTACAGTCTCTCCTTGATCTTCCCTCGAGAAAAAGAAAAAAAGAATCTAAGTCAATGAATAGTGCAAAGATCATCATGAGCCTGTCTCCTCACAAGGAACAATATTAGTGAGAGCTCATGAACTTGTCTCCTCACAAGGAACACAAGTAAAGAGCAGCACTATTNATTCAACTGCTGGGAATATTCTACAGAGGTATTGATTGGATGTACCAGATGGCTTTAGATGCTGCAAGCAATGGGAATTTCAATACCCAGTATCCAGAAAACGCTACTATGCTGATAGAGAACTTGCCATCTAGCGATAGTACTAAGAATGCAGATCTTGAGAGGAAGAAGCAAGCTGTAAATATGGATGGAAGTCAGATTGCTGAAGTGAATGCTAAGTTAGACTCAATGCATAGCCTCCTTGTGGGAAAGAAGTAAGTCCAATTTGCTGCAGAGGTGGAGAATTTTGAGCCTGAGCACGAAGAAGTCAATTACATCAATGGAGCTGGTTTTCAAGATCAGAGATTTAGGAATCAACAAGGATATGGTTCCTCTTACTAGAAGCCTTTTCAGAACAACAACTTTACCAGAACTTATTGTTCTTCTTCTTACCAGAAGCCTCCTGCACAAGATAGTGAGATGAATTCTATGCTTGAACAGATCTTAGAGGGTCAACAGAAGATGATTGTGGACTTCAATGGGAAGATTGATGCCATGTACACTGATCTGAATGGGAAATTTGAGTCTCTAAGTACTCATGTCAAGCAATTAGACACTCAAGTTGCTCAAACTGCTGGAGCTATGAAGAGACAAGATGGGTTTCTTCCTGGAAAGAGTGATACCAACCCCAGACATCATGTCAATGCCATCATGGTAAGAAGTGCAGAAGAATTCGTGGAGCTTGAAGAGCTTGAAGAAGAAGAAATTCGAGCTGCAAAGCCAGTGTCGATCGACACCAAGAGGGAGTGTCGGTCGACACCCCCTAAAAACCAGAAAAATGCACTGGTGTCGGTCGACATCAACCATGGGTGTCGATCGACACCACTTGAAAAACACGATTTTTCGAGCTATGACAGACCGAAATCGAGCTCGATCGACACAACATCCTCGACACAAAAGACTAGTGTCGATCGACACCCTTCCCAGATTTTGCCAGACACGCCTAAAGCTTCAAAAGGTGCAGTGGAAAGAGTGTACAAGCCTAAGATTCCATACCCTCCTCTACCCAAACACCTAAGGCCACCCATTAGTGCAGAGAAGCTAGCTGCTTTCAACAAGAGGGTTGGGAGGATTCTATACCCTCCTCTACCCAAACACCTAAGGCCACCCATTAGTGCAGAGAAGCTAGCTGTTTCAACAAGAGGGTGGGGAGGATTCCTAAGGAAGTCTCATTTGATGAAGCTTATGAGAGGTATCCCTTGTGTGTCTTCTTCCAGAATTGCAGAGAAAGCTTTGAAGAGATGGAAGAACTCTTTCATAAAGCAAGGGAAACACCACCACTAATGAAGCAGCTACTTAAGGTTGAAGATCCAGGGATGTTTGTTGTTCCATGCTCCATTGGTGGAGTTAAGTTTGAACAATCCCTTTGTGATTCTGGTGCTAGCGTAAACCTCATGTCAACGGACATTGCAGAGAGGCTAGGGATTGCTGACATTCACCCTTCTCAGATGATCCTCGCGTTTGCCAACTCTTCCACCACAGTCCCATATGGTATAATTCAAGACTTGCTGATCAAAGTGGGGGATTGTCTAGTACCTACTGAGTTTTAGGTGGTGGAAGTGAGCAAGAATTATGTCATGCCATTCATCCTTGGAAGATCATTCATGGTCACAGTGGGAGCAGTTGTCAACATGCCCAATAAGAGAATATCCTTCTCTAATGTTGACAAAGAAGTTTTCTACAAAGCTATTCTTAATACTGAGACTTCCAAACACGTTTCTTGCATTGCTGTGATCGATAGAAAGGAGTTGGATATTAATTAGCAAGTGAACAAGGTGGTTGTTCAAGAGGCATTGGCTGAGAAATCTGAGAAAGCTGTTGAGCTAGAGGATTGGAGTGGAAACTTAGTTGCTGGTCATCTCTTCAGTACTATGAGCANAGCAAGTGAACAAGGTGGTTGTTCAAGAGGCATTGGCTGAGAAATCTGAGAAAGCTGTTGAGCTAGAGGATTGGAGTGGAAACTTAGTTGCTGGTCATCTCTTCAGTACTATGAGCAAGGATGAGGTTCTAATCAAACACATGTTGATGGAGGAAGACGTTTTTGTGATGGAGGCAAGGATTGCAGAGCTGAATTGCAGAAAAAGTGCAGAGATTCGAGCTGCAGGTTTGGTGTCGATCGACATCACTCCTAGTGTCGATCGACACCCTCCACAGAACAATCCACGAGCTGTTTCTAATGCTGCAAGTCCATCACATGTTGTCAAACAGACGACTCCACATCCTACAACTCAGAAACCTCGAAGAAAGCAAAGGTATGTACTTCCTGGAATCAATTCCAAACCTCCTGATTTTATCAATAAGAACTTTAAAGGTTCAAAAGCTGCTTCACACTTATGCAAGCCACGAGATTCTCGTAGAGGGCTTGGTGTTTCTTTTGATGATTCTGCTAAAAAAGAAGTGTCCCACCCAAACTAAAGTCCCTCCCTGCTGCTGTTCCTCACTTCCTTGATCAATCTAATGGACCTACTGCCTATACACCACCATGGATGAGGAGACATTCTTTTGGGAGATATTCGGTGCCACCATCTGATCCACCAGACGTCTGAACCCTGACACAGTCAAGCTAATGACTGAAAACAAGCGCTGAGTGGGAGGCAACCCACTTTTAGGTAGGATTTTTCTATAAATTTTGTTTTGTTTTCACTAATTTTTTGTTTTGTTTTTCTGTTTCAAAAAAAAAAAAAATTGGTCGGATGGGCGGATGTCGACCGTGGTCGACATTGGGCTCGACATGAACAGTGTCGATCGACACTATTCAATGGTGTCGATCGACACCATGCCAAACGAAGGTAAGTCTCCTCAACTTGTTTTCTTCATATCTCTCTCAATTTTTAACGGATTTGAGTGATTTAAATGCCTACGTTGTGTAGATTTTCGTCATCTATCCATCGTGTCCATTATCTTTTCTATTTGATTTGTTTCTGGCCTTAAGATTTAATTACACTGAGGATATTGTTGGTTAAGTCTGGGGAAGGAAAATACTAATGTATTTTGCTTTGTCTTTTGTTTTGAGTCAGTTGTGTCAGTCAAAAGTGTTTTTATTGAGTCAAAATCAGTTGAAATTTTCAGTTTTTCTTGGAACTAAACCACAATACATTGACACTTGAAGGACCATTGCCATAGTAGTTGATTGCAGGTTTTACTAGGTAGAAAGCTGCAAGTGAATCAATCTAACTAGGAGAGTTCAGATTCCTTGAGAGTTTAGAAACTTTGTTGTTAACTCCACCCTAATGAACTTCAACTTCTCATCTTGGGGCTTGGTATGCATTGAACATGATTCCTCTTCCAACATTTTTAAGATAAGTTTGTCATGATTTCTCTTTGATCTTCCCTAGTGTGAAAATGTCTAAGTTTAAGAACGGCAGCCTGAGTTCCGTGAAAAGGACTAGGAAGGTGAGCCTACACTCATGAAACCTGTCTCCTCACAAGGAACACAATTAGTGAGTGGCACCGTTCTTGAGCTATAAAAAGAAAAGAAAGTCGATAGAAAAAATAAAATGATACCCTAGAAAAGTAGGGAGA
Organism: Alliaria petiolata; assembly: GCA_020283515.1. Lineage (NCBI taxonomy): Eukaryota > Viridiplantae > Streptophyta > Magnoliopsida > Brassicales > Brassicaceae > Alliaria > Alliaria petiolata. Next base: position 374,019,983 of record JAHZTW010000001.1, read on the forward strand.
AATCGACTTAGGGAAGAGAAAATAAGAGAGATTGTGCAAAGATTGTCTTGTGTGTTTATGAGCTTGGAAGGGAAAGAGTCTATAAGTTCTTTGATCGATATTCCCTCGATGAGACCGCACGCTTAATTAATTTAAGGGGTTAATAGTAGAGAATCTGGATTTCTCTAAGGGGTTTGGACATGACTTGGGAGATTGCTAAGCTTGTGGTAAGTATACTGAAATACTATCTAAGGTTGGCTCTATGGTATGTGGATTAGAGAGTGTTGGTTCAATGTGGCGTTCCTAAGACTTACTGGTTGTTTCTGTTTTCAAACCTCGACTCTATACTTAGTTTTTGTTTTGCTTGAGGGCAAGCAAAAGTTAAGTCTGGGTGAGTTGATATATCATGGTTTTTACCGGTTTTTGACCATGATATAAATCCTTTTTATAGAGTCTTTTGGTCTTTTTAGAATCATATTAGAGTCTTTGCAGGTTCAGGTACGTTTTGAGCATAATTGGAGATTTTGAAGCATTTTGGATGTTGAGCTACTAATCAATATTATCAAATGACTAAAACGTATCTAAGGATGGGGTTATCAATCTAAGGTGTTCCAAGATTCAATCTTTGATGTCAATCAACAATAATATATGCTAATCCCTAAGCTTAGAACTCAAAAGCTAGACTAATCAACTCTCATGTCACTAATCCCTTCAATAATCATCCTAATCAAGATCAAATTCTCATTTGTGAAAAGGAAGCTAACAAGCATGATGATTCAGTTCTAAAATGTTAATAAACACCCTAGACAATCACTCTCATGATATAGGAATGTAAATCCCTTATTTAGTTGGTTGGGGAATTTCATCAAACACCTTGTGGGTGAGAAATTCCCTAAGGCCAAGTTTTAGCTTGATCATGGCTAAACTAGCATTTAGAACACTCAACAAGGAGGTAAATGAGAAGATCTAACCCTAGACATCAAGATTACCCTTTAAACACCCTAGATCTAACCCATCCTTAGATCCTAATGAAACTACTCACTAATCATGATTAGACCCTCAAATCATAAGAAAGAAATGGAGATAAACATGATTAGAGAGATAGAGAATGAAAGATTAATAAAGACAATGACTAAATTGCATAAACTCAAATTAAAGTCTTACAAAATCACTTATAAACCAAAAGGGAAGGTTTTCTAAACAAGAACAAAATATTAAAAGATAGATTAGGAAATTTTAGGTCACCCTAGACAATCACTCTCATGATATAGGAATGTAAATCCCTTATTTAGTTGGTTGGGGAATTTCATCAAACACCTTGTGGGTGAGAAATTCCCTAAGGCCAAGTTTTAGCTTGATCATGGCTAAACTAGCATTTAGAACACTCAACAAGGAGGTAAATGAGAAGATCTAACCCTAGACATCAAGATTACCCTTTAAACACCCTAGATCTAACCCATCCTTAGATCCTAATGAAACTACTCACTAATCATGATTAGACCCTCAAATCATAAGAAAGAAATGGAGATAAACATGATTAGAGAGATAGAGAATGAAAGATTAATAAAGACAATGACTAAATTGCATAAACTCAAATTAAAGTCTTACAAAATCACTTATAAACCAAAAGGGAAGGTTTTCTAAACAAGAACAAAATATTAAAAGATAGATTAGGAAATTTTAGGTCACCCTAGACAATCACTCTCATGATATAGGAATGTAAATCCCTTATTTAGTTGGTTGGGGAATTTCATCAAACACCTTGTGGGTGAGAAATTCCCTAAGGCCAAGTTTTAGCTTGATCATGGCTAAACTAGCATTTAGAACACTCAACAAGGAGGTAAATGAGAAGATCTAACCCTAGACATCAAGATTACCCTTTAAACACCCTAGATCTAACCCATCCTTAGATCCTAATGAAACTACTCACTAATCATGATTAGACCCTCAAATCATAAGAAAGAAATGGAGATAAACATGATTAGAGAGATAGAGAATGAAAGATTAATAAAGACAATGACTAAATTGCATAAACTCAAATTAAAGTCTTACAAAATCACTTATAAACCAAAAGGGAAGGTTTTCTAAACAAGAACAAAATATTAAAAGATAGATTAGGAAATTTTAGGTCACCCTAGACAATCACTCTCATGATATAGGAATGTAAATCCCTTATTTAGTTGGTTGGGGAATTTCATCAAACACCTTGTGGGTGAGAAATTCCCTAAGGCCAAGTTTTAGCTTGATCATGGCTAAACTAGCATTTAGAACACTCAACAAGGAGGTAAATGAGAAGATCTAACCCTAGACATCAAGATTACCCTTTAAACACCCTAGATCTAACCCATCCTTAGATCCTAATGAAACTACTCACTAATCATGATTAGACCCTCAAATCATAAGAAAGAAATGGAGATAAACATGATTAGAGAGATAGAGAATGAAAGATTAATAAAGACAATGACTAAATTGCATAAACTCAAATTAAAGTCTTACAAAATCACTTATAAACCAAAAGGGAAGGTTTTCTAAACAAGAACAAAATATTAAAAGATAGATTAGGAAATTTTAGGTCACCCTAGACAATCACTCTCATGATATAGGAATGTAAATCCCTTATTTAGTTGGTTGGGGAATTTCATCAAACACCTTGTGGGTGAGAAATTCCCTAAGGCCAAGTTTTAGCTTGATCATGGCTAAACTAGCATTTAGAACACTCAACAAGGAGGTAAATGAGAAGATCTAACCCTAGACATCAAGATTACCCTTTAAACACCCTAGATCTAACCCATCCTTAGATCCTAATGAAACTACTCACTAATCATGATTAGACCCTCAAATCATAAGAAAGAAATGGAGATAAACATGATTAGAGAGATAGAGAATGAAAGATTAATAAAGACAATGACTAAATTGCATAAACTCAAATTAAAGTCTTACAAAATCACTTATAAACCAAAAGGGAAGGTTTTCTAAACAAGAACAAAATATTAAAAGATAGATTAGGAAATTTTAGGTCACCCTAGACAATCACTCTCATGATATAGGAATGTAAATCCCTTATTTAGTTGGTTGGGGAATTTCATCAAACACCTTGTGGGTGAGAAATTCCCTAAGGCCAAGTTTTAGCTTGATCATGGCTAAACTAGCATTTAGAACACTCAACAAGGAGGTAAATGAGAAGATCTAACCCTAGACATCAAGATTACCCTTTAAACACCCTAGATCTAACCCATCCTTAGATCCTAATGAAACTACTCACTAATCATGATTAGACCCTCAAATCATAAGAAAGAAATGGAGATAAACATGATTAGAGAGATAGAGAATGAAAGATTAATAAAGACAATGACTAAATTGCATAAACTCAAATTAAAGTCTTACAAAATCACTTATAAACCAAAAGGGAAGGTTTTCTAAACAAGAACAAAATATTAAAAGATAGATTAGGAAATTTTAGGTCACCCTAGACAATCACTCTCATGATATAGGAATGTAAATCCCTTATTTAGTTGGTTGGGGAATTTCATCAAACACCTTGTGGGTGAGAAATTCCCTAAGGCCAAGTTTTAGCTTGATCATGGCTAAACTAGCATTTAGAACACTCAACAAGGAGGTAAATGAGAAGATCTAACCCTAGACATCAAGATTACCCTTTAAACACCCTAGATCTAACCCATCCTTAGATCCTAATGAAACTACTCACTAATCATGATTAGACCCTCAAATCATAAGAAAGAAATGGAGATAAACATGATTAGAGAGATAGAGAATGAAAGATTAATAAAGACAATGACTAAATTGCATAAACTCAAATTAAAGTCTTACAAAATCACTTATAAACCAAAAGGGAAGGTTTTCTAAACAAGAACAAAATATTAAAAGATAGATTAGGAAATTTTAGGTCACCCTAGACAATCACTCTCATGATATAGGAATGTAAATCCCTTATTTAGTTGGTTGGGGAATTTCATCAAACACCTTGTGGGTGAGAAATTCCCTAAGGCCAAGTTTTAGCTTGATCATGGCTAAACTAGCATTTAGAACACTCAACAAGGAGGTAAATGAGAAGATCTAACCCTAGACATCAAGATTACCCTTTAAACACCCTAGATCTAACCCATCCTTAGATCCTAATGAAACTACTCACTAATCATGATTAGACCCTCAAATCATAAGAAAGAAATGGAGATAAACATGATTAGAGAGATAGAGAATGAAAGATTAATAAAGACAATGACTAAATTGCATAAACTCAAATTAAAGTCTTACAAAATCACTTATAAACCAAAAGGGAAGGTTTTCTAAACAAGAACAAAATATTAAAAGATAGATTAGGAAATTTTAGGTCACCCTAGACAATCACTCTCATGATATAGGAATGTAAATCCCTTATTTAGTTGGTTGGGGAATTTCATCAAACACCTTGTGGGTGAGAAATTCCCTAAGGCCAAGTTTTAGCTTGATCATGGCTAAACTAGCATTTAGAACACTCAACAAGGAGGTAAATGAGAAGATCTAACCCTAGACATCAAGATTACCCTTTAAACACCCTAGATCTAACCCATCCTTAGATCCTAATGAAACTACTCACTAATCATGATTAGACCCTCAAATCATAAGAAAGAAATGGAGATAAACATGATTAGAGAGATAGAGAATGAAAGATTAATAAAGACAATGACTAAATTGCATAAACTCAAATTAAAGTCTTACAAAATCACTTATAAACCAAAAGGGAAGGTTTTCTAAACAAGAACAAAATATTAAAAGATAGATTAGGAAATTTTAGGTCACCCTAGACAATCACTCTCATGATATAGGAATGTAAATCCCTTATTTAGTTGGTTGGGGAATTTCATCAAACACCTTGTGGGTGAGAAATTCCCTAAGGCCAAGTTTTAGCTTGATCATGGCTAAACTAGCATTTAGAACACTCAACAAGGAGGTAAATGAGAAGATCTAACCCTAGACATCAAGATTACCCTTTAAACACCCTAGATCTAACCCATCCTTAGATCCTAATGAAACTACTCACTAATCATGATTAGACCCTCAAATCATAAGAAAGAAATGGAGATAAACATGATTAGAGAGATAGAGAATGAAAGATTAATAAAGACAATGACTAAATTGCATAAACTCAAATTAAAGTCTTACAAAATCACTTATAAACCAAAAGGGAAGGTTTTCTAAACAAGAACAAAATATTAAAAGATAGATTAGGAAATTTTAGGTCACCCTAGACAATCACTCTCATGATATAGGAATGTAAATCCCTTATTTAGTTGGTTGGGGAATTTCATCAAACACCTTGTGGGTGAGAAATTCCCTAAGGCCAAGTTTTAGCTTGATCATGGCTAAACTAGCATTTAGAACACTCAACAAGGAGGTAAATGAGAAGATCTAACCCTAGACATCAAGATTACCCTTTAAACACCCTAGATCTAACCCATCCTTAGATCCTAATGAAACTACTCACTAATCATGATTAGACCCTCAAATCATAAGAAAGAAATGGAGATAAACATGATTAGAGAGATAGAGAATGAAAGATTAATAAAGACAATGACTAAATTGCATAAACTCAAATTAAAGTCTTACAAAATCACTTATAAACCAAAAGGGAAGGTTTTCTAAACAAGAACAAAATATTAAAAGATAGATTAGGAAATTTTAGGTCACCCTAGACAATCACTCTCATGATATAGGAATGTAAATCCCTTATTTAGTTGGTTGGGGAATTTCATCAAACACCTTGTGGGTGAGAAATTCCCTAAGGCCAAGTTTTAGCTTGATCATGGCTAAACTAGCATTTAGAACACTCAACAAGGAGGTAAATGAGAAGATCTAACCCTAGACATCAAGATTACCCTTTAAACACCCTAGATCTAACCCATCCTTAGATCCTAATGAAACTACTCACTAATCATGATTAGACCCTCAAATCATAAGAAAGAAATGGAGATAAACATGATTAGAGAGATAGAGAATGAAAGATTAATAAAGACAATGACTAAATTGCATAAACTCAAATTAAAGTCTTACAAAATCACTTATAAACCAAAAGGGAAGGTTTTCTAAACAAGAACAAAATATTAAAAGATAGATTAGGAAATTTTAGGTCACCCTAGACAATCACTCTCATGATATAGGAATGTAAATCCCTTATTTAGTTGGTTGGGGAATTTCATCAAACACCTTGTGGGTGAGAAATTCCCTAAGGCCAAGTTTTAGCTTGATCATGGCTAAACTAGCATTTAGAACACTCAACAAGGAGGTAAATGAGAAGATCTAACCCTAGACATCAAGATTACCCTTTAAACACCCTAGATCTAACCCATCCTTAGATCCTAATGAAACTACTCACTAATCATGATTAGACCCTCAAATCATAAGAAAGAAATGGAGATAAACATGATTAGAGAGATAGAGAATGAAAGATTAATAAAGACAATGACTAAATTGCATAAACTCAAATTAAAGTCTTACAAAATCACTTATAAACCAAAAGGGAAGGTTTTCTAAACAAGAACAAAATATTAAAAGATAGATTAGGAAATTTTAGGTCACCCTAGACAATCACTCTCATGATATAGGAATGTAAATCCCTTATTTAGTTGGTTGGGGAATTTCATCAAACACCTTGTGGGTGAGAAATTCCCTAAGGCCAAGTTTTAGCTTGATCATGGCTAAACTAGCATTTAGAACACTCAACAAGGAGGTAAATGAGAAGATCTAACCCTAGACATCAAGATTACCCTTTAAACACCCTAGATCTAACCCATCCTTAGATCCTAATGAAACTACTCACTAATCATGATTAGACCCTCAAATCATAAGAAAGAAATGGAGATAAACATGATTAGAGAGATAGAGAATGAAAGATTAATAAAGACAATGACTAAATTGCATAAACTCAAATTAAAGTCTTACAAAATCACTTATAAACCAAAAGGGAAGGTTTTCTAAACAAGAACAAAATATTAAAAGATAGATTAGGAAATTTTAGGTCACCCTAGACAATCACTCTCATGATATAGGAATGTANTCCATATCCGATCCAAACACAAATCACATTTTGAAATGTCTTTTTATAATATACTTTTCCCAAGATATACTTTAGGCTTTTGCATTGACCCAACCCTATCCGTATCCGATCCAAATTAATTTCAACGGGTAAGGATAAAGATTAGATAAGTAGCCGTGATACTCAAATTACCCGTTTGAAATATTTTTTAAAAAAAATCTACTATTATTTACAAGTTTATGCAATTACTCAAATTTTTAACTATCCAATTTTTCCAAAAAGTATCTAAAATCTCAAAACTTTATCAAAATATTCCCAATATCATCCAAATTCTTTTTTTTTTTTAGATTAGCAGGAGGTTCTGGGCGGAGTAATCCTCCCAAACCCGAGACCAGAGTATGTAATAACATCAAAAATTATTCGAATACCGAATCCCTTTCTGGTATCTAACTACTCTTACCCGACCTGTTTCCGGTATTAATAGACCATTTACCTCAAATGAACTAGCCTAGGTGTGTGTAGGTTTCATTTGAAAAGAAAGAAACATACACAAAGTAAACGCAAACTGATGTCACACCTATATCATATCAGACAAGCCACTGATGTCAACCAAAATAAACAGAGAAGACTTTAATTACCTTATTGGAGAAGAAAACTCGGTCTTTGGTATAGTTTTTAGCAGGGTAGACCCAAGAGTTGCAGACGTAATGGACTTTGCCATGGACTGGAACGTCTTCAAGCGTCAAACTTTTGAGATAAAACTCACTAAAATGGCTGTTTCTGATCAAGAATGCTCCAGGGTAACCAAAATCTTTGTCGTAATCGAACGTGACCTTAAAGGCTGATTCGCCCGCGGTTAACGAAGTGATCGTGGTGATCCAATCCTCCAAGTGAGCAGCCTTCCCTAGTTTACCATTCGAGCCGTTTTCTGCGAAAAAAAATTAACCAAAAAATAAATAAATAACAGAAAGTTGCCATGGCTCTATATTAGCATGTACTATTGAGTTGGTTTAAGTCTCGGTTGAGTCCGGTTGAGTCCGGTTTAATGTATTTGTGCATTAATGATCTTGGTACATTGTTTATTTACATTTTACAAATTGGCTTTAAATAGTGACCATTAAAAAACAATAGAAATGAGTAGGAAAATAATAAAAGAATAGAAATTATTATTATTGTTTCTTCCTAAATTTGATAAGTAATATTTTTGGTGTATAGTTCCCTATTTTAATAAAAAAGAATAATGTGTACAAAATATTACTTATGAATGGTATAAATTTTAAAGAATAAAAATGAATTTAATGTTTCCCTTCATTACTTTGGTGGTTACCAGATAGAGGAGCGGAACATATATTAAACCGGACACAGGTTAATAGGCTCTAATCAGAACTTGTCTAATTTATTTATTTTTATTTTTTTGAACTAAATTTTTTCTAATTTAGTTTTTCATTTGCGGAAGAAGATGAAAATTAATATTTGTCCATATGTGAATACATTTGGCCAAAGAATATTTGATCAATAATTAAACAAAAAGGAATATTTGGCCATACGTGAACACATCCAAAGTACAACTTGAAATTATTTAATGTTTTTCTAGAAAGAAAAATGCAACTAATGTATCTAATATTCTTAAGAAACTGTGGTTGTTTTTTTTTTTGAACTTGACATTGGCTGCTTTGGAGGAAGACAATACAAATTAAATTATCTGACATGTACGAATAGTATTCATGGAAAATATTTAATTTATTAAATATTAAACTATATATTGAATAAATTAAACACATACATCTCAAATAGGAAAAGTAAATCGTTTATTTTTGTCAAAAAAAAGAAAGAAAGTAAATCGTTAATTTTCTGAATTAAAGCCATAATGGAATAATCAGATTAACAAAGTGGAGTGTAGCCCTTTTTATAAAAAAGAAAAAAAAATCACAAAGTGGAGTGTAACAGTAAATATTCCGGAAAAACCTAAAAAACAAAAGATTCTCTTTAAGGGACACTGGTCACAACACACTCATGCTATGGAAGATGAGAAACAGAGCATTTTTCAAGACAAAATTACCTTTTTGCTTCAATATGGATATATCTCGTTAAATTAACATTGAAACTATTAGCATCTGAGAGACACAAAACAGCGAAGTAAAAATTTGATATGATACAGATATTTTGGTAGTTATATAAACATTTTTTGTAAATTAAACTTATTAAATTTAAAAAATAAATCCAAAATGATGGAAAAAAATTAATTTCTTTTGTTTTTTTTGTTGCTAAATAATTAATTTAATTTCTTTTGTTGATTGGAAAATATTAGAGGAAGCTAAAACAACATTTGGTAAGACAAAAAGAGTATCTGGCTTATCGTCTTTTCAGAGAGAATACTGTTTTGGCCTTTTAGAAGTAAAGAAAAAGCCAAAATTATTCCAAACTTCTTGCTGAAGAAGTTTCCATATATCAAACAAACTATTTTCTTTACGGGGGAAAAAAAAATTAAGAAAAATATGATCTCCTGAATATATCCAAAAAATGGTCTCAGTTTTAATTTTGTTTTTTCTTCAACTAAACATTTGTTAAACCGGACACAGGTTAATAGGCTCTAATTAGAACTTTTTAGTTTATTAGTTTTTTCATTTGCGGAAGATGGTGGAAAATAATAATATTTGGCCATACGTGAACACGTTCTTGCCCAAGAATATTTGGTCATACGTGAACACATCCAAAGATACATTTTGAAATTATTTAATGTTTTTTTTTGCTAAGAAATTATCTAATATTCTTAAAAAACTGTGGCTGCTTTGGGAAAAGACGATAAAATTAAAAGTATCTGACATGTACGAATAATATTCATGGAAAAAAATTCAATCTATTAAAATATCGAACTGTAGATTGAATAAATTAAACACATATATCTCAAATGGAAAAGTAAATTGTTAATTTTTTTTTTTTTTTGCGAAATCTGAATTAAAGCCACAATAGAATATAATCAGATTAACAAAGTGGATTGTAACAGTAAATATTCCGGAAAAAGCTAAGAAAAAAAAATATTCTCTTTAGGGGAGACATCACACTCTGCTTAATGCTATGGAAAATGAGAAACAGAGCATTTTTCAAGCTTTTCAAGACAAAAATACCTTTTTTGCTTTAATATGGATATATCTCGTTAAATATAAATCAAAACACCATATAAATTAACATTAAAATTATCAGCATAAGAGAGATACAAAACAGCGAAGTAAAAATTTGATACAGATATTTTGGTAGTTATATAAACATTTTTTGAAAATTAAACTTATTAAATATAAAAAAAAAACTTATTAAATNAAATTATTTAATGTTTTTCTAGAAAGAAAAATGCAACTAATGTATCTAATATTCTTAAGAAACTGTGGTTGTTTTTTTTTTTGAACTTGACATTGGCTGCTTTGGAGGAAGACAATACAAATTAAATTATCTGACATGTACGAATAGTATTCATGGAAAATATTTAATTTATTAAATATTAAACTATATATTGAATAAATTAAACACATACATCTCAAATAGGAAAAGTAAATCGTTTATTTTTGTCAAAAAAAAGAAAGAAAGTAAATCGTTAATTTTCTGAATTAAAGCCATAATGGAATAATCAGATTAACAAAGTGGAGTGTAGCCCTTTTTATAAAAAAGAAAAAAAAATCACAAAGTGGAGTGTAACAGTAAATATTCCGGAAAAACCTAAAAAACAAAAGATTCTCTTTAAGGGACACTGGTCACAACACACTCATGCTATGGAAGATGAGAAACAGAGCATTTTTCAAGACAAAATTACCTTTTTGCTTCAATATGGATATATCTCGTTAAATTATCAATCAAAACACCGTATAAATTAACATTGAAACTATTAGCATCTGAGAGACACAAAACAGCGAAGTAAAAATTTGGCCTATCGTCTTTTCAAAGAGAATAATGTTTTTGGCCTTTTAGAAGTAAGAAAAAAGCCAAAATTATTCCAAACTTCTTGCTGAAGAAGTTTCCATATATCAAACAAACTATTTTTCTTTACGGGAAAAAAATAATTAAGAAAAATATGATCTCCTGAATATATCCAAAAAATGGTCTCAGTTTTAATTTTGTTTTTTCTTCAAGTAAACATTTGTTAAACCGGACACAGGTTAATAGGCTCTAATTAGAACTTTTTAGTTTATTAGTTTTTTCATTTGCGGAAGATGGTGGAAAATAATAATATTTGGCCATACGTGAACACGTTCTTGCCAAAGAATATTTGGCCATACGTGAACACATCCAAAGATACATTTTGAAATTATTTAATTTATTTTTTGCTAAGAAATTATCTAATATTCTTAAAAAACTGTGGCTGCTTTGGGAAAAGACGATAGAATTAAAAGTATCTGACATGTACGAATAATATTCATGGAAAAAAATTCAATCTATTAAAATATCGAACTGTAGATTGAATAAATTAAACACATACATCTCAAATGGAAAAGTAAATTGTTAATTTTCTGAATTAAAGCCACAATGGAATATAATCAGATTAACAAAGTGGATTGTAACAGTAAATATTCCGGAAAAAGCTAAGAAAAAAAAAGATTCTCTTTAGGGAAGACATCATACTCTGCTTAATGCTATGGAAGGTGAGAAACAGAGCATGTTTCAAGCTTTTCAAGACAAAAATACTTTTTTTGATTTAATATGGATATATCTCGTCAAATATAAATCAAAACACCATATAAATTAACATTAAAATTATCAGCATAAGAGAGATACAAAACAGCGAAGTAAAAATTTGATACAGATATTTTGGTAGTTATATAAACATTTTTTGAAAATTAAACTTATTAAATATAAAAATAAATCCAAAAATGATGGATATATATAAATTTCTTTTGTTGATTGGAAAATAAAAATATTAAAGTGGAAGATAAAACAACATTTGGTAATTGGTAAGACAAAAAGAGCATCTGGTTTATCGTCTTTACAGAGAGAATAATGTTTTTGGCCTTTAGAGAGTAACGAAAAAAAGCCAAAATAATTCCAAACTTTCTTGCTGAAGAAGTTTCAATATATTAAACAAACTATATTTTTTTACGAAAAAAAAAATAATTAAGAAAAAAACAATTTCCCGAGAATATCCAAAAAAATGGTCTCAAGACTCTCAACTCTCAGTTTTAATTTTGATTGTTGAACAACTAAAAAGGAAAACGAAACTCAGAGAAGGGTAATTTTCAACAAAAAAAAACTCAGAGAAGGGTAAAAAGACTAGAAGATAATAGATCTATAGAAAATAACAAATATATCGGTTCTCGCGACTTTAAAAAACATTTATGTTTTTTCTGTTTGGATAATAATTTTAGTAGTTACTATTTTTATTCAAAAAAAAATTAGTATAAAATTCAAGAAACAAAAAAAAGAGTCTTATTTTATACTCCCTCTGTTTCATAAAGAGTGTCACTTTGAAGGTTTTCACACATATTAAAAAAACCATAAAAAGTTCTAATTTACCCCTTATTAATACTCTAAATAAATTTATTTCTCTTGTTAATACAATAAATGAATAGGGTTAAAACTGGATTTTTATTCAAATTTCTGCATTGAAAATATAAAACAACACTCTTTGTGAAACGAAAATAAAATCCTAAAATGACACTCTTTGTGAAACGGAGGGAGTACTACACACAAGTCAATGAAAAGTGAGAGAAAGCTTGGGAAATCGAAAGAAATCAAAATTCGAAAGAAAACGAAGAAACTATGTATAAATTTTGAAATTGGAAAGTGCAAATTATAGCTGCGATTTACCTGTGTCTGTAACATCGGAGCTGATTAGTCGTAGAGTGACTTTGTTTCCGAGAAACTCATGGAGGCGGTCGAGAAACGAAGCGTTGAAATCGTTGAAATCGAGGACGTTCTTCTTCATCAGAACCACCGTTCCTTTCACCTTCGCAGCATTTCCGCCGCCGGTGAGCAGATCCACCAAATCTCCGATCATCTTTGGAAGTCTGAAGTTGAAGAAAGATTGACTGTTTCTTTTTTTCTCTGAATTTGTTTTTCTCTCACTGAGTTTTAATGAATGGTGTGGCGATTTCCGTCGGTTGGGGTATTTATAGAGGAAAAGTCGGTCGTTCAGGGGATCATTCATCCGATTATATTGATTTTTTAATATAAAGTTAACTAAATAAATATAAAACATTTTTTTAGCAAAAACTCAAAACTTTCATATAATTTTTTTTGACAGCTACTTTAATATATTTTAAAAAGAAAAATTGCATAAAAAACATTCAGTGTGACATGAAAAATATTTCACTTCCACTAGATGACTAGCTTATTTGGGCAAGTTTAATCAAACCTAAAGCATAGTTCTTTTGTTGTTGTAATACTTCCGGTGTCAATCCAAATTGGGGCGAAAGATACTAAGAATATAAGAGTTCAAATGAAGCTAAGCAGAATTCGGGTTAATTGGTGATTAATCCTATGAAAATTACTTGCAATGTTTATACAGACACGAAAACTATTTTAAAATCCCTACTGAATGGTTATACAACTACTAGATGACTTTTAAACAATTAAACAACCGATTTACTAATTTATAAAATCAAAATCTAAAACCGGATAAACTAGACAATTATTAGATAAGTAACAAGATTTTCAAAAACTATTTCTAAAAATCAAAGGACTACCAACTCAACACCATACAGTAAAATAAGACTCTAGACAATTTCTAAAATACTAAAAATAGTAAAAACACGATTTTACAAATTTATAAAACTCTATTGCATAATTAAGCTATTTAAGAGGTTTTTAGAGGAAATAATTAAACACGAAACTAGAGGAAAATGGTTTTTAGTTTTCAAGGTTTAAAAACAGATTCAAGGTTGGGATTCATTCTTAGGGAGGTTGAAAATTTGATCTTGTGGTTTTGAAAACATATTTTTACACACTTTAGTGCTATCTCTAAGCCTTAAGAAACTATACTAGATTTACCCATAATGTGTGGTGTAAATCCTTTCTTCATCCTTTCCTCCTAACCCATGATGTTTGGTGGAAAGATAGGGTGAAGAACATTAAGCTTTGATCTTTAAAAAATGGCTTAACTAGCTCCCTAAGCATCCATGATGTTTGGGAAAGGATGAGCTAGTCTCTTGGATTTGGTTTTAAGGGATTTCCTAAGTCTTGTTAGGATAAGGAAATACCTAAGATTAAAGAGATCTCCATCGAGAATCTCTAGACTTTAAAACCCCCAAATCCAAGAAGAGAGTTAAATGAAGAACAAGAAAATACCCAAAATTCTAGTTTTCAACCCCCTTAATCATCCCAACCCCAAATCTTGGTGGTTTACTCACAAATCATGTTCTTACCTCTCTTAAACATAAGTTTAGAGCTGATGAACATGATCGGTTTTTACAAGATGAAAGATTAGACTTTAAGAAAACAAAGATACTTGAATCAAATCCAAAATACAAGAGTTTTACACAAGAAATCAACAAGAAACAAAACAAGAATAATCAAGAACTAGCAAGAACAAAGTAAGAACAAGGAAGAACACTCAAGAACACTCTGTTTTCTCTCTCTCACGCCTAACCTTCCAATAATCAGAGTGAAAGTAAATTATGATAAGTGTGTGTGCACAAAAGTCTTCCTCCCTTATGTCATAAGGAGAAACAATTAAGAAATTGTCCACCCTTTCCCTAAATCAAGGATCCATGTCTTGTAGAAGACTTTCATGCCAAGGTGGCCCCCTCACTAGAAGGCAATTAGACAAGTTGGGGAAAGGTTGATGCGCCTGGCTTGGCTGATCGAGTCGTTCTGCTCGATCGTGGACTCGATCTGCTTCTCGGTTCGGGTTGGACGGTCGATCGTCCAGTCGATCACTTCTAGATCGAGTCAGCTTGGTCGATCATCCGGTCGATTTTGCCTAGATCGAGTCATGCTGCTCGATCGTCCGGTCGATCTCGGCTTCTTTGGTTTTGTCCGAGTTTTCTTTTGATTCACGCCAACTCCTAGGCTCTTCTTTCATCTTCTTGTCAATTCTCAGCATCCATCACAGCTCCAAATACTCTAAACAACCTGAAAATGATGCAAATATGCAAGAAAAATGCAAATGTTAATTCAAATTGTTCTAGGACTTAAAATGAGACAAATGATGCGAACTAGCCTATTATGAATAATGTATTCATGAAAACCTATTCTAAATGCATGCTAAATATGCGAAATATATGAGTATATCAACTCTCCCAAACTTGCCTTTTGCTTGCCCTCAAGCAAACAAAATTCAAGGTAGGGAGAGATGATTAAAAATGGGGGCTCAAATCCAAAAGTGTTTTTCAAATGTATTAATTCAACGGTCCTAGTTCTCAATTCTAGGATGCAGTACACAAGCATTTACTCAAAAGGACTTAGCCATAATCATCACATATCAAATTTCAAATCATGACTTGTTTAATCCAAGCAATCCAAGAATCCTAACCTTTAACGTTCATTAAGAGCTCAAACCGTGAATCACACTTGTGCTTTTCAAACCGAATACATTTGGCAAGGGACAAGGTTATGAGATAAAAATGATCTCATTCAAGTGGGTACTCTAAGCATTGGTTTCTCTCAAAAAGGTTTGAACTTATGCATAATGCTAAAGGTAAAAGGCAATGTATGCATACATGACTAGACTTACATCTACCCAAGTATACTAACAATGATCCTAATCCCTTTCTCATTCATTTTTTTTTCTTTTCTTCTCAAAGCTCACTCACCCTCTAGAGACTACCCAAATCAACAAGGCTAGACACGCCAAGTATAAACCCACAAGAACTCCATCAATCTCATTCACTTTTAGGGAAACTATTTCAACCTTGCTTATAGCAAGCGGTTTGGTCACACAAAAAATAGCTCTTTTCTCTCTTTAGATAGCCTTCTTCTAATTTTTTTTTTCTTTTATGCATTTGGCCTCTAGGGCTCTTTTTCTTTTCTTTTAACTTGAGCTTTTTCATGACAAAATCCAAGACCAACCACTTATAACTATGTATCTCTTTTTCATTCATTCCCTTAACACCTTCTCATTTTCAAACCCGTGAACTCCCAATCCCAAATCAAGCCTAAAACTAGCTTCAATATGCAAAAGTAGCATCATTATGAGAGCCTAAGCATGTAACCCTAAACCTAACACTTTATGCCAAGTTCAAACAGAAAATAAAGCCTCACAATTTGCAATCACACCAGAATTTTGGCTTGAAATAAGGCAAGGGTCAAGGTGTGGTATTCTATTTAGGCTTATAAGAGAGTGGTGAAGTGAATAAGAAAGCCTAAATATTTTTGTAATCCATGTATTCTTTCTCAAAATGCACAAGTATGATAATTATATATTCATGTTAAGGTTCCGATTTTTAGGAAAGATTCAATTCATGCTTGTTTCAACTTTAAGCACCGAAAATCAAGTCAAATGATCCAAGTATGGTTAGAACTTAATTTCAGAGTTTGTGCAAGCATCAAAGAACTACTAACTAGGGCCTTGAACCAATACATGAGCTTAAAACACTTTATAAGGAAAAACTTTCATCATTGCCCCCTATGCATATGAATGATGCATCCTATATGATAGAAAATTTAGACTCAATTCTACAATATTTGACAATGCAAATGCAAGCTATATGAATATTCTTTTGAAATTTTTAAGAATTTTTCTGATTTTTTTGTATTTTTCTATGCAATTTTTTTTTTATATGTATGCATGAAGACTCAAGGATGTAAACACAAAATAAGATCCAAATAAAATATGTCAAAGCACACACTCTCCCCCAAACTTGAATGACAACGTCTCGGTGTCAAACAAATTCAAGAGGAGACAAAAAACTTCAAAGCAAAAATTAAAAATGCATGTTATTTACAAAGGTTGGAGTTTTTGGTACCTTGGAGTTAGGGATGGCCGGAGCTTGAGGTTGCTCCGGTCCTCCTGCTCTTTATTGCAGTGTCATGGAGTTCCCCCTTGTCCTTGCTCCCGGTTGGACGGTCTTGGAGAGAAGGACGTCCAGCTTGATAATCTTAGGGCTCACAAATTTCTATTTCTCCGGTTGAGTGTCTTCCCACCGCCTCGGCTACTTGTTCAGCTTCATCACTCAAGGTCATTTCTGAAGAGCTTCTCTCTTGGAGAACTTTGACCTTCTTCACCAGCTTCTTGATCATCTTTCCTTGCCACTTGTTTACTTTGCGCTGAATCTCCACAACCGAGGCAAGGAACTTTTCAGCCTTAGTGCGCGGCTCATAGTCCAACTTCAGGAGCTCAAAGCTTGAGGGCATTTCAGAATCCATGGGAGGAGATTCCGGGGATGATTGGGCAGGCTGGGGTGCTGTTGCCACGCCTCCAAGAGGCGCATAACACTCTTCATCAGTCGGCAAGAATTCGATGTTGCCGACGCTATCAACTAGGGTTTCCCCCGGGTTTGGTAAGATGCAGGTCTTCTTCTCACGGTTCTCATTGTTGAATAAGTACGCGTAGTAGCCTGGAGCTGGAGTAGGTCCCAAGGAATCTGTGTTGGTCATGTAGACCTGATACTTGTAAGCACGCTCCGCGCAAGGTGTGAATTCGGTAAGGGGTACTCCCGCTTGCACAAACAGTGGTGCCAGGAAGCCACCTATGAGTGCTGAAGTTGCCGTGCATTTAATAGCCCAAGCCTTGTAATTGACCAAGGATGTGGCCAGGATGCACCCATAATTCACGTCGTCTCCAAGATCATCCACCATCGGTTCATCATTCACCTCGCTATCGCATAGAACGTTTTTAACTCCTTGGAAAAGGAAACATAGCTCGTTCTTGGTGACTGTTGTTGTAGTGGATCTCCCACAGAAGGTGCTAGCTAGCAGCTTGAGAGTGTATCTTAGCAAGGGATTTCGAACCTTCTTGATTTTGGCGGTGTTGGACTTGTAGTCTCCATCACTAATTAAATCCCATAGATTGCTTTGCGGATTTGAACTGTGGGAACTCCACAAGGTTGGCTGCAGCATTGAGACCGTAAGCTTAGCATAGCCCAGGGACAGAGAGATGGTAGGCTTGCTTCCTTATCTTGAACGTGACAAGGCCCTCAGATGGAGTTTGAATACTCGGATCTTCATATGCGAAATTGATAACATGCATATTTTACCCGTTTTTACTATCATAAGTGAGTGCTTTAATAAGCATTTCACTAAGGTTTTGATGCATAAACACTAGATTTCGAATATTTGGTTGTTCAAGACTCTTTTCAGGTAAACTTAGCAAAAGACGCATATTTTGGAGCAAAATGGACAACTCCGGAAACAGTGCTCTGATACATGATTTTTTATGTCTTGCAAGCAATTCCTCAATTGCTCATATCATTGCAATATATTGAGGTATCAATCCATCTTGGGAAATGATGCAATAAGAATACAGAGTTATGTTTAAGCTAAGCTAAAAATAGTAAATGCAAGTCACAAGCAATAATTGAAAGCAAACTATAAGCTAAGAGAGACACTACTAGAGCAATAATATCAAATTAAGCCTTAATTACTACT
>JAHZTW010000001.1:374063361-374120898 GCA_020283515.1 Alliaria petiolata
CAAGAAGAACATCTTTCTAGGCTTTGAGAAAGGTGTTAAGGGCTTCAAGTTATGGGATCATGAGGCTAAGAAGAGAATTTTCAGTAGAGATGTGGTGTTCGATGAGCAGTACATGGTGGAACAGGCGAGGTCAGAACCAATGTCTGTTACGTTTGAGACTGAACACGAATCTAGGAAGACTCAGAAGGCGCTTAGTAAGGCTAAGCTAGTAGCAGCAAATCCTGAGAAGCCTCCTGAAGATGAGCAGGAAGTTTAGCAGGAGGATGAGCAGGAAGAAGAGCAGGAAGAAGCAGAGGAGAGTGGTGATATAGGCAGACCAAACAGGATCAAAAAGGCGCCAGTAAGATATGGTTTTGAAGACATGGTCGGTTTTGCTCTTTCTATTGAGTCAGATGTTCCATTGACTTATAAAGAGGCTATTGCTAGTCTGGATAAGAAGGAATGGACAGGGGCTGTGATGGAAAAACATGAGAGTCTAAGCAAGAACCGTACTTGGGATCTTGTTCCTTTACCAAAGGGCAAGAAGGCGATTGGATGCAAGTGGGTTTTCACTAGAAAACCAGGGATGTCTGAAAAGGAGTTTATGAAGTTCAAGGTAAGGTTGGTTGCAAAGGGGTACACACAAAGGAAGGGAGTAGATTATGACGAGATTTTCTCTCATGTGGTAAGGCACACTTCAATTCGAATTGTGCTTGGTTTGGTAGCTAGCTGGGATTTTCATCTTGAACAAATGGATGTGAAGACAGCTTTCCTTCATGGAGATTTGGAGGAAGAAATCTACATGGAGCAGCCAGAGGGGCTTGTGAAAGCAGGTGAGGAGAAGCTTGTATGCATATTGAGGAAGTCTATGTATGGGTTGAAGCAGGCTTCAAGAAAATGGTACAAGCGGTTTGACTCCTACATGGTTAAGATTGGCTATCAACGATGTGAGTATGATTGTTGTGTCTATGTGAAGTGCCGTGATGGTCATCCTCCTATACTCTTATTGCTTTATGTTGATGATATGCTCATTGCTGGGAGCAATATGAGTGATATTGCGGAATTGAAGAGGTTACTGGGCAGAGAGTTTGAAATGAAGGATCTAGGCGCAGCCAAGAAGATCCTTGGGATGGAAATTCGCAGAGAGAGGAGCTCTAGGAGATTATGGCTGTCTCAGAAGGGCTACATACAGAAGGTTCTAGAAAGGTTTGACATGGCAAGTGCTAAACCAGTTTCTACACCTTTGGCGAATCATTTCAGTCTTTCAGCTGCTCAGTCTCCTAAGTCTGAAGAAGAAATCAGAGGTATGGAACAAGTTCCTTATTCTAGTGCTGTTGGTTGTCTTATGTATGTCATGGTTTGTACAATACCAGATTTGGCTCAAGCTGTTAGCCAAGTCAGCAAGTACATGTCTAAACCTGGGAGAGAACATTGGGAAGCTGTGAAATGGATTCTCAGGTATTTGAAGGGTACAGCTGATCGTGGAATTATGTTTGGAGGCCAAGAGGGTGTTTCAGTTTTGGGGTATGTTGATTCAGATTATGCAGGAGATTTGGATAACAGGAGGTCCACTACATGCTTTGTGTTTACACTAGCTGGAGGACATATATGTTGGAGATCTGTGCTACAGTCTGTTGTTGCATTATCTACCACAGAGGTTGAATACATGGCATTTGCGGAAGCAGCAAAGGAGGCACTTTGGGTTCAAGGACTTGTGACAGAATTGGGTATTGAGCAAGGTGGAGTTCAGCTACACTGTGATAGCCAGAGTGCAATATTTCTGGCAAAAAATCAAGTGTATCATTCAAGGACAAAGCACATTCATGNCTTGTGACAGAATTGGGTATTGAGCAAGGTGGAGTTCAGCTACACTGTGATAGCCAGAGTGCAATATTTCTGGCAAAAAATCAAGTGTATCATTCAAGGACAAAGCACATTCATGTGAGGTTTCACAAGATAAGGGAGTTGGTTGCTTCTGATGAGATCATTCTAGAGAAAGTGCATACATCAGAGAATGCGGCTGATATGCTAACCAAGCAAGTTACTGTGGAGAAGTTTAAGCATTGCTTAGAGCTACTCCATGTCTTCCAGTGCTAAAGGAAGAAAAGGTTCCCCCTAAGATTCTGAAGGAGCTGAAGTCAGAAGAGATTATTCGCCAAGGTGGAGTTTGTTGTCCAAGGTGACTTTAATCTCAGTACAGCGGTAAAAGGGCCAGCCCTCGGTACGGTTTCCTAATGGGTTTAGAAAAGGAAACCCCTTTACTAGGCGGTTTAGGAAATCGGGTTTTTGAGGCTTATAAATACAAGTTCTTAGGGTTGTAAAATTTATCACACGAGTTAATAAGAAACCCTATAAGGGTATTTTCCTCAAAACGTTTCGTTTCTTTTGCTTTTTCGTTCCTGTTTCACAACATGTACTATATAAGATTTATATATATGTATGTTTTTAAATTAAATTTGAATTTCATCTACTTACAATAATTTTTAAATAGTTGAATTCAAATTTAATAGTTTTTATGTATATCTAATTTGACACAAGACTCGGAATCCACCAAAGCCTTACACCCTTGAATCAAGACTTAGCCGCGAGATGGAGGCGATAGAGATGATGAGGTAACCGGTTTGTTGATTGAATCCACAACCAACGGTTTATGTTTCTAACTTCCAAGGGCTATTCCTCGCAAGGACAGTAAGAAACAACACGAAACTTTAAGAGCTTGATTCCACAAACACTTAAAACTCGCAGGAACAAGATTGATTCAAAGATAACTCTCTTTTGAAACAAGCAAAGGAATTTCTATTGATTTTAAAACGTGAATACAATAGGTGAATGAAAAGAGCTTATATAATGCTCGACTTAAACATAAACTTAATGTAAAAATTATGAAAAGAGAAAGCAATAAATTGAGCAAATCGTGACATGATCTTCTTAGAATATCTTCTAGCCGTTAGGCATTAAAGATGATGCGGTTTGGAAGAAACTTGAGGAGAAAGTGACGTGCCTTAGGTCTCCAGGTTTGATTGGACGTCTGGGATCTTCTAAAGAGGATGGAGGGTCGAGATCAAGTGGAGTAAATGGTCGTGGATCTTTCTCTCCCGTGCAAGGCAAGTATACTTGTTCGGAAAAGGAAAGTTTGTAAGCAAAGGGGATCCGCCTGATCATGTGGGTGCTGATGTATGGAACGTTGCTAGATGACTCTCTTGGAGGGTTGGATGTGTCTCTTGAATGCTCAGATGTCTCTCCAGGTTGCCAAAGTCTCGTTTGTAACTCATTAAACTCGTGAGCTTCCAAATAAGGCAAGCTGAGACACCTCTGGTTTAGAAGTTGAATAACTTTTAAACCATAATGAATTTCGGTATGAATCCAATTCGACGATCTTCTCCTTTGAACCAAGATTCCATAACAATCCGGTTCGTAGCTTAGTTCCTCCTGGTTCTGTCGGAATCCTCCAATTAACGCACGCCTATCTGATTCGGGTAAGTTCGGCATCACCCATCTTGCAAGTTGGATAACTTGGTCATATGAGCTCGGCTTGATCTCATTCCACTTCGGCGTGAGCCTATGATGAGTCAAATTTCAGGAACAACTTGACTCGTTACTTGGTTCATCATGGTTTGGCCGGAATGACTCGATGAGTGAGTGTAGGTCTACATCGGGTCCAATGGAGATCAGAATGGGGTTAAAACTAGTGAACCGATTTGCCTCGTTAAAACATTTCCTGGAAAACCCATTGGGACAAAACCAAGTATAAGGAAAAAGAGTACAAATGGTCACATCCCATTTGTAAGCCTCAGCTTCACGTTTGGATCCAAGCTCGGCAACATATTTAACCTCGGGTTCAAGCTTGTTTAGCTCCGGATTGGCTCCAATGCAGCTTCTCTCCTCTGGTACGGTTGGAGTGGTACTGATGTTTACATCATAATTATACATATGTTAATTTTTATTTATGTTACTTGATGTTTTAAAAAATAATAATTAATTGCTTATATACTTTATACATGTGGAAAAATAAAGTTATGATTGACTAATAAGAAGAAACCGATGTGTCATCTTCTGGAGAGTCTCATTCATCTATTATATAGTAGATGATGATTTGTGATTTGGGAATGTGTTATTTGTTTATTTTTTTCAATGATTTATTTTTTGTATTGAATATGTTAAAATATTATTTCTTATACCGTAGTAATAGACATTTTATTATATACATAAAGAAGACATAATTTAATCTGAAAGAATAAGAAAGTGAAAATTAAAATTGTTTATAATTATGTTTAGTCTATATCTTTTTATCATATATAGTTGGATGCGTTTAGATTAGTAATTAATATGATCACGACAAGTGGTAAGTGAATTGGTTAGATTTCGACATGTGTCGCAATTAGAATATATTATATAGGTAAAATTTAATTTTATGAGTAGTTATATTTTAATAAATAAATGAGTGTTAGTATGTAATCAATTAAGAAAAGAAAAATAAAAACAAAAGTAAATGAGTTAACTTCATTGTGAGAAAAGATAATCTGAAACACTAATCCTTAAAAAAGAATTTCACTTGAATGCTTTTTTTTTAGTTGTGCGTTTTGTGAATAAGATTTTATTTCTCATTAATTACAATAGATGTTGTATATAATTTTGTGATTTGATAACTTATAGGTGGTGTTCATTTGAAGATTTTTTAATTTTTAATTCTATAAAATTTTCTTTTGATTTATTTTGTTATGTTATTTTTAAAATTGTAGTGTATATTAGATCAGAATGGTTTTTTTAATATCTTTCACTATTATAGTAATCTTCGCAAACTTTGACAATGAGTACTCATGGCGTAATGGATAAGACTGTTGTTTTTTATTGAGAAGATTGTGGGTTCGAATCCCCTCGGATGTGAGGGAATAAAAGTATTTTGTTTGGTTCGCATTTAATGCTAAATGAAACAATTTTTAAA
The DNA here is from genome assembly GCA_020283515.1 of Alliaria petiolata. Classification (NCBI taxonomy): domain Eukaryota; kingdom Viridiplantae; phylum Streptophyta; class Magnoliopsida; order Brassicales; family Brassicaceae; genus Alliaria; species Alliaria petiolata. The sequence goes on from JAHZTW010000001.1 coordinate 374,068,283, forward strand.
AAATTAAATAAGAAAGTACAAGTGTCATGCTCTTGTGTGATGACGTGACACTCCTATGAGAGTGCCCTTAAGCTTTCATATAGTAGATTAATGAAGTCATTATAATGTTTTAATATTTTTGAAACATTTTAACTTTTTGAAATGGTTTTGGATCCAAGAAGTTATTTTACGTATTTGGAAAAACTTGGTCTAAATCGTATTATTCTTAAAACAAAATTGTTTTTTATCTATACATATCCAACTATCTAAATAAAAGAAGACTATTTTCACTAATCATATGAAGAGAAATTTATAAATAAGTAAATCTATTATTAATATGTTTGATGTATTTATTGAAAAGTAAATGTTTTGTTAAACTATATAAAAAATGTGATAAAAATGATTAAATTAGAATTTTTTAAAATTAATAAATGACTTTTCAACTTCTATTTAAAACTATTTTAGTTATTAAAAGATAAAATTACATAAAACATAGTAAATGAAACAAAAAAAACTTTAAATTAACAAAATGAATAGATGATGTGGCATAATTTAAGAGCATGTGTGATGTTGTGGCATCATAAGAAGAGACTATATTCTACTTTATATATATAGATGCTGACGTGCAGTGACAGATGTAAAAATATATTTTACCGGGGGCATAAACGAGTTTATAAACAAAATTATTTTATTTATAAAAATATTATATTACTAAAATAAATATTAATTTTTAGTATCAAAATAAACTAAGAGTCGCAAATATATATATATATATATATATATATATATATCTATTTATATACAATAAATTTTAAACAATGATATCTAAATTGTTGCATATACAATTGTATTTATGTTATTTATATGATTTAACATATTGTACTAGAATTTTTTTATTTCATTGATTTGCATAAGTATCACTATTTTTAAAAAATATATACAACTTATTAAGAGAAATATAACTAGATGAACTACAATTTTAAAAATAATTAGACAATAAAATTGTATAAAAACCAAAAACTATAAGATAAAAGAAAAATAGCACAATATATTACCATACAATAAATATATATGTAAAAAAATATGAAAAGAATATGAATCAGATGATAATGAAAACAAGAAGATATGAAAGGCAATAAAAAGGAAATGAATAAATAAACATTTCAAGACAATGCTCAATAAGGAAAGGGTTTTCTGTAAATAAACCCTCAAGAGTGTTTTCTTTTACAACTTTACCCTCCACTCTCAGAAAATGCAGGTCAACCTATTCACCTCTTAGTCAACCCGCAATATGACCTTCGGTTATAACGGACGTTATATCGATAACGGAAGCTAAAACACAGCGTTTTAGAACCACCCTCAGAATCAAAAATCTTGTTGTTTTAAAAAATTTGCTTACTATTATTAAAAAAAACAAACAACCCCAAAACCAGTCAAACCAAATCATAAACCGGATTAAACTCAACTTTAACCAAATCCAACCCTAAAACACACCACCCCTAAAACGATCTGCTTTCCTTCTTCTTCTTCTTCATCCGTCGTGATTCCATGGTTTTGAAAAATTCCAAGAAAAAAAAATTGCTTCTAAGTTTATAAATTTCTCAAGTAATATTGATCAAATCGGTCGCGAACATTAACTTTAACCGAATAGAAGAAAGAAAACACAAAAGATTCGACGGGGAAAAGGAAGAAATCGAGTCCAAGCGTGCTCTGGCGCCTCTTCGTCGGAAATGGTCAACGCCGGCGGCGTGATTAAACGTATTAGACGGTTGATCCACGACAAACCTTTTGTGCGGAATCGAGATTGGGATTTGAGGCGATGAATCCGGGATATCAACCGTGAAATGACTCTGACCTTGCGGATGATTATACACATGAAGCATGCGCCTGAATCAATGGCAGTTCGACATGGGGATTTATCTAGGCTCTGAAGCTGGAGAGGAGAATGATGATGGTGAATTAGATAAGGGTTAGGTTTAGGATCCGAATCGGAGGATAAACAACAAGCGGTTTCTTTCGCGATGCATTTACATAAAGATTATGGAACTTGAAAGAGGACGAAGGAAAAGATCCGAGAAAAAATGATCGGATAATTTAGGGTTCTTGAAAATTAGGCTTCTCTTAAATCAAAGCCTCTGGGTTTTTGTTCCTCTAACTGCTTCGAGTTTTCACAAAGAAGAAGAAGACGATCTCAATTTTGAACTTTTGAAACTAAGGTAAGACACCCCTGTGGAAACAGAATTAACCTCTAAGAAGAAGACGAGCTCAATTTCACTCTCTCCAGTTCATCTACTGTGAATCTTTACCTCTCTCTTTCCGTCGAATTTAGGATGGATTTGAGTTTTTTTCCGTTCTAAATTATATTTCCTGGTTTTCTAGATGACTTCAATTGAAGGTTAAGAAATTAGAGGAGTAGGAGAGACGTAGACGAGAAACCAGACCTGGAAGACGAGAGGAGACGGGAGAGATCTAATTTCGTTTAGGTTGATTTAATAAAAAAATTATTATTAAAAAATAAAATAATAAACATGTCGTTTTTTCTTAAAAAATGACACATAAATTTGAACTTCTTGTCGTTTTTACGTAATTAAAACGGTGTGTTTTACATTCCGTCAAAGTTTTGGATGACATCCATATTTGACACGTCATCGATATAACGGAGGGTCATATTGCTGGTTGACTAAGAGGTGAATAGGTTGACCTGCATTTTTCAAAAGTGCAGGGTAGAGTTGCAAACGAAAATACTTTCGAGGGTTTATTTGCAGAAAACCCATAAAAAAATCAATAATTTAATTCGTTTTATTATACATCGAAATATATCAGTATTTCTATACTAATCTTAATATTTATTTAAATCTACCACTCACCTAGATCCGCCCCTGGTGACGTGCATCCACGTGCATTATAAAAACAATTTTCTTAGTTTAAGATTGGTGTGATCAGATAAAAGTTAAAAATAAATCACATCACTTTGACAAACCAAAACATCTAAGCAAATCGGCTGTTATATCTTTTTAACAGCATTTAATTAATGATGATCAATGGTTGAATGACCTGATTATGGACTTAGGAACTAGAACTCGATTTTTAAATTGTGGTTCGCCATTATAGATGTTTTAAATAGCAAAACAGAACCCGATGCACCACAAACTTCGGAATTTGGCTGAGCTTTGTCCTAAAAAAATTTGGTATGGAGAAAACAAACATTTGAGTTACAAAGTAGCAGAAGTCTAGGTGTGAAATGGTGGGATACATATTTGTAGTAAAAAAGAGGTGCTTTGTCATATATTATTATATTTTAAGAGAATAATCGAAATATTATATGTATCTACTGTCTCATCTAATTTTTTTTATAGATAAAAGTATTTTATTAGGGTGGCTATAATCAGTCTCTGGAAAAACATGTTTTATGCAAGGGTAATTTTGACCGACCTCGCATCCTAAACAAATTAGGGGTCCAAATTTTTCGGCGACACTCTGAAATGCATAACGAATTCACTAAATATGCATTAGAACCAAGAAAAAATGGGATGTACCGATCACATGTGGGTGGTGACAAGAAACATTTAATGAACCCAAATGGAGTATGTTTTATTTCGACGTGGATAGATGTTGTAGAGCAACGAAACACATGTTCGGGGGTGATTTAATAATCTTAATAAGAAATCTATCATACTTCAGTTTTTTTTAATATAATAAGGAGATTTCAGATCGATTTGTAGTAAGATCCCACGTCGAAACTCAGACTAATCCTCATAATTTAGAGTGAAAAATATTCTTACAATTTAAAATATTTATAGTGATCGATTATATTTATAGTGATCGATTATGTAGTAGAAAGTTCCTTGAATACTTTTTTTTTAATTACCAAATAAGTACGTAATTATTTGGTGTAGCTTTGATCTATTCATGACTTTCGATTCTCAGTTGATTTCAACTTGGTAAGGACATTGCCATAAATGTAACCATTTGAATCTTTTCTGAAGACTCGGAATTTTTTTTGCATACGTAAGGTTTTTAAAAGAAGCTATGAGTCTTAAGATAAGACTAAAATTGCTACATTTAAGGTAATGTCATTGACAAGTTGTAATAAAATTGTGAATCAAAAGTCGTAAATAGGTGATGGACCAAACATTAATTGTTTTTTGCTTACCCAATAAACTTAATTCTAGACTTTTTCAAACTAATGGTAAGATGAGATAGACACAACATAACACATGTTACGATTTATTTCAGCTGCCGGCTGCTACTATTTGATTAATCGAACAAACGTTCACGTTACACACTTTTATTTTTTATGCAAAAGATTATCTCTTAGATGTACCGTAGGGATTTCCGTTTAAAGAATAATTCTAAATTAATTATTTCAGTCATATATATCCGCGTTATTACTCTGTAGATTGGCCGTCGTAGATACAAGAATTGTGACAATATCAACATTTTTACCTTTAGAATCTATATAAAAAGTGTTTGACTGTATATTTGGGATAAATATAATATTTTTTTTAACAAATTACGTGTTACCACGTGTTATTTATAGTTATTTTTGCAGTTACGTCCTGTACGGATCAAACTAGTCCTTGAACCTACGGTGTAAGTAATCCAGGTTTAGTACCGAGTCTTAGATCTTACAGAGTTAAGAGACTCAACATAAAAGCCACCTAACTATAAACTACTGGCAACCGACAGTATGGCCGCACTGTTGGGAACTAGAAAACATGGAAACTGAGTGGTCAAGGAGTTGAGAGGTCGCCTTCCATATCTCATTTCATGCCTAGTCATCTGGAGTTGGCAACGCCATAAAGGAATGATCCACACAGAGCACTTGAAGCGAAGAATCCAACAGTTGAACAACCCGACAGCCCGATTCTTTGTATCAAAGGAATCGAGCCATGTATGTAATTCTATTTAGGCATGAATAAATAGTTCGATACTTAACATTTTTCCCACCAAATCGATAATAGGAATATATTCAAACTCATATCCATACATCTTACATCCTCTGATCATGCATTTAATGCCTTAAATCTACATGTGATAGGTGAAAGTGACAACTCACGGTGCCTAAGGAAGAACGACGGTATCGAGGATTGCCACACCGCGCTTAATAAGAAGCTTTTAGATCGTACACTGAGACATACAGAGATACGAAAAAGTAGTGTCGAGCAGCTGGCATATACATCCAAATAAAATAGGTGAGGAAGCAGATGATTACCTAATACACGACCCGTTCAATGATATACGACGTATTTAACTTCTTTTCAATAGTATTTTTATATGTTTTTAATTAAAAATGGTTGATATTTGGTTATAAACCAATTTTCAGTCTTTTTGGGTTTATAAAGGCTTGGTAGATAATTGAAGTAATTGAGCAAAAGAAAGAAGTTTTGGATATTTTGGAGACTGGAAAACTTCTGAGCATAAGAAGTTTGGCATTAGATGGAAGACATCCCACCATAAGATCACTTCCAAATTTGGACACAAGATATCCATGGATGTTAGCTTTCATCTTCAAGTGGTTTGAAGTCAATCAAAACGGTGGATCAAAAGTTATGCTCAAATTACTGAAGACCGGTGCGTCTGGTGATGAAATGAAGCAAGCAAAAGAAATTGGTCTTGAATCGACCCACTCGATCAAAAAAAATTAGCCAATCAGGTCAAATGGCGGATCTATTCAACAGAAGCCCCTGAAATGTCTGAATCGACTGACCAATCTACCCATTTTGATTTTGTTCGATCAATGAGTGAATCTGATCGATCGAACCACTACATGGTTCGATTGATCAATGGTCCGGAAAAAATAGAAAGTTTCCATTTCTTTAGAGATTTCATCATAAACCACACATATTCACCATAGTCAACCCCTTCACCTATATAAACCTCAGAGAGCCTTGAAAAACTCATCACCATCCAGAGGAGCCACCATTCAAAGTTCCATTGTTTTTTCATAGCTTTTGGTTTGAGAATTTGCTACTTTGTACTTTGAGATAAGATTCATTCTTGCATCATGAGCAAGAATTGGTTTTAAAACCCTCTTCTCTTTCATTCAATAATAATAATATATTTATCTATGTTGTTGTTACTGGTTGTTTGATGAATATGTGTGAGTAGTCACTTGTTGGGATTAATGGTCTCCAAAGGGGAGTCATCATGGTTTGGCAGATAGGTTTATGATTCTAGAGTTTCACTTACATTAAGTCGAAATAGATTTTCTGGTTTTCTAGCCAATACTGCAGTTGCTAGTCTGATCATCTAGTAATTGATGTTAGGAAAATCATGATGGCACACTACTTGATGATTATCAAAATTGATAGGATGTATCCTTAGAGTGCTAGCACTGTCACTAAGAGGTATTAGTGAGAAATCGAATTTGTCCATCCATCTATGCATGTTTTGCCAATGTTGAATTTGATACATGTAATATAGGTTGTTAAATGTAAGTCGATTTTAAGTTGTCACTCTATGGAAATTATCGAAAAAGATTGTGTTTCGACTCTAGAATGATAATACTTGTGTTTGTCTTTAGTTTACAACCAAATTCCAACCATTTCTCATTAAAAACATATAAAATATATTATTAAAAAGTAGTAAAATACGTAGTATATCACCAACCAATAAGAACAACTATGAAGCTAACAAATGGTTCCACTGTGGGAGTCCTTGGAATAGCGCGAAACTTGAATGTTCAGATTGGAAGTTGCTTCATTCCTACTAACTTCCTGGTCTTAACAACAATGGGAAGCAAGACGTCTTAGTACTTTTAGGAAGACCGTTCCTAGCAACATGTGGCGCAGTGATTGATTCGCCTAGGAAGAAGATTACATTCAGTGACTAAGTATGAAGTGATTCATGCAAAGATGGGTAGAAGAGAAGGATTTTATGCAACCGACAAGGGAGAAGAAGAGAAGAAACGCAGAAAGACAGAGAAGACAAAGGAGAACAAAGTCTCCTTGGATGTCACCTTCAAAGCCTAAAGAAGGAGAACAAGTCGAGCTAAACGACTTTAAAAACAAGTACTGAGTGGGAGGCAACTCATTAATGATTTTTATTAAAATTATTTGGACAAATTCAGTCAAAAGTTGCAGCAATCAGATTTCCTGAAGAGGCAGTGGACCAAAACATGTCGATTCAATCATTGATCGATCGATCGATCCATGAAGCTTATCGATCGATCCATGAAGTTGATCAATCGATCGACCCATGAAAAACTCAATCGATCACTCGATCAACCCAAACAGGTCGTTCGGTGGGTCGATTGGACACAAACATGGGCTTCTGAAAAATCTTGATCGACCTGTCGTACGATCCAGCTAGGTCGATCGAACAAGTCGATCCAAGGTATGCTTTCTGACACTTCGGGAAAAAAATATTTCTATCTATTTTAATTTATGTTTTGGATCCCAATCATTCAAATATTTGAAAATGATCAACAAGGTAACACATTATGATCCCTACTTTTAAATTCTATCAATTTGATTAACTCCTTTCGATTTAAGTCTGAGAGGACAATTCATTGTTATCTAACGTATCTATTTGTGATTTTTTGATTTTCCATATAATTTTAGTTTTTTTCAAAAAGTTTTTATCGAGTCAAAACTATTTTATTGAGTCAAAATTTAGTCGAGAATTATCCTATGACGAGTTTTCAAACCGTATGTGCTATAATTCATCTTCCTTTTTTTTTTGGGTCAACATACTCATTTTATAAATCACTTACTCTCCATACATGGAGAAAATGTTTACAAAACATGATAACAAAGCCAAACCAGCTAAAACAACCGATGCAACAAAAGGAAATCGGAGAACAAACATAAAGATAGAAGAAAACATAACATTTAAGCCACTAGAGACATGGAGAAGTCCTCTAAACTCAACGCCAATAGTGCTAAAAAGTGAGATGAAGCAATAGAAATTAAAGAGCATAGCTAGAGCCGCTGCAACACAAAGTGCAGGGATACGATAAACATATATGGAAAAGAAGAGAATAACAAGGCATCACACAACATGAACAATGCCTGATATCTCGTTCAGAACCATTCCCAACAAGAGGGAAATAATTAAAAAATCTGAGTCCGAAGAAACTTGCAGCAAGGTGTAACCTGCAGAGAATACATCCTTGAGCGCCAAACGAAGAGCACATGCTTCTTGCAGCAGAAGATGCAACGATGATTCAGAGTCTTCATTGGGCTTGGACCGAAACTATGTGAGATCCCAGAAGCTTTCAGCAAAATGACACTGGAGGAGGACACTGAATTCTTCCTCCGAATAGCCAAAACTCTTACACATCTCATACTCTGAAAAATAACTTTTCCCATCTGATGGGGAAGAGGAAAGATCGACAATCTCCAAAGAGGAGTAAACATGATAATAGATTTCCAAACACATCCAAAACAAATGATATAAGAGATCGTTGTAAAATACCATCACTTTTAAGTTCCACAAAGGAGAAACAGCTGAGATATGTAACTGATAGTAGGATTTTTACTAGTCAATTACCCAAACCTACTCATGTCATTGTAGTATTTGAGGATCAATCCATAGGGGTTAAGATTAACAACACTAGTTAAAAATACATGAAACTATCTAAGCTAAGCAAAATCAATAAGATGGGGTTTTTATCTAACAACATAAATGTAAAGAAAGCAAACAACCAAACTCAAAAGGTAACTAAGAACTTAAGCATATGAAAATAAGCAACTAAAGCAAGACAATAAACTAAAAAAGATACTAAACAAGATTAACAATGCTAAAAAGGTGAATCCAAGGATGAGGTTATTGACTTTGGGTGATTCTAGAGCTAACCTATGATGTTCAAACAATCAAACAAATGCTAATCATTAGGTTTAGAACTCTAAACAAGACTAATCCACTTTCATGGCACTAATGCATTTGCTAGTTACCTAATCAAGAACAAATTCTCATTTGTGAAAAGATAATCAACAAGCATTAAGTTTCAGTTCTAATCTATCAATAAACACCTTAGACATTCATTCCCATGAGCTAAGCATGTAAATCTCATATTTAGTTCATTGGAGAATTTCATCAAACACCTTGTGGGTGAGAAATTCTCTAAGATCTAAATCAACCTAATCAAAGCTAATATAGCATTAAGAACACTACATGAAAGGATATAAACATTCTAATCCCTAAACAAAAATGATCAACTCTCTAATCACTCTAATCTACCTCATCCCTAGATCCTAAAAATACTACTCACTAATCATAGCTAAACCAACAAATCTCATGAAAGAAATGTTAGTAAGCATGATTAGAGAAGAATAAGATGAAAGATTAAGAAAGAAAAACTTTAAATTACATTTAACTTAAAAGAAATCTTTCCAATCTTCTCAAAACCCCAAAGGGGCGTTCTTTGTGTTTAATCAAAAGAGAAGATACATAAAAATTAAGTTTTTAAGTATTTATATGGAAGAGGTTCGAACCGAGTCAACCCGGAACAAACCGGGTCTTGACCCGGTCGGACAGTCTTGCAAACATCGCTGTATCTCTTGAACCGCTGCACCTAATGACTTGAAACCGCCACCAAACGAAAGGTAACTCAATTATCTATAGCTTTCATGAAGAACTCTGAGGCTAAATCGAATGGAAACCCTTCATCCGGCCCGATCTTCCAGTCACTTCAGGCAGTCTTGCGCCGCATCGGTTTGTTGTCCAATGTGCACAGTCCGATGTACTCTCTGATGGTCTTGCATCGGTTTGTTGTCTGATGTGCACAGTCCGATGTACTCTCTGGTGGGCTTGGATCGGTTTGTTGTCCGATGCACACAGTCCGATGTGACGCGAAACGATCTCTGTTACCTTCTTTTCAGCTCCTCCTTGATTCTAACTCATCCACAAAACTCCAACAAGCCTTCATAGCCTCTAAGATACCTAGAAAACACTCTAAATGCAACAAATATGCAAGAAAATGCAAGACCTAAAGCTAAGACTCAATATCTCTAAAATGAATGCAAACTAGACTATATAGACCAGTTATATGCATGAAACAATGCAAATGCTATACTAAATAGATGTTAAAATGGTGTAAATATGCTAACTATCAACTCCCTCAAACTTGCATTTTCCTTGCCCTCAAGCAAACAAATATGCCAATTAAAAAGATCAAGTCATTGTCCAAGTTAACAATTCTAGGATGCATGTCGAGTTTGTTCTACTTTAAAAACTTTAGCCACACTAATCACAAACATGAAAAGAATCTAAGTCTAGCCTACACAAGCCTTCCTATCCTTCATTCATTTAACATTAGTTCAATTTGTAGCCATGGATCATGCTTTGAAATGCCAAGAGAACTCACTTGGTTAAGGGACAAGGTCTTGAGATAAAAATGATCTCAATGCAATTGTTTGTTTTAGGTGCAAGAGGGAGCTCACAATGAAAAGAATCAGTCTATGGCAAAATGCTAAGAGTAAAAACCAATAGATGCATACAAGGATGACTTCCATCTATCCAAATGCCTAATGATTTATATCCTAGATTATGCCCAAAGATCAACCACCTAAGGTACCCTTTCCCACGACTTTTGTTGCCTTTATAACCTTCACATTGATTTCACCTTCTTTGTTGAACTTGGGGAGTTATTCTTCACCTTTGTGTAGAGTGGATTCTTGACTTCCTTTTAAATGGCTCTTCTTTTGATGTTGTGGTGTCTCCTTGTGTCATCTCTTTGGATGCTTGCTAGCCGGATTTTTCTTCTTGTTGTATGGCTTTCTTTTCATGCTTGAGATCACCTTTTTCTTCTTTGATTTAGAACCTCTTTGTTGTCACCATCTCATCATTTGTCTCCCCATTCATCTTCTTGTATCACCTTCTTTACTTCCTCTTCTTCTTCCAATGATAAAAAGTTTTAAACACAAGAACTTCTTCCTAGTCTACCCATCGAACATCCTAGCCTATTACTAGCTTAAAATGCAAGCTAGTGTCTACATGAAAGGTTCTCCTTGTCGGCCTAAACTCAACACTTTTTGCCTAGGTGATTCAAATTTTTTGAAAATAGGCCTTACAATCACACACAAGAGTTGTAGGCTTGAAAGAATGTATTGGCTAAGGATGGGGTTTTCATAACAGTCCCAAAGATGAGAATCAGCTACTTGGACTATCAAGAGTGATAAAAGGAAGAGGAAAGTCCAAGTATGTATATTGGTAGCCATGGCCCAGGAGTTCAACTTTTCAAAGCAAAGCATGATAATTGCAAGTCAAAACTAATGGTTCTAATAGATAGGAATGATAGTTTTAAATCATAAGTTTCAAAACCCCTAAGGATTCTCTGTTATCCCAACGTTTTAAATCATGAGTTTTACAACTTTAGAATTCATTGTTTGCTTGTCATTTGCTTTTATTTCAATTCTGTCTTTTTACTTTCATTATATCAAAACCCAAAACCACATTTTGACTTAACTTTCGTTTCATTTAGAACCATTGTGCACTCAAAACTCTATGTGGATTTGATACATAAAGTACAACAATTGATTGTTCTGCACTTGCAGCCCTCACATTGACATTTACGAATTGCATCATTCAACGAATCTGATATCCGACCCATCAACCCGATGACTAAGGATCTGATCTGGTATACTAACCCGGACCAAGTAAAATTATATAAATACCTTCTTTCCCTCAACACAAAAGTTGTTCGGAAATTTTCAATACTTCTAGCTTAAGCTATTGTTTTTGTGCATTATCTCTGTAAACACTTTGCTTTCCACCTCTTTTGGAGACTCTAAGTCTCATTTTCGATTGCTCTCTGGTCATATTTCCGGTCACACATTCGTCGAGATTTTCCACTTCCAAACTCTTTATTTTCTTCTCTTTACACCAAAAAGCCCACCATTCAAACTTTATTGCGGATCCATCCTTTATTTTGGACCCACTCAACACCATTTCCTTCCCCGTATTCCAATTTGTGGTTTTTCTTTTATCATTTTCTGACTTGGGCGTCGGTGAGCAATTGAAAAATATCCCATCATCGTATTTTCTGGGCTATGACGTCGTTGTTCGTTCACCGGATGTCATTTCTGTGAGGCAATGCTACTAGGGGACGGCAGTGCTGTCGCGCGTTTGAGGTTTTCCAGTGAGAAATCCGTCAAAATGTCTTAATCCCCCTCTTCCTCTGCGTTCACCTGTATGGAGTAGATGAAGCCACTTCTCTGCCTATCAGTGCTCCGTCTGCTCGGTGGTTCAAGTTGCGTTGGTGGTCATGTGTCGTCGCGATGTGGAGATAGATCTTGTTTCACCTGCCTCATCTTCCCAACTTCTCGTGCGGTGGTGATTCTTGGGATGCTCTTCTTACCTGGCGGTGGTATTTTGAGCCGGCGGTGGTCTTCTGAGCCACCAGTGTCCAGAGTGGCGTGCAACTCATTCGAGGTTGGCGTCGCCCAGTTTACTAATTGTTTATCCTTTAGTTTATCTTTAGGTTTGCTTTCGGTTTAGCCGGTTTGTTAAGGTATATTGAGGTATAAGACCTAAATTGTTATATGGAGTGGTCTCACTAGACCCGGTTTAGAGATTGTTAGTTGAGTAATAAAGCTCAAAAAACATAAAAAATTATATTAATGTTTGGAAAATGTTAAAAAATATAGATGTAAACATCTGTCTCAAAATAGACAGTCCTATAAAGATGGACCAATTCGAAATAATGTATCTCAAAAGCATGAAACTTTGTCTCAATAACCATCTCTTTGTTAGAGAAATCCGGCTCCGATTGGTAACGTTATAAATAATAGTATGGTAAAATTTATAAATAGTAGTACAAATACAAGTAGTACGAAAGACATCAATACGAATTCCTTATATATTAACTGAGGATCGAACTTAAAATATTGAAGACAACATAATCACACACAATCACTTTCACAAAAATATTTCATATATATGTTCATCAATTTTGTTTATATAAGTCATTCCAATATTTTAATTTAATGTGTTTTAACAAGGAAGTAGAAGTAATAATACCATAATTAGCTAATTAATTTGATTATAATTTTTTAATTATTGCTATATTAGATAATAAGATTATCAGTTAATTATGAATTTATTTTTATTTTAGACAATAAAATTAGGAGCTAACTATGCAAAAAATTTAATTTTACTCAAATTGATTTAGTATTAATTTTGTATGTAATTAATATTATAGTTTAGTAATCAATTAATAAAAAATATTAATAATAAATCATCTCATAAAAAATATCAATATTAAATTTTGTAAAACTCATTTGTAACTCTTTTGTAACTCTTGTGTGATTGATTTACGTGATGGTCCAATTTTACCACCAATGTAACACTGCCACCAATCACCTATACTATTGTTGATTACATCTAAAAAGTTTGGAATACCGAGTAAAGTCATGAAAAACGTGGGAACATTATTTTTATCACCTAAAAGATAGACGTGGACAGTTTGATGTTACGGAGCAATAAGTTGACTCATTGAATTTTTATTATTATCTTTTTTTTTTTTTTACTTTTTCTCTGTAATGGCGGTTTTCATTATCTTCAGACTGAGATGTACTATTTTATAATTATTTTATAATATAAGTTGTTTTACAAGTTTTTTAAAAAAATAAAAAAAAAAATTTATATTTTTTATATAATTTTTACACTTATTGAATACTATATAACCAATTATATCCTATAATATTTTTTTAATGATTGTATATTAAATATATTTTAAAAAAAAATTTCTTAATCTTTAAATTTTTAAGTAAGAAAACTTATATTATAAACCATAGAGAGTAACTACTATCATTAAATATAGTATGGAAGTTTTGCTCTAAAAATACTATTAATCTTTAAATATTTAATATTCGTGGCTGTTACTTGTGGTAATATATATAACTCGTTAAACAATAATTTTTTTTAATTAAAATCTGTGTCTGCTAATGTTTCATATTTCTATAATAAATCATTTCTAAAGTCCGATCAACTGTTCAATCATTTCTAAAGTCCGATCAACAGTTCAAGGAGCGGCATCTCAATTCACCGATTTTGTAACACCCGCCTCTTACGTAACCAAGACGGCATGTGCAAGTGTATTAACTTTCACCACAAGAAACCACTTGCTAGTTCAATGCCACTTTATTCTCAAGGATCGTATTCAAAATGTCTTACAAAAACCATTTTTAACTTAAACTTTAAATCCGAAAATAAAATGTCTTTAAAATAAATAACGAATAATAAAATAAAAATATGTGTCTTCCCAAAACCATCACCAAGCCGAATGACTACTCCTGTATGCCAGCGCGCTCACCTGCAAGAAAGAGGGATGAGTAATTTGGATTATCCAGTGAGTGCAGGTCCTAGAGACCCACGATATACATGTCGCACATGCATAACCATTTCAGACGAAAGTCTTAAGCTAATACACACAAGCAAACACGTCCGAAGACACTCATAGATCAAGAAATGACATCTAGACCTACTGGTGCATCCACGCCCTTTACCGGCGCACACCCCGTGGAATATAGCGGCACAACACGCTGTCCGTCCTCACGACGCAGGGCTCGTCAAGCCTCCAACGATGGACTATGGTGCGCCACACACCTTCCATATCCAGCACAGACTCATAACGTAAGAGAATCCTCTATCTTACTTTTGACACCACACAGGCAAAACCGCCTTAAAAGCCTACAACTTATCCCAACCCACACAAGTGATTTCCCTCACTCAATGCAAACGCCCGCAAACATTATTCAAAATTCAATCAACCATTTTCCGTTTAACAACTTACGTTACTAAGTTCGTCAATCAACAACGATAAAATATAATTATTATTATTTGGTTATTACGGCCTTTACTAATCAGATTCAAACAACAATCAAATACGTGTATTCAAATAGATACAGCGCAGGTATGCGCGCATTAACAAAAGACTACTCGGAATGAAACGGGTATGAAGGTACGAGAAAATAATTCACAGCCAGTCCTCACCTTAGCCTCGGATGCAACAGAACGGGAAGATGATGACGCTGAACAAAGTCCTTGAAATAATTAAATAGATCTAGACAAACGAAGGAATGAGACGAGGCTTAGGGCTGAAGCAACCATGGGAAACAACATCACGATCACAATTCCATACGTGAATCAACAATGACAACATGACGAGATCTTGCTTACCAAAGGCGATGACAGCAACACACCAACACAACAGCAAATCAACGTGGAGGAGAAGAAGCTTGCGGCTTAAGTAACAACAACAATGGTGGATTAACAAAACATCACATCTCGGGAAAACGAAACACGACGGAGATGGCGAAAGAAACAGATCTGCTTACCACGGTAAGATTCACGGACGATGGTGGTGGTTCACGGCAGAAGATCAGTGGTGGCGGCGAGCAGTAGCGGTGGAGTCGAGAAGACGCTCGGCTCGGCGTTAACGCACAACGACTTCTCCTCACGTCTACGACTTCACGTCTGGAAGCTCTGGCTTGAACAGTAACAGCGACGGCGGGGCTGTCGGGATTTCGGCAGAGCTTCAGTGCTGGCGATGGAGTTTGCGGCTCGACGAACTCTCGGTGCAGCTTTTTGTACGAGGAAGAAGAAGGCGTCTTCAATAGGGTTTTCCCTCCTCTTGGGCCGAAGAAGGCAATTGGACCTCGTCTGGTGGATCAGAGGGTGGCATCGAATGCTTCCCAGACGAATGTCTTCTCATCCATGGTGGTGTATAGGCATTATGTCCATGAGATTGTCCAAGGAAATGAGGAACAGCAGCAGGGTGGGACTTGAGTTCAGGTGGGACACTTCGTTTTCCTGCAGCAAAATCAAAAGAAACACCAAGCCTTCTACGAGAATCTCGTTGCTTGCATAAGTGTGAAATAGCTTTTGAACCTTTGGTATTCTTATTGATAAGATCAGGGGGTTTGGAATTGATTCCAGGGAGTGCATACCTTTGAGGTTTCTGATCAATAGGACGTGGAGGCATCTGTTTGACCATATAGCATGGACTTTCATCATTGAAAACAGTTTCTGGTATGATTCGCGAAGGGTGTAGCAAACCAGCAGCTCGAATCTCTGCACTTTTTCTGTAGTTCAGCTCCGCAATCCTTGTCTCCATGATGAAAACGTCTTCCTCCATCAACTTGGCATTGTTTAGACCTTCATCCTCGCCCATAGTCCTGAAGAGATGATTGTTTCCACTCCAATCTTCAAGCTCCACAACTTTCTCAAAATTTTCCTCCAATGCCTCTTGAACAACCAGTTTGTTCACTTGCTCTTTAGAATCCAGCTCTTCTCCAGCGATCACAGCAATGCAAGAGATGTGTTTGGATGTTCCAGTAGTAGGGATAGCTTTGTAGAAGACTCCTTTGTCAACATTAGAGAAAGATATTCTCTTATTCGACATGTCTACAACTGCTCCCACTGTGGCCATGAATGGTCTTCCAAGAATAAAAAGCATGACAGAATTCTTGCTCACTTCTACCACCTGAAAATCAGTAGGTACTAGACAATTCCCCACTTTGACAAGCAAGTCTGGAATTGTACCATATGGGACTGTGGTAGAAGAGTTGGCAAACTCGAGTGTCATGGTTGGAGGTTGAATGTCAGCAATTCCTAACCTCTCTGCAATGTCCTTTGACATGAGGTTAACACTAGCACCATAATCGCAGATAGATTGTTGAAACTCAACTCCTCCAATGGAGCATGGAACTACAAACATCCCTGGATCTTCAATCTTCAGTAGCTGCTTCATTGGTTGTGGTGTACCCCTTGCTTTATTGAAGAGTTCTTCAATTTCTTCAAGACTCTCTCTGCAATTCTTAAAGAAAACACATAAAGGATAATCCTCCCAAGCTTCAGCAAATGAGATCGCATTGGAGATCTTTCTCACATTCTTGTTGAAACTAGCCAGTTCTTTCGCACTAATGGGCGGCCTTAGGTGTTTGGGAATAGGAGGATACGGAACCTTGGTCTTGTACACTCTTTCCTCTGCAGTATTTGAAGTTTCAGGTCGATCCAGCGAGGTCTGGGCAAGGTGTCGATCGATACCCTCCTGGTGTCGACCGACAATGGTATCTGATGTTGATGCTTAGGTCGATTTCGGTCCGCAAGAATTTGAATCGTCGAGATTTTCTACTGGTGTCGTTCGATACTCAGTAGTGTCGATCGACACTAGCTCTGCAACTGTAACATCTTTTGTTTCAAGCTTCTCAAACTCTTCAACCTCCACAAAATTTTATGCACTTCCTACCATGATCGCATTGACATGATGTCTGAGGTTTGTATCAGTCTTTCCAGGAAGAAACCCCTCTTGTCTCTTCAAAGCTCCAGCAGTTTGGGAAACTTGAACATCCAATTGCTTCACTGTCATCTTCTGCTGTCCTTCCAAGATCTGCTCTAACATAGACTCCATCTTATTGTCTTGTGCAGGAGGCTTCTGATAAGAAGAAGAACCATAGCTTCTCTGGAAGTTGTTGTTCTGAAAAGGCTTCTGGTAAGAATAACCATAGCCTTGCTGATTGTTGAATCTCTGTCCTTGAAAACCAGCACCATTGATGTAATTAACTTCTTCTCGCTCTGGCTCAAAGGTCTCTACTTCATTAGCAAAGTGAACTTGCTTCTTTCCCACCAAAATGTTGTGTACGCTGTCTAGCTTCCTGTTAACCTCAGCTATTTGGCTTCCTCCATTCACTACAGCGTGTTGTCGCCTTTCAAAGTCTGCATTCTTGGTGCTGTTGCAAGAGGCCAAATTCTCTATAAGCACCATCGCATCGTCTGGATATCTGGTGTTGAAGTTAACATTGCTCGCAGCATCCAAGGCCATCTGGTACCTCCAATCGATCCCTCGGTAAAAGACTCCGATAAGTTGCGGCTCGCTGAAACCATGATGTGGGCAGTCCCTCTGGTACGATCTGAATCTTACCCAAGAAGCTTTGAATGCTTCAGTGGGTCCTTGAGAAAATGCAGTGATCTTCATCCTCAGCTCTTCACTTCTTGCATCATCAAAGAAATTCCATAAGAATGCATTCTTTGTTTCTTCCCAAGTAGTTAATGATCCTGGATTAAGCTGCTTCAGCCAATATGATGCATCTCCAGCAAGCGAGTGAGGGAACAGCTTGTAGAAGAGATAGTCATAGGACACTCCATTAGCCTTGATGCTTGATGCGAGATCCTCAAATCTCTCAATCTGGTCCATTGGATGCTCATTAGGAAGACCATGGAAAGGATGCTGCCCCACCAGTGTGAAGTAGGCAGGCTTCAGCTCGAAGTCGTTCCTCTGAAATGCAGGAGGACGGATCGCAGCTCTATTAGCATAGAACTGGTCTGGGCTGTTGTACTCGCCAAGTGTTCTTACACGACCATCTTCTGCAGCTTGTATTACTGGATCGATGATGACGGCGCTAGCCTCATCAATTCTCTGTCCTTGGTTGTTCCTGCTGTGCCCTTCTGCATCAACCAAGTTGTCTTCAGCGTCTCGGGTTAAAACCATAAGATCTGGCATCGCGTTGTGCGACTGGTGTCGATGATGCCAATGGTGTCGATCGACACTCGGGTAGATGCTCGGTTCCTGCGTTCGAGACGACCTAGTTCTTGGTTTAACGCGATTGGTTCCTTGTCCTTGTTGCTCCTGGTATTGCGATTAAGCATACACCTGAAAACAAGAATAAGAAACTAAAATTAAGAACCAAAAAAAAAAAAAAAACTAGACAAAATTCTAATACTAGAAATCTGTAGGCAACTAATCTCCTTCCCCGGCAATGGCGCCAAAAACTTGATAGGGCTCAGGTTTTACCCTAATAAAACTACTGCAAGTGCACAGCAAATGCAATCGTAGTATAAGGGGTATCAAAATCCCAAGGGAAGTAGATGCTACTCTAAGGTTTCTAAATTCAGCTTATGCTAGGTAAAAAGATTAAATTAAAAGACAGAAAGCAATTTAAAAGACTTTGTAAATTCAGGAGACAAAACGCTAGGTTCAGGAAAATTCTCAGGTGATCTAAATTTCAGGTCTAGACAGAATGTTAGGAATAATGAAGATCCGTTCTTGAACTCGAAACACAAATATAAAATCAACCAACTCTCGCTGCGAAGATTATCTATGTCTAAACCCTAGAATTCCAAATCTCTTTGAAAATCCTATCAATTCAAACAAGCATTAAAGTTCAGATTCGATTGTTCACAAAATCCCTAAACCAAATCTCTTTACGAATAGGTATTTTGCTCATCTAACACTAGTTCAGACAATCAATAATACTCTCGCATCTATTAATTAACCTAAGATCAGATTCTAGGTCATGAAGCTAGAATAGGCATTAAACAAAAATCCAGATGAAGAACTCTAATAATTTTATCCTAACAATTTAATTCGACCTAACAATTTAATTCTATGTCTAAACCCTAGAATTCCAAATCTCTTTGAAAATCCTATCAATTCAAACAAGCATTAAAGTTCAGATTCGATTGTTCACAAAATCCATAAACCAAATCTCTTTACGAATAGGTATTTTGCTCATCTAACACTAGTTCAGACAATCAATAATACTCTCGCATCTATTAATTAACCTAAGATCAGATTCTAGGTCATGAAACTAGAATAACCATTAAACAAAAATCCAGATGAAGAACTCTAATAATTTTATCCTAACAATTTAATTCGACCTAACAATTCATCAATCATCTGAGAGAGAGGGAGAGAGAGAGGAGAGAGAGGGAGAGAGAGAGGGAGAGAGAGAGAGAGAGAGGGAGAGAGAGGGAGAGAGAGAGTGAGTTCATCTTGCAAATATATCAAACGTTTATGAAAAGAGATCAATATTGTCTGTAATGTATATGTATTTGGAAAATATTGACGTTTACCGAAGAAGATTAATGTGTATCAATGAACATCCAACTCAAATTTAAGAAAAGAGAAATGTAAGTATAATATTTCATATAATTTTTCTACATCCAAAGTTAACAAGTGAGATCAAGATTAGATATTCGACTATCTAAATTTGTGTGTAAATATTTATGAACCCAATCTTTTAATTTTTTTTGACTTCTATATATATATAGTTTTCTATTATATATTATAAATTTTCACTTAATTTTATTTTACTAATCACATAAAAATGTTAATAACTAAATAAATTAATATTTTTTATTGCTAAAGTTTTTTCTAACTATATTATTAAACGGCATGTAATATTCTGCGCGAAGCGCTGATCACCCACTAGTGTAAATGAAAGAAAAACGGATAAGAGTATAAATGATAGCTTTCTCCTATTATTAGAAAGTGTAATTGTTTTGCGCATGTGGTGATAATACCAACACGTCACAGAATCGAAAGGTGTTGACGTGCACTAGACGAAATAAATACAATTTAATTCGAGAAACCAGTCACCGAACAAGCTGGAATGCGAGACTACAAATGTTGATTGTGAATACAATCGGAGAATTGTGAACCACATATTAATTTATTTCCAAGTATTAATTTATTGAATCAAATATTTTTAAGAGAAAATTTGGTGAATAACCACCAAAAAATTATAATCTACTATATAACTAATTTCTCACTATCTCTTCTTATATCTCTCTACAAAATTGGTTACTTTCTTAAATATAATTTTTTTTGTTATTCACCAAATCAACCCTATTTTTAATTTAAAACGTTTCAAATAGAAAATTATTGGGAATTACCTTTTGACGGGATCGTTCATCTTTTTTTTTAGCTTGATTCTTGTTTTTCAGTTAATGTATTTTATTGTGATAATCCCGTCAACTGTAAGAGCTTTTTAAAACTCTTTGTTCATTGTAAAAATCACTTACCCTTTTATAAAAATCAAACACTTAAAAGTTTTCTACAAAGAAACTTTATCTTTTAACTTTAGTCTTCTCAAGACCCAATACTTCCAAACTAAAAGTTGTTGTATCAACGGTCTTCCGCAACCCATGATGCTCATCGGTCCACCTCCATCATTCGATCAATCCGTTGCTTGATGATATATTTATGGAGTGATCATAAGCCTTGTGACAACCTCTTGCTTGTATTAGTAGGTTTGATCACTACTTACACTAACTGCAAACAAGTTTTCTTCAAATGCTTCTACCCAAAGAAGAGATTGAACTAGCTAGTAAAGGAATCATTTTATGAAACTGTAACCATGACAAGAAGTAGGAGAGAGACCGCCTTCGCCATGGTATTAAAACAATTTTATATAGAGATTTCATAATTTATATATACAAATTAGTAAATTATGCAGATTTCATTTAAAAGAATTCATGACAATTTAAGATGGCATGAACACTACAAATCAAAAGAACTTCATGAATAACACTGTCGCTGAAGGTAGCAATTCTTCAATAGCAACTCTTCTAAGGTTTCCACCTAATTCCTTAAGTCATTCTTAAAGAACCCGTGGGAGGAATCAAGTCAAATTAAGTCATATTCCATGCAGAATTTTGTTTTTGTTGTAACCTTATATTCCATGCAGATTTCGTAATTAAAAACGATGGTTGCTCAACTTTTCAAAAGTTAACAAAGGGGCGTGTACCTATGACGTAGCGGAAGCTAGATACCCAAGGATCTTATTTAGTCTAAGAATGCCTAAGATCAATGACTTCCTGGATTCGTTGAGATCTCTCTGAATCTAGCCGAAACAAGGGTTGATTATTGATTTATAAAATAGAGCTTTGAGCTTTTCAGAGAAGAGTATTCTCTAAACCCTTGTTTCGGCTAGATCCAGAGAGATCTCAACGAATCCAGGAAGACATTGATCTTAGGCATTCTTAGATTAAATAAGATCCTTGCGTCTATCTAGCTTCCGCTACGTCAACCTATATGAGAACATAAAGGATGCTGATGGGAAAGCTTATCAAGAGTGTATAGGCAATTGTTTCCATGAATAAAAAAGAGAGGTCTGCTACATCGGTGGTCTAGGGAACCTCTAGCGAAAACAACTATTAAAGCCTCTATAATTTTGTTTCCTTTGCAATCCCGGAAGCAGGCAAACCATTTGTTTCTTGCTCCCAGCATCACCAAACAACATCTTTCATTATGATCGTGTTAAACCATTTGTTTCTTGCTCCCAGCATCACCAATAATTTATCATCCAAAAACCATGAAATGTATTTCAATATGCTCAAACATAATTCGAAAGAGAAAAATATAACAAAAAAAAACACGCTGAAAACAGACTCAGGAATCTGACGTATCAATTATAACTCGTTAAGTTTCAAAACAAACTCTTACTAGTTATATGACTATAATAGGCTTTAAACACCAATGCTCAATACATAAATACGACAAGCAAAAAAAAAAAAATCCTAGAGAACTCAGATCATGAGGTCTTCTTTGGTTGGTAATCTTCTAAAGAAGTTTTAATAGCATTAGGCAAACTGTTACGAAGCCACGGTGGAATAAGCCAATAGGAAAGATAGCAGGTAAGCAAAACATGAAACGGAACATTGTAGAAAAAGAGAAAGACCAAATAACAACAGATCAGTAAACAAATTGATACAAGATCATGGACATCGTCAACCATGAAGCAGAGTATGATCACGCCCAGCACTGAAGTTTATCAAATGGAAGCAATGCTAGAACCTATTGCCGAGGTTGCACTAGTTGCCGAGCTTGGATCTGATCGTGAAGCCAAGGCTTACAAATGGGCTGTGACAATTTGTACTCTTTTTTCTTACCCTTGTTTTTATCCCAATGGATTTTCAAGGAAATGTTTTAACGAGGCAATTTGGTTCACATGTTTTAAACCCATTCAAAGCCCCAATGGACCCGATGTAGACCTACGTTCACTTATTGAGTCATTCCGGCCAAACCAAGATGAACCAAGCAACAAATCCAATTGTTTTGGATTCTCAACTCATCAGAGGTCTACGGAGAGTTAGAATCAAGACCAAATCCATTTTGGTTTAGGAGTTATTAATTTTACAAGTTGGGTGAACCGGAGCTTTCCCGATTTGGACATAGGCGCGCTATTTAGAGGATTCCGACCAAACCAAAAGGACTTTAGCTACAAAACAACTTGGAGTCGAATCTTGACTCAACCAGGGAGCTTTTAGAATTGGAATCATACCAAACCCGGTTCTGACTCGAAAGTTATGCAAGTTGCAAGACAGAGGATCCTCGTCTTGCCTTATATGGAACCTTCCGGGTTTAGGAGGCTTCAAACGTATCTTTGGCGTCCAGGAGTTAATGACAACCATCTAGGAGCTGTAAGAGACGTCCTTAGCTGCACCATCACCCAGAGGATCAGGCGGATCCTTCCCCACTTCCAGTTTCCTTACTTGGACTCAAGAGCATTCAACACATTTGGAGCTTTAACTCTTCAACGACCCTCTTGCCCAAGCTACTGCGATTTAGGAAACTTATATGACGACCAGAATATCCCAGGGAAGCTCACCTATCCCCTCAAACCGTGCAGATACAAGGAGACATCTCTTTTCACATTATTTTGTCTGATTTGCTCATTATTGTCCAATGGCTAGTTTCCTTAAGTTTTTGATTTCTTTTCTTATTTTAGACCTTTAGGAACGTGTGTAAGAGCTCTATATAAAGCCCCATCCTGTCTCATTTGTAAAGCACCTTTCAATCTAGATTAATACAAAGAATTTGTTTCTTCTTCAAAGTGTGTCTTTGAGTTATTTTGTCATTAGATTCATTTGAGTGATTCATCTGTTTCTTTTGATCCTTGGATTAGGATTGTTTGTGAGATTCAAACAACTCTGATTCACCACTGATTGAGTGAGTCAATCAAAGACCACAGATTGAGAGAGTCAATCACAACTTCGACCATCATCTCTACTTCATTCACTTCCGCACAAGCTTTTTTGATCAGTTCCTGATCACCTTTGGTTCTAAGATTGTGGAGCGATTCCCCGTCTTGTGTCATCTGGTATCAGAGCTTAAAAAGCTCCTATCCATCAGGTTGTGTTAATCCAACCCTTATCTTTTATTTTATGCTTGTTATTTCATTTATCTTAAAACAAAAACCCATAAAAATTCATTTTTGTTTTGCTTTGAAATTCTGTTTCATTTGTTTTTGTTTTATTATTGTCTTTTTCATTACCATAAAATAATAAAAAAAAATTATCTGCATACTTGTTTTGATTCATTGTTTGCATCCTTATTCAAAAAAAAATATAAGAACATTTGCCTGTTGCATTTGAGTTCTAATTCTGCGTTTTGCTCATTCATCGTTAAAAAAAAAAAAAAAAAATTGTATTTCGTGTTTCTTTGCATTTGATTCATTTTTCCATAAGCATAAAAGTGTTATTGAGTCTAGTTACCTTGTTTGGTTTATTTGCATTTAAGTTCAAAAAAAAAGGCATAAAAAGAGTCAAAGTTTTAATCGTACATTTAGTTTCCATTTGTGTATGCATTCATAAAAAGAAAACCAATGAAAAATTAGCTGCATTAGCATCTTTTAACCGTAATTGTCATTACATAGTCTGAATTTGTCTATTGCATTCCATATAGAAAATATTATTTGCTCTTAATTTTGTATAGCTTGAGCGTGAGATTTATTCTGATTATTTCTTTGTCTCTGTGTTTACAAGGTACTCTTTTGGTAATAACAAGTAGAGATCATGGATTATGATTCAGAGGAAGAAGAAAACTCATATGAGCACTTACGTGAAGGAGACTCAAATCAAAATGAGACTCTTAGCCAATATTCATGTTCTGAAAAAGAACAAGGAGTGTAAACGTGGTCTGATTCAGAAGAAGACTATGGAGGAACCCCATGTCCCAAGAAGATTGATCATGAACCACCAGACTACTATACAAGCTGCTCCAACACACTATGGTGTGAACAAGATTCAGAGGAGCACTCATATGAAGAATACAATCCTCCCAAGAGAGCAGAGAAGCCAATCAGCTATGAATTTGTTTCATACCGAGTACCAGCTCAATCAATACCAACCGGTCCGAGGAAGCAAGTCAACAAAAGGAATGGGTATAGCTCAAGTTCTCTAGTCTTTTCAGGTTCAAGTAAGAACCCAGAGGTGTATCTAAGTTGGAAAAGCAATATGGAGAAGTGGCTACAATCCAACAACATTCCCAACCGAAGAAGTTATCACAAGCTGTCCAAGAATTCACAGGAAAAGCTTATGAATGGTGGCTAAAGGAAAATACTCCAACTGTCTACAAGAAACCGGTTCTAGATTGGAGAGATCTCAAATCTCGAATGCACAAAGAGTTTGTAGAGAAGCAGCAATGCCAAGTAGCAAGAAGGAGAGTAAAGTCTACACCAGAACCGAAGCTTACTACTCAGCATAAGAATGCTCACTTTTCTGAGCCAAAGAAAGTGTCAAGAAAGACTTCACTAAGACGTACAGAGGCTAAGAAGATAGTTCAAGCAAAAGGAGCTCAGCAGAAATCAATCACCACACTTGAATGGTGGCAACAGTTCAAGAAAGACTACAACATAGGGGATAAGAAAGTGGAGCAGAAGCAGAACTCCAAAGATGAACACCTATGAGAAGAGAAGCTGCACACAAGGCAACCACGCCTAAGTCTATAACAAAGTCACCAAAGACACCAACTCAAGGTAAGCCTTCTGATTTTGTTAATTCAAAAGAGCCAACATGTTAAGATGTCATAAGAGAGGACATTTTTCTGCAAATTGTCCCATTAAGAGAATTTTGAAAGAAGCTTCACTAGATGAGAAAACAGAAAAATCTAGAAGTAGTGATAGTTTATCTCATTCTGAGTTTTTAATTCTTGATTGTGCTACTACTTGTCTATCTAGAAAATTGTTAAAGGCTGCATCACCAGAAACGAAATTGGAATTAATTAACACAAGTGATAGCTTAGTTTATTATGATCTTTTAATTCCCAATTCTAGACTCATGCACTTGTCTTTGCCAAAGAGTTTTGATCCAGGAATAAGACAAGAAGAAAGGGAAACAAGCAGAGATGGAAAACTACAAGGAGAACACATTTTACAATTGGTTTGTCCAATGGAGAATGAGAAAGAAGAAGAGGAGCTAACTACTGTGAATTCACTTCAGTTAGTAGCTCAATCTCCTGCACGAAATAGTATGGGTCCTGCAGAAACCTTAGTCATCTCTAGACTAAAAGAAAACAAATGCTGTGGAGTTCAAGAACACAAGGAGCCACTAATGCTACAACTAGCTAACACCATCACTGTGAGTTTAAATATTTCAAGGCCTATTTGTATAATTTTAAACTCAGGTATAATGCACTTGCTCTTGTCTTTAAGAGATTATTCAGGTAAGACCCATACCAAGAGAGCTGAAAACGAAGGGGACATTAAAAGGAAGCCCCCACACCAAACTACGAATCACTTTACCGAGCTAAACAGTGAGATCACCAAGAGTGTTCCTCAGATAAGTCATTCTTTCACTGAATTTATTTCAATGGAGTCAAAAACAGTGTTAATGAACTTACTAGAATTAAGAGAAAGTGAGAACTATACAACTACATCTTCTTAATTGAAACCGAAATTAGCTAAAAGATTTGATACAACTAGGACATAAGGTTTAAGAAGTTTAAGTTTTTATAAAGAACCCATAATACACTTGTTTCTTGTCCAAATTGGTGAGATTATTTCAGGTAATAAGGAGATAAACCTTAAAGAAGTTCCACCAGAGAAGAGAATGATGTTAAAACAAGCTCAGAACAAAGAGGCATCACCACCCAAAACCGAGGTTATCAAATAGGTAAAAGCTACAAAGCCGAAGAGCCACGCCCCATACCATAGCAGATGAGTGATTCTATCCTACTTGCTCAAGGAAAACCCCCCAGGTGCTAAAAAAAAGCCCCAACTGAGCACCAACCAAAACTGTCTCCAAGGTAAGTCTTTAAACTCTCATATAATTCATAAAACTAACTTGAGTTATTATGTGCAGATAAACAAGTTTTTTTTGAAGTAGGAGAGTATGATACAAGATCACGGACATCATCAACCATGGAGCAGAGTATGATCACGCCCAGCACTGAATTTTATCAAATTGAAGCAATGCTATAACCTATTGCCGAGGTTGCACTAGTTGTCGAGCTTTGATCTGATCGTGAAGCCAAGGCTTACAAATGGGCTATGACCATTTGTACTCTTTTTCCTTATCCTTGGTTTTATCCCAATGGGTTTTCCAGAAAAGGTTTTAGCGAAGCAAATTGGTTCACATGTTTTAAACCCATTCAAAGCCCCAATGGACCCGATATAGACCTACGATCACTTATCGAGTCATTCCGGCCAAACCAAGATGAACCAAGCAACAAATCCAATTATTTTAGATTCTAAACTCATCAGAGGTCTACGGAGAGTTGGAATCAAGACCAAATCCATTTTGGTTTAGGAGTTATTAATTTTACAAGTTGGGTGAACCGGCGCTTTCAGGATTTGGACATAGGCGCGCTATTTCGAGGATTCCGACCGAACCAGAAGGTATTTAGCTACAAAAAAACTTGGCATGGATTCTTGACTCAAAAGTTATGCAAGTTGCAAGACAGATGATCCTCGGCTTGCCTTATATGGAACTTTCCGGGTTTAGGACGCTTCAAACGTATCTTTGGCGTCCAGGAGTTAATGACAACCATCTAGGAGCTGTAAAAGACTTCCTTAGCTGCACCATCACCCAGAGGATCAGGCGGATTCTTCCCCACTTCCAGTTTCCTTACTTGGACTCAAGAGCATTCAACACATTTGGAGCTTTAACTCTTCAACGACCCTCTTGCCCAAGCTACTGCGATTTAGGAAACTTATATGACGACCAGAATATCCCAGAGAAGCTCACCTATCCCCTCAAACCGTGCAGATACAAGGAGACATCTCTTTTCACATTATTTTGTCTGATTTGCTCATTATTGTCCAATGGCTAGTTTCCTTAAGTTTTTGATTTCTTTTCTTATTTTAGACCTTTAGGAACGTGTGTAAGAGCTCTATATAAAGCCCCATCCTGTCTCATTTGTAAAGCACCTTTCAATCTAGATTAATACAAAGAATTTGTTTCTTCTTCAAAGTGTGTCTTTGAGTTATTTTGTCATTAGATTCATTTGAGTGATTCATCTGTTTCTTTTGATCCTTGGATTAGGATTGTTTGTAAGATTCAAACAACTCTGATTCACCACTGATTGAGTGAGTCAATCAAAGCCCACAGATTGAGAGAGTCAATCATAACTTCCACCACCATCTCTACCTTCATTCACTTTCGCACAAGTTTCTTTGATCAGTTCTTGATCACCTTTGGTTCTAAGATTGTGGAGCGATTCCCCGTCTTGTGTCTCAAATCTTGGCGAGTGAATTATCGTCACAAACCGTCCATAGCG
The DNA here is from genome assembly GCA_020283515.1 of Alliaria petiolata. Taxonomy (NCBI): domain Eukaryota; kingdom Viridiplantae; phylum Streptophyta; class Magnoliopsida; order Brassicales; family Brassicaceae; genus Alliaria; species Alliaria petiolata. The sequence goes on from JAHZTW010000001.1 coordinate 374,096,490, forward strand.
CGTAAAACCTTTCACCTTGTGATGCACCCTCGTCCATTAACAACACAATTTTCTCCCCCATCTCCATCATCCTATCGTACCTCTTCCTAAGAACGTCCACGTCTACCTCCGAAGACGGGACCGAGTCAAACTCTTCTGCTAACTCGTCTATGGCGGGCGAGTCGAGTTTCGAGAGCTTCAAATCAAAGAGTATCAAACAATGCCCATCTCACAACAAACTTTTAACAGAAATCGAAACGTAATCACCCACCACAGCACCGACCACGTTATCCAGCAAGGCAACCAAAGATTCAAGAAACCGACAAGAAATGCAACCACTTTCGGGAAAACATCTGTCGTGGATCTGATTCTTGCATCAATCCAAGCGTACCAACTGTACAACCACAAAAATATATTATAGAGCCGTTCGTAATTAGCTTTGGCTCTTCTCATACTAAAACTGTTACTCTTAGGCTTTAACATATCCTTGACGACTTCATCATTTCTCAATGGCGGCTCTGTTTTCGCAAGATTCATACAGTTAACCTCAACAGCTTGTGCTCGGAGAGCCTCGATCTGGAGAAGCGACAGTGGAGATTTGTAATGAGATTTCGGTAACATCCAACGAAAAGGAGTCGTAGCAAATGGGTAGGAGAAAGGAACACTAGCGCAACGAACCGCAAGCTGAAAAGAATTCTTTCCCCAATACTATTATAGGACAAGAACCAGTGTAGATCTTGTTCCATTCAAGAAAATTCAACCGAATCCTCACTATCTGTTGGTTGTCGTAAACTCCAAGAGTAAAGACCGTACTGTTGTCGTCGTAAACATCCCAAGAATACTGCTCGTTCCACTTGGGCGAGGAGTTATCAACCACGGTTCGAGTCCTGGCCCATTTATTCCCATACTTGGCCACAACATAAGCATTCCTTTGATATGCGAGTTTTTCATCGGTGTTAAACCGGTAGCACCCAAAATCCCAACCTCTAATTTCCCGACCAAACCGGACCATAACCCTTTAGCAAAGCTCGATAATCGCTGCAATATTGGATAGATTCATCAAAGACGTGATAAGATTGATCAGTGGCTAGTTTCATCTTGATTCTGCTAGAGAACCGCCTCAAATCACCTTCCGGTTCGATCTTACCCGGCGGTTCAATGTCGTAGAACAAAACCGGTGCGGATCCGGGAGCTTTAACCGCAGGTCCGCAGTCATCTCTGAGAGCTTCTTTTTTAATTTCCCTATGCATTTTTCGTGTTTATCATCGGGTTTATCGATTAGGCTTATGTAGACAGTTCCTTCTAATGTTTCCGATGCAACAAAGATGAGATCTTGATTCCAAGACAGGTTCGAACCAGAAACAATCCCGGTTTATAGAGCGACTTGACCGAGAGTTGCCTTCACGTAAACCGAAGGATCCCGTTTTTTATCGCTTGAAAACAAATCCTGACCTGTGAAACAATTGTAACCCTAACGTCAAAGCCTTGGGAGCTAGGTATAGCTTAGGACGCGTGTTGGTCACGCAACTAGCACTCACATAAAACGCGTCCGAAAACCAAGCATTTGAATAAACCTCATCGGCTTGTGTACCGAACCAAATCGACATCAGCAATGCCATGTGATAACCGGTTTCGGTATTCTGCATAGAGTACCATTGCGGCGCGATTCTTGCATCGGGAGAAACCCTACTCGGAATATCCGCGGCCAGCTTAAAGTTTTGCTTGCCAATCACGATTCACGGTATTATTATTATCCCATTCTCCGTCTTTTAGAGTAACCGACAAGACATCGCCTTTGGATTTGTCGAAAGCAAAGACTTGGTTCCACTCCCCGTTTGGTCCAAATGGAAGATTTTTGGTAGAGGAATTGTAGTTTCCGAGAGTGATTTCGACGATGGGGATACATGTGTGGGTTATAGGGTTTACGACAGAGTTGTTGATGGCTTTGATTACTTCTACGTAAAGAAACTCCATTTGTTCGACGAGGTCATGTGAAGAAATTGGACAGTTAGGGTTTCGAGTTCCTCTTTCTCCGCCGAGCTTTGGAGAGATTTTCTTGACGGATAAGTCAGCCATATCTGATACAAAAACAAGAGAGAGAGAGACAAATAAGAAATTTGACTTTATATAAACAAATGAATTTCAGAAATAATGAAAAACACACGAATTCGTTTAATTTTTTAACGAAATGAAACTTAGATCGCTAAACAAAAACCCTGGAGAAAATACAATTGTTATGAGGAACAAAAATCAGACTACTAAACATAAATCATCTTAATTCTTGATCCTCTGACTGATCTCAAGAGTTTGCAGGTTCTAATTTACTTCCCGCACAAGAGAGATCACCAAGAGAAAAAGAAATCATCACGAACCTGTCTGATACAATGAAGCAAAGTATAGGGTTTAAGGCTTGATTATTCCTTTCGATTACACATGCATATATACACAAATTTATATGTACATACAGTAGAACCTCTATAAATTAATACTCGATTCATTAATACCTCGCTAAATTAATATTTTTTGTCAGTCTCAAAATTAGTTTTTCAACCAAATAATATACATCTATAAATTAATAATCACTATAAATTAATATTTTTTTATAAAACCTCACGGTCCCAACGTTATTAATTTATAGAGGTTTTACTGTATATATACACAGAAAGAGTTGAATAGAGAAACAGAATTTAGAGAACTATAGAGAAAGTGAAATCCTGACTTTTATATGGTATCTCTTCTTTCCTCATCGCTCATGAAATTTCCCATATTTGGAGTTCTACCAAATTTGGCGAAGAAATCCGGCTGGTACATTTTTTTTATAATTGAACTTGGTGTTTGGGCTTCGTTTGGACAATTATATTTTTTTAACCTCAATATATAGTCAGTGAACGTATCGAAATATTTGTTGAATTCAGTAAAATTCTCAATAGAACTATTAAGATGTTTTGGTTTAGTCATGCTTTGCATGTGCTGATAAAGTTGATATATAATTTAGAGATAATTGGTGAACTAGCACCGTATCTCATCAAAATATGTTAAAATAGCGTCTACCGAAACATAACGAACTAACTAACGCTTTTAGCTTGTAAATTTACCTTTTACCCCTCCATTTTTTTTGTTAATGGCATTTCACTTAGATTCTCTATCTGACACAAATATTCTCCTTCTTTCTCTCTTCCTTTCTCTTTTCTCATCATCGAAATGTCATCCCTCTCTTCTTTCATAATCAATCTTTCTTGTTTTTCATTTTAAAATTTTTTTACTGACAAACAACTATGAATGTATATATATTTGAGATCCATGATACCGAACAACCAAATCTGAGTTTTGTTTAAACCAATTTTCTGGGTTTAATGGTAGTTTATTAAATTCATTCAACCAAATTAGTGTTATGCTTTGTGCCATTGATTGATTGGATAAACACTAAGATCTAACGCCGACCTTGTGTGATTGATTGCTTTGCTAAACAATAAGATCTAGCGCCAAATCTACTCGAAATTCTAAAAAAAAAAATCAACAATTCAAACAAAGAAGATGAACAGTGTTTACACAGGGCTAACACTTGACTATTTATATCAATATATAAAAGTTTCTAAGATCTTGTGAAGGTTTCTAAAAGTTTTTTAAAAAAATAGGTTACAAAGTTTTAAAACTAATCAGTTTAAGTTCACAAATTCTTAGGGAGGGGTTAAGGGTTTAGATTTTCGTGTTTAGAGAGGGGTTTAGTGTTTAGGGTATATGGTTAAGGTTTAGTGTTTAGGATTTAGATTTTTGGATTTAGGGGAGGGATTTAGGATTTAGAGGAGGGATTTAGAGTTTAGATTTTAGGGTTTATATTTAAAGGTTTAGGGTTTAGTTATTTTCTATATAGTGTTTATAATTATATTTTTATTGACGATGTTTCTGATAATTTTAATAGAGAATTTGTTCAAACTACCACTTTTGATATTGTCATTTTCAATACTACCACCACTTTTCATTTAAGCAAATATACCACCATTTAATTATAAAAGTTGTCCTTAATACCCTTTAGTTTACACGGGTCATGAACCATCTGACTACGTCTTTCAAGCAAGTAGTCTCCGTGATTCAGGCTCAATCCCCAAGAACCAGGTCCAAATCCCTAACCTCCGATTTTGATTTCACCGACATTGATCGAACGCTCTCCTTGTCCGATTCTCTCCTCCTCAAGATCACCCAGAAGCTTCTCGATTCCCAGAACAACGATTTTTTGCTCGTCTGCAAACGCTGGTTGAATCTCCAGGGACGACGTCTACGGACTCTCAACGGATTGGGATTTTCTCTTAACCGGGAAGCTCGTCTCTAGGTTTCCGGGTAACTATCGACATTCCAATTTCAATCGTAGTCTCTGAAGCAAAACCACGGCTTGTTATAACCCAAGTAGTGAAGAACTTAGAGAATCGGAGGATCAGATCCAAACAGATTCGTCTTCAGTTTCTTAACCTCAGGCTTGTCTCCTTCCCAGAAATGCTTCAAGAAATTCATGTGTTTCGGAATCCGATGCCACCATGTGAATATCTCGATAAGGTTCCCTTGATCTCCTCCATTGTAAGTGATGGGGTCTAAATAGTCGTCCGAGTTTGGAGGATTTCTTTGGGGACTCGTCAGGCTTTGAATTTGTAGGACCCTAAGCTGCAAGTGCACAGCGTGCGTTGTAGTACTTAGGGTATCGATCCACAGGGAGGAGGTCAACTGCAAAACAGAAGAATCAAGGCAACCAAAGACACAAAGAATTGGGGTTTGGGGTAGAGTGTCACGGTTTTTGCAGAAAATAAAGAAAGCAGTATCACGTCTTATATAGAGGAGTTTTTCAATCTCTTCTATGACCAACGGGAAAAGGAAATCAAACTTAAGAACTTGTAAAAAGGAAATCAAGCAAGCAGTGCAGGAAAAGTAAATATTGAAGTGCGTAAATCTCGATGTAAAAGCAGATGGGGCGAACACGTTGGGAATCTTCTCGGGAAATCTATGGGGTTCTAACTAGAAATCAAACACACAAAAGTTAAGCAAGCGAGACTAGGCGATTTTCCCCAAACTGATTCACTGGTTTTAACAACCTAACTTTATCAAACTAGGTCGATCTGCGAACTTCCATTCCACAGGTATACTTTCATATCCTGCGTACTAGACGAACACGCAATAGGATCGGGACAATAAACATTCAGACATCTTTTAAAGGATGCTCTCTACCCTATTTTGGTCTAGATCTGAGATTCAGGACATTCGTCGTTCTCAAGACCCTGCGATCAGAATATAGTTCATGACGCCAGACTCATGCAATAAGAACGAATAAGGTGAGACAGAAAATCCTAATCTTCGGCCTAAACAATCGGTTCAACAACAGTTAATGAAATTCCCCATAGATCCCCTTAAAGAACACCCAACGAAAGTAAACTACTCAGACATAAAAGAAGAAGTAGAAAACGTGATTGATGAATGCATAACTTGTATAAATCGATTAAAATAAAAGAGGGTTCAAGAACAAATCAATCTCCCTCAAAGAACAAAGTGGAAACCACGAATCAAAGATTCGCGGCCGCCAAGAGAAGTTTGTAACAAGAGAATTTCGTGATGCTAAGTGGTGATGCCCTAAAAAACCCTAAAGGTCGAGTATATATAGGTCTTCAAGTGCCCTAGGTCGTGGATTAGGTCTTGGCTTGCATAAGACGGCTGCGGGTTTAAGTTGGGCTTCAAATGGGCTCGGGAATCCGTGAGTGGCCTGGCCGCGCGAGCGACTGGCCGTGGCGCGGCCACTGGTCGTCTGGTTTGGCCGTGGCGCGGCCAGCTCGTCCTTCCGGGTGCTTGACGGACCTTCTTGCTTCCTTCATAACTTGAGATCCAACCGTGGGATTGCTCTCAAACCACTTCGAGGTGAAAGACAGCTGATAAGGCTACCTTGTCTCCAAATATGAGCTTGATCTCGTGGTGGGAAGGCCTTCATTTGGTGTTGAACTTCTGTCCTCGGGCACTGTTTCCGGAATTGTCCATTTTGCTCCAAAATATGCGTCTTTTGCTAAGATTACCTGAAAAGAGTCTTGAACAACCAAATACTCGAAATCTAGTGTTTATGCATCAAAACCTTAGTAAAATGCTTATTAAAGCACTCACTTATGATAGTAAAAACGGGTAAAATATGCATGTTATCAATAAGACTCATCAAATAAAAGCATAATTAGTAATATAAGAAACCCCCCCAGACTTAAATCAAACTGTCCCCAGTTTGTTTAAATCGAGTTGAGGTGAAAAAGATAGGTAAATTCAAGTACAAGCTTGTGAAGACTTACTTGAAAGTGGCGTTGGGTTTGGTATGGGTGGATGGGCGTGTGGTATGATTGAGCGAAGGACTTGATCATTATCCTTATGTCCCTGCTTAGAATCGATTTGATTGAACAAAATAAATCGAAAACTTAGCTCGAAAGGAAATGTGTTGCGCTGTTGAGCTTCCTTGCTTCGGATGGTGGTGGTGGGCGTGTGTGGGTGATGGATGAGGATGGTGAGAGGCGTTTGGTGGTGATGATTGGCTTGCCTTTGATGTGAAGAACAGGTACTCCGGTTGTTGAGTACTCGTCTTGGTTCCTTGACCTTTGATAACACCGTGAATGAGAGATGGAAAATCTTTTGTCCTTGCGTCGTGAAGATTGCGTCAACTAAGAAACTTGACTTGAAGTTTGGGTCTATGCTGGCCTATCCAATGATCTGTTCGGGATCCCGGAAAACAGGTGTTGCTAGTATGAACTTCAATGCCATATGAAATCCTTACTTGGCTTCGGTAAAGGTCTTGGTTGCGGAAGAGAGAAGCTTGTCTTCGGGAACTTTCCTCTTCGCGGTTTGGTGAAGGAAGTTGCATCTTCTTCCTTCTGGAGTTTGCACTACGGTTTTCATCCTCTGGAATCGTGGTGTTCTTCTTCGTTTTCGTGGATACAGGTCCGTTGAACGTGCTGGATGAAGTAAGTAGAGAGATGGATCAGTAACTTGACTTGACTTGGATGGAGTCTTGTCTTGTCTCGCCATCTTTGATGCAACAGCAATGTGCCGCAGTTGTGGAAGTGATCTTTGCGGTCTTTATGTCGTGTTCAGGCCATTGAATAAAGTAGGATACTTGAAAGGCTTGAAACAGGTTGAAGGAGGTCCGATTTTGTGAGGTCGGGGCGGAAACGTCTTCAGACAAAGGCCGGCCGCGCGACGAGTTGTCGCGGCCGCGGCCGAGCGTCCTTCGTTCGTGCCATCGTGTCTCGTGGCTCGGCCAGGCTTCTTCTGGCCGGCCGACGGGCGAGTCGTCGCCCGGTGAGTGTTCTTCGGGTTTCCTTCTTCATTTTTTTGGTCTTTTCTGGTTTTTCTGATTTTTTTGTGCTTTTGGGGTTTATGAAAATGCTGTAAACTAAGAAGAAACCAAAACTAAAAATTAGTATGGTTAAAGAGATGAGAAAGAGAATACCTAAAATGGGTTGTCTCTCATTGAGCCGCTCTTGTTTAGAGTCTTTTACCTAGACTTTGGTAGTTTGGGAGCTTAGTTGGAAGTGGAGTTCGACCTTAGGCAAGGTCTTTTTGCCTTCTGCGCGGCCTCTTCTGCTAAAGGCTCCTCGAGTCTCTCCATGATGGCATCTTCATCCTTCTCAAGATGGTGTTTCTCCATGGTGTATGGTACCGCGGGATAGAACTTCTTTCCGTCGATATTGGCAAATGAGACTCGCCTGTTTGGCCAATCCATGATGGCTCCTACAGTGGCTAAGAACGGCCATCCCAAGATGAGAGGTGCAACTTCTTCTTGGCGTGTCTTGACTATGTAGAAGTCTACCGGGATTGATCCGCCAGTCCAATCACTACTTCCATCGTGTGGGCGTTCCTGATCCCGAGTTCTCGCACCGCGTAGGTAGGTAGAATGCTAATAGTCGAGTCGGGGTCGCATAATGCCTCGACCTTGATTCCCTTGATTTCGCATGTGACGAGAAATCGACCAAGGCTCCTCGTCTTGTGCAGGGTGCGAAGTGCCCTTCCTGACCTTGCTCGTGCGAAAAGGTCTTGTATATCCAGCATGGTCTCATTGCTTTCACAGAAATAGTGCCCAATAAGATGCTCTGTCCATGCTTCAGTGAACGTGATACCTGACAGAAGGCTTCAAACTACCTCGTCGAACTCGCCGAGGTTCTCTCGAGCGATCCTATTGGTGTAGCTCTCGTATTTCTCAGCGCGGGAGAAGTAGGCGGCTCTGGTAGAGGGGATTGAACGTCTGGCTTGACCAAAGTGAACCTTGATCTCGTTCCTGCTCTCTAAGCTGTCTTCAAAGTATTCTTTTAAGCCATACCCTTCCCATGCTTCATCGAATCCTATGCTTACCGGGATTCCCTCCACTTTCTTGTGGAATTCTACCAATCTTTCCCTCTTGATATGCAGCGTAAGAGGTCTCTCCACGTGGATAATGATACCTGCGGCAGGTTCGTCCTCAGTGAGTTCGGGTGACTCTTCCCGAAGGGTCGGTTCGTGCATCAGATGGGGCTGGACGAAACAACAGGGTGCTTTCTCGGCTCCAGAGGCTAGGGCTTCGTGTTCTCCTATAAGCTTATTGATGAGCCCGTCAAGCCTCCTCTGTTCCTTGGACATTCTAGCCAAGATGGCTTCGATTTTCTTTTGACCCTTTCCCATGTTCTCGACTTCGTCTCTCAAGTCTTCGACTTGTGACTCAACCTTATGCTGGGCGCGTTTCCTCTCATGGATGTCTTTCTCCATTCGGCCCATGATGCTGTAGGTGGTCCCACGAGTTTCCTCGAACTCGTATTTCAGGGGGCGGACATCGCGTAGTCCGCGGTTCAGGACCCCTCTGTGATCTGCCAAGTCCTCGGAAGTTCTGGATAGTTTGTTGATGTTGCCAAAAGTGCGGTTCTCCAATACTTTTACGGTTTTGGCGACTTCCTGGAGCTTGTGGAAGACTTCACCCTGGATAGAGTCCATCCGGGCGTGCAAAGATCTCTCAGACTTAGCTTGATAATCAGTCATTACCGTTATCGCCTCGATAAGGTTCTCCACTTGCTGATACAAGGGAGCAGGTGTGACTTTCTGATCGTTCTGAGCAGGAGGTGGCGTCTGGAGGTGGAGACTCTCGCTTTCGTGAATAATAGGATGTGGGAATCCTCCTTGTGGGTGAGGCGTGAAGCGCTCGTGTGGTTGCGGTGTCGGCGGCGGTCTCCGAAGATGGTGCAGAAGTTCTGCAGGTGGGCGTGAGTTCGGGGGCATGCAGGGACTGCTCCTTGTATGCTCCATGATATGGTAGTTCCTGAAACTCATAGAAAGAAATCTAGAAGTTAGAGAAAAGAATGTCTTTGAGTTGTGATCCTGACCTTTGTTTTGGACAGCGAAACGCAGCCTCCCCGGCAACGGCGCCAAAAGCTTGATGGGGTCTAAATAGTCGTCCGAGTTTGGAGGATTTCTTTGGGGACTCGTCAGGCTTTGAATTTGTAGGACCCTAAGCTGCAAGTGCACAGCGTGCGTTGTAGTACTTAGGGTATCGATCCACAGGGAGGAGGTCAACTGCAAAACAGAAGAATCAGGGCAACCAAAGACGCAGAGAATTGGGGTTTGGGGGTAAGTGTCACGGTTTTTGCAGAAAATAAAGAAAGCAGTATCACGTCTTATATAGAGGAGGTTGTCAATCTCTTCTATGACCAACGGGAAAAGGAAATCAAACTTAAGAACTTGTAAAAAGGAAATCAAGCAAGCAGTGCAGGAAAAGTAAATATTGAAGTGCGTAAATCTCGATGTAAAAGCAGATGGGGCGAACACGTTGGGAATCTTCTCGGGAAATCTATGGGGTTCTAACTAGAAATCAAACACACAAAAGTTAAGCAAGCGAGACTAGGCGATTTTCCCCAAACTGATTCACTGGTTTTAACAACCTAACTTTATCAAACTAGGTCGATCTGCGAACTTCCATTCCACAGGTATACTTTCATATCCTGCGTCCTAGACGAACACGCAATAGGATCGGGACAATAAACATTCAGACATCTTTTAAAGGATGCTCTCTACCCTATTTTGGTCTAGATCTGAGATTCAGGACATTCGTCGTTCTCAAGACCCTGCGATCAGAATATAGTTCATGACGCCAGACTCATGCAATAAGAACGAATAAGGTGAGACAGAAAATCCTAATCTTCGGCCTAAACAATCGGTTCAACAACAGTTAATGAAATTCCCCATAGATCCCCTTAAAGAACACCCAACGAAAGTAAACTACTCAGACATAAAAGAAGAAGTAGAAAACGTGATTGATGAATGCATAACTTGTATAAATCGATTAAAATAAAAGAGGGTTCAAGAACAAATCAATCTCCCTCAAAGAACAAAGTGGAAACCACGAATCAAAGATTCGCGGCCGCCAAGAGAAGTTTGTAACAAGAGAATTTCGTGATGCTAAGTGGTGATGCCCTAAAAAACCCTAAAGGTCGAGTATATATAGGTCTTCAAGTGCCCTAGGTCGTGGATTAGGTCTTGGCTTGCATAAGACGGCTGCGGGTTTAAGTTGGGCTTCAAATGGGCTCGGGAATCCGTGAGTGGCCTGGCCGCGCGAGCGACTGGCCGTGGCGCGGCCACTGGTCGTCTGGTTTGGCCGTGGCGCGGCCAGCTCGTCCTTCCGGGTGCTTGACGGACCTTCTTGCTTCCTTCATAACTTGAGATCCAACCGTGGGATTGCTCTCAAACCACTTCGAGGTGAAAGACAGCTGATAAGGCTACCTTGTCTCCAAATATGAGCTTGATCTCGTGGTGGGAAGGCCTTCATTTGGTGTTGAACTTCTGTCCTCGGGCACTGTTTCCGGAATTGTCCATTTTGCTCCAAAATATGCGTCTTTTGCTAAGATTACCTGAAAAGAGTCTTGAACAACCAAATACTCGAAATCTAGTGTTTATGCATCAAAACCTTAGTAAAATGCTTATTAAAGCACTCACTTATGATAGTAAAAATGGGTAAAATATGCATGTTATCAGTAAGATACAACTTCATCGATGTGATCCTGTTGAATTAGATGGCTCAACCACCATTAGACCCGAATTGAAGAGTGTAGCGTCGTTTCCAGTTGCAGATATCTCAGGGAACTCGAAGAGGAAATCGATGTTTCGAAGGATAAGCATGTCTGCATCAATGAAGATGATCTTGCTATATTTAGTCAACTGCAAAAGACGGAACTTGCTGTAGTTCCACTCTGTTGTATGCGTTTTGTTTAGCCTCCGGGTTTCTTATTCTTTGAAACGTGTGAATCTTCCATCCAGCGGATTCCAAGCCGCTTCTATGGTGCTCGCTTATCGAATCATCGACAAGTATGACCATATCGCGAGTCGAGCCTGGCATTTGAATGTTCTGTGCTGCTGCAATGGCTCCACATACATAAACTTGAGCAGAGTGCAAGATTGTCGCGTAAGCTTATTTCTTGTCATTTGAGCTTCTTTCTTGTCATTCCGGGTACAGAGATTCCCAAGTTATGTTACTTGCTGCGTGGTCTAGATGCAAAGCTATATGTTGACAGTCAGATTTCATTACTTCCTTCCATCGAACAATCTCGTTGTCGTTAAGATTTAGGAAGCCAATTCCTTGGTACTCGCTTCTACCAGGTAAGTAGTTGTGAACAATATGTGAGATATGGTTCCAGTTAATCTCAGCTGTAGATACATAGCGAGGATCAGTAGTAACGGCGGATTCTAGTATCCCTTTGGATCGATTTTCAGCAATTAGTAGCGGTGGAGAACGGTAGAGCGTGAACAGAGCAACCAACAATGTAAGAATCAACACAAGTTTCAGAACAGAGGACATTTGATTCCAATATCTATAGCCATGAACAACCTTTTCACTCTGGAATCTCCTCATGCTTGTCTTGTTGTCACTATATGGAAAAAATGCAGTAGCAGCTATATATGTCAAATCCAACAGATCTCAATACACATTGCTAAAGTTGACGGTGGAAAACGTTGGGGAACAAAACAAAAACACAAATCGACAATCTGATTCATTCCAAAAAGTCAACATTGTGTGAAGCGAATAGTGTTCGTCCAACTCGAGAATCCAAATAATGAAGAAGAGAAAATACTCACGTGGAAATGGATAGTCGAAGTTTAATTCAATTTTTTTTTGCGTAGTTATGTTTGGAATTGATCATAGTCTAATAAATGTTAAAAATTGGAGAAAAATATTTATGACCACCGTGGATTTGGATTTGAAGCTCTGCTAATGTGATAACCTTTCTATGGATTTTATTTCGTGATTGCATTCTGATTTCATGTTTTGAAGGCTTTAGGCTTAGCCTTTTTTCACCTTTCCACTTATTCTGTAAATTGTGTTCTTTCCAGATCATATTGAGGCTGCCGGATGAACTGTGGGATGATGTAATAGACTGTGTATGATGTTGCGTGTTCGGGACAAAGTTCCTGTCATCCGTACGTTTGCTGTCAGTTCTCTTTCACGCTTTGTGAACGATCCTGAGAATAGTGACATTCTTGATTTGCTCCTTGAGGTGCTTCCCATGGAACAGCATCCGGTAAAGTTTCTATCTTGTACCGTTTCTGGTATGTTGTCGAACTCTGGACATCATAACTACATCCTAAAGCCAAAGTCTTATTGCTCAGCTTTTTAATGTTTGGAGGTACACAAAACAATTGTTCTATCTCTGCCTCCTTCAAATGCAACCACCCAAGGAATTATCGATATAATTGGTATCTTTTTCAGGCAATCAGCATTCAGCATTGAAGATCTTGTCAGCCAAGATAACTATTTGTTACAGTACGTACTCGTTGTAACAGGTCCGAGCTTCCTTTGTCTTTGTGGAAGACGATGGAGAATACCATATGCATAAGATTTCTTTTTTTTGGAGAACATCTCTTGAAAGTAAATTGCAGTGTGGTTATCACTGCGACTCTTCTCACTGTTTCATCCTTTTTCTCTTCTTTATATTGTTTTGGCGATGTCTCTTGATGAATCATTAATTTGCTTACTTGAATAAAGCTATATTAATGGTTTTATTTTAATATTCTCTAGTGTAGTGTAAATTTGAATCTATTAGGCCTTTTCTTTTACCAAACTACACAATGGTTGATGTGCAAAGGGAGAAATCTGTTGAGTAAAAAGTTAACGTCGTGAGATTGTAGCCGTTGTTGTAACTTCATTATCTGTTAATTCCATGAATTGAAACCATGTGATCATCATCACATGGATATATATTAAGATTTAAAAGTGTAAAAATCCCTTTTAAAAATTATTTTTCAAGTTTTTATAAAGATTTAAAAGTGTTTTAAATTATTTTTAAAATTTTTATAAAAATTTAAAAATGTTTTAAAAGTGTTTTAAAATTATAGAAAAATTACGTTGATGGCGTATTCGTCCATGCTAGTTTTTCAAGTGAACAAGACTTTCGTAAAAATGATTTAAGCACCCTAAACGGAACACTAAAGTTCCAATAACAACAAAATGTTACAGGTGAAACCAAACTTTTCTGTAAACATATGAGTTTACAAAAAACATGACAGTTACATGCAATGGACCAGAACAAAGAACGTATACCAAACCGATAATGAATCTAAAGGAAACTTCAGCCTCTTTAATACTAAGCGTTATTAGTGTACCAAAAAGCCTCGGCAATTTGGCTCGAAACACATTCACATAGCATTTACCATTCTTTTCATCTCGGCTGATCTTCTGGGATCCGGTTCTTCAATTGCTCTCTCTGTCAATACATGCTTTATGCGGCACATTGATCTCCTCATCTAAATTGAGATCCGGACACAGCCATTTGATTTTTGAGGAAACGATTCACATTTCTTTTCAGAACATTCATCGAAAACGAGAGAGTTAAAGCCGGTATAGTATTTACCTTTGGAATGCATTCAGGGTTTGGAAACTGCATATTCTGGGCATGGAGCATCTGGCGCTGAGTCATCAACATGTTCTTCTCTTTCAGAAGAAATCAAGAAACAGCTTCTGAAGATCATCCCATGACTTTAGACGCAGCTCCGAAGCTTTCCAACCTCGACCTAATACACCAAGGTGATTGCAAATGAACTTAAAACAACCCCATTACCAAAACATACAATCCTTAATTCTAACATTACAATTTCCAAATTTTCCATGGGCATAACCAAAAAAAGAAAATGTTTAAAGAGGGACAAGCGTGTTACATGTGCAAAGAATCAAAAGGAACAATTAACATTCAGACTACTTAAAAAGCAATTGCTTACAATCCAAAGCCACAATGAAATTCCTTTAGTACTTGTTCAATTAAGTACACTACTTGATACAAGATCATGGACGTCATCAACCATGGAGCAGAGTATGATCATGCCGAGCGCGGAAGATCATCAAACAGAAGCAATGCTAGTACCTGTTGCCGAAGTTGCACATGTTGCCGAAGTTTCACATGTTGCCGAAGTTGCACATGTTGCCGAAGTTGCACATGTTGCCGAAGTTGTACAAGTTGCCGAGCTTGCATATGAACGTGAAGCTCAGGCTTACAAATGGGTTGTGACCATTTGTACTCTTTTTTCTTATCCTTGGTTTTATGCCAATGGGTTTTCCAGGAAAGGTTTTAACGAGGCAAATTGGTTCACATGTCTAAATCCCATTCAGAGCTCCAATGGACCCGATGGAGACATGCGATCACTCATCGAGTCATTCCGGCCGAACCAAGACGGTCCAAGCAACAAATCCAATTGTTTTGGAAATTCAACTCATCAGAGAATCGTGCCGAAGTGTAATCAGCTCAAGCCGAGCTCATATGACGAAGTTATAATTTTTACAAGTTGGGTGAACCGGAGCTTTCCCGATTTAGACATAGGCGCACTAATTGGAGGATTCCGATCGAACCAGAAGGAATTAAGCTACAAACCGACTTGTATTGGAATCTTGACTCAACCAGGAAGATTGTCGAATTGGAATCATACCAAACCCGGTTCTGACGTGAACGTTATGCAAGTTGCAAGACAGAGGATCCTCAGCTTGCCTTATATGGAACCTCACGGGATTAGAAGACTTCAAACTTATCTTTGGCGTCCAGGAGTCAATGATAACCATCTAGAGGCTGTAAGAGACGTCCTTAGCTGCACCATCACACAGAGGATCAGGCGGATCCTTCCCCACTTTCAGTTTCCTTACTTGGACTCAAGAGCATTCAACACATTCAGAGCATTAATTCTTCAACGACCCTGTTGCCCAAGCTACTGCGGTTTAGGCAACTTCAATGACGACCAGAATGTTCCAGAGAAGCTCACCTATCCCCTCAAACCGTCCAGATACAAGGAGACCTCTCTTTCCACATTATTTTGTCCGATTTGCTCATTATTGTCCATTGGCTAGTTTCCTTAAGTTTTTGATTTCTTTTCTTTCTTTAGAGTTTGAGAACGTGTATTGAGCCTCTATATAAGCTCTTTAGTTGTTTCATTGTAAATCACCTTTCAATCAACCAAAAAGTATAATACAAAGTATTTTCGTTTTCTTTCAAAGTGTGTTTCTTTGGAGAATTGTTTCTTGTTCTTTAGGATAGAGTGTGTGATTCACTTCTGTCCTCTAGAAGCCACGAATTAAGATTGTTTGTGAGATTCAGGCAACCTTGTTCGTCGATTGAGAGAGTCAATCAAAGCCCAAGGATTGAGAGAGTCAATCAACTTCCACCACCATTTCTACCTTCAGCCACTTCCGCGCCAAGCTTGTTGATCAGTTCTTGATCACCTTTTGTTAGGAGATTGTGGAGTGATTCCCAATCTTGTGTCATCTGGTATCAGAGCTTCAAAAGCTCCTATCCCTCAGGTTGTATCCATCCAACCTTTATCTTTAATTTTCTGTTTTGTTAATTCTATTTCATTTGATTCTGTTTTGTTCATCTTGTTCTTAGTTTTATTATTTATAAAAAAAAAAAAAATCGATTGCATTTTAGTTACTGTTTGATTCATTTTCCCAAAAAAAAAAAACGAAAAGCCAAAATAAGTCATTTCCTTTCTTAGCATATTCTTGCATATTGTTCACATTGGCCATCACTCACTTTCCTTGTTTAAGAATAGCGCATTGTTTGCCTTTGAGAAAACGTGTGTATCTTTTGGGAAGTCATTACTACATATCATTTAATCATTAGTGGCAATTAATTTGATTTATTATCTGAGAAAGTCGTTTGAAATAGAAACCAGGATTGTTTGGCTTGTTAGCTTACTTTCGGGTTTTATACTTTAAAACTTTCTTATCAAACTTTGATAGTATTTCAACTTCTTCTTGCAAGGTACAAGCAACCAGCAATATCAATGGAGTCATCTGAAGAAGAAGAATCATGGACAGAAGAAGACTATTCAAGTTCTGAGATTGAAGAAGAAACACATGAAGAAGAAATGGATCCAGAACCACCAGATTGTTATAGAAGCTGCTCCAATACACAGTGGTGTGAAGAGGATTCAGAGGAGGACTCATATGAGGAATACAACCCTCCTAAGAGAGCAGAGAAGCCAATCAGCTATGGCGTTGTTTCATACCGAGTACCAGCTCCACCAAAGCCAACCTGCCCAAAGAAGCAAAGCTACAAGAGAAGAGTTCCCAATACCCAGTCATTAACCTTCTCAGGTTATAGCCAGAACCATGAAGATTATCTCCAATGGGAAACAAACATGAAGCAGTGGCTGCGATCCAACAACATCCCAAAGGAAGATAAGCTTTCATATGCCGTTGAAGCACTTACTGGAGATGCTTACAAATGGTGGCTAAGAGAATGTACTACTGGCTTCTACAACCAGCCAGTACGAGATTGGGGAGAACTTAAGGCAAGGATGTATAGAGAGTTTGCAAAGAAGTACCAGACACGCAGAGGCACCACTACAACAACAAGAAGCGCTAAGTTCACACCAGAACCGAAGCCTACTCATAAGCATAAGAATGCTTATTATTTTGAGCCCAAGAACGTGTCAGCAAAGGCTTCACCAAGTCAAACAAAGGCAAAGAAGATAGTTCTAGCAAAAGGAGTTCAGCAGAAACCCATCACCACACTTGAATGGTGGGAGCAATTCAAGAAAAACTACAACATAGGGGATAAGAAAGTAGAGCCGAAGCAGAACTCCAAAGAAGACCCTATGAGAAGAGAAGTAGCAACAACGCCCAAGACTATAACACAGTCACCAGAGACGCAAACTCAAGGCAAGTCTTCTGATTTTGTGAATTCTAAAGAACCTACATGTTATAGATGTCATAAGAGATGACACTTTGCTGCAAATTGTTCCCTTAGAAAATCTGTGAAAGAAACTTCACTAGAAGAGAAAACAGAAAAATCTAAAAATAGTGATAGTTTATCTCCTTCTCAGTTTTCAATCCCTGATTTTGCTACTACTTGTCCATCTAGCAAATTGCTTAAGGCTACATCATCAGAAACGAAATTGGAGTTAATTAACACAAGTGATAGCCTAGTTCATTCTGATATTTTAATTCCCAATTCTAGACTCATGCACTTGTCTTTGCCAAAGAGTTTTGATCCAGGAATAAGACAAGAAGAAAGGGAAACAAGCAGAGAAGAAAAACTACAAGGACATTTTCTACAACTGATTTGTCCAAAGAAGAATGAGAAAGTAGCAGAGGCACGACCCGAGGCTTTGTCCTCACCAGAAAAGCTAGCTATAACCACCTCTAGAAAAGAAAACAGACACAAACGTGGAGTTAAATCCATCAAAGAGCAGCTGATGCTACAACAAGCTAACACCATCACTGTGAGTTTAAATATTTCAAAGACTATTTCTATAATTTTAAACTCAGATATGATGCACTTGTTCTTGAGAGTTGTTTCAGGTACAAAACATACCAAGAAGAATCAAACAAGCGAGATTTGGGTGAAGAGAAAAGACATATTCAAAGAAAAGCCCCCTAACCATACATTGCATCACTTTACCGATTTGGCTAGCAAAAACACTAAGAGTGTTCCTCAGGTAAGTCATTTTCTCACTAATTTTGTTTCAAGGGATTCTGCAGAATTGTTAGTGAGCTTACTGGTATTAAAAGAAAGTGAGAACTTTACAGCTACAACTTATTACCTGAAACCGGAATTAGTTAAGACATTTGATACAACTAGGACAGAATGTTTAACAAGTTTAAAATTTTATAAAGAACCCATAATGCACTTGTTTCTTGTCCAAATTGTTGAGTTTATTTCAGGCACTAAGGAGGTAAATCCCAAAGAAGTTCCACCAGAGAAGAGAATGATGTTAAAACAAGCTGAGAACCAAGAGATATCACCAGCCGAGGTGAACAAGGCCGAGGGTATAAAATGGGTAAAGGCTACCAAGCAGAGAAGCCACGTACCAGAGCAGAGCAGAGGAGTTATTCTATCCTACTTGCTCAAAGGAAAACCCCCAGATGCTCAACAACAACCCCAACTGAGCACCAACCGAAACTGTCTCCAAGGTAAGTCTATAAACTCGCATATAACTCATGAAACTAACTTGAGTTATCTATGTGCAGATAAGCAAGTTTTGAGGACAAAACTTTTTGAAGAAGGAAAGTATGATACAAGATCATGGACGTCATCAACCATGGAGCAGAGTATGATCGTGGCCAGCACTGAAGTTCAACAAAAAGAAGCAATGCTAGAACATGTTGCCGAAGTTGCACAAGTTGCCGAGCTTGCATATGAACGTGAAGCTAAGGCTTACAAATGGGTTGTGACCATTTGTACTCTTTTTCCTTATCCTTGGTTTTATCCCAATGGGTTTTCCAGGAAAGGTTTTAACGAGGCAAATTGGTTCACATGTCTAAATCCCATTCAGAGCTCCAATGGACCCGATGGAGACATGCGATCACTCATCGAGTCATTCCGGCCGAACCAAGACGATCCAAGCAACAAATCCAATTGTTTTGGAAACTCAACTCATCAGAGAATCGTGCCGAAGTGGAATCAGCTCAAGCCGAGCTCATATGACGAAGTTATGATTTTTACAAGTTGGGTGAACCGGAGCTTTCCCGATTTGGACATAGGCGCACTAATTGGAGGATTCCGACCGAACCAGAAGGAATTAAGCTACAAACCGACTTGTATTGGATTCTTTACTCAATCAGGAAGATTGTCGAATTGGAATCATACCAAACCCGGTTCTGACGTGAAAGTTATGCAAGTTGCAAGACAGAGGATCCTCAGCTTGCCTTATATGGAACCTTCCGGGTTTAGGAGGCTTCAAACTTATCTTTGGCGTCCAGGAGTCAATGAAAACCATCTAGAGGCTATAAGAGACGTCCTTAGCTGCACCATCACACAGAGGATCAGGCGGATCCTTCCCCATTTCAAGTTTCCTTACTTGTACCCAAGAGCATTCAACACATTTGGAGCTTTAACTCTTCAAAGACCCTCTTGCCCAAGCTACTGCGATTTAGGAAGCTTATATCACGACCAGAATATCCCAGAGAAGCTCACCTATCCCCTCAAACCGTCCAGATACAAGGAGACTTCTCTTTCCACATTATTTTTCCCGATTTGCTCATTATTGCCCAAGGGCTAGTTTCCTTAAGTTTTTGATTTCTTTTCTTGTTTTAGACCTTTAGGAACGTGTAAGAGCTCTATATAAAGCTCATTTCGTCCTTTGTACAAATCACCCTCAATCATCTAAGAAATATAAAAGTTTATTCTTCTTTTTATTCAAAGCGTTTCTTTGTTTAAAAATCTTTGTCTTTAAGTTTCATTTGAGTGATTCATTTGATACTTGAGATTATAGGATTGGGATTGTTTGTGAGATTCAAACAAGACTAGTTCTCCACAGATTGAGTGAGTCAATCAAAGCCCACGGATTGAGAGAGTCAATCAAACTTCCCCACCATTTCGACTTCATTCACCTTCCGCGCCTCAGCTTGAGATCAGTTCTTGATCATCATTTGGTAGGAGATTGTGGAGTGATTCCCAATCTTGTGTCACTACTACGTTGTATAAACAATCCCAAGGGAATTAATTATATGACAAAAGCATAATATTGTACAGAGATCGATCTTGAAGTAAATGCACAATGAGGGAAAATAAAACGCACCGTAGACAACACGTTTGTCTTCGTCTTGGCTTCTGTCGAACTCGAAGAACTCTTCGAGAGGGTTTTTGGCTGTTTGAATCGTTGAGGCAGCTCTTGCAGAAGTTGACTCCGATCTCGTGGTCATGGATGCAGCCATCAACAATCTCCTCCCGAGAAATCGCGTGAGAAACATGGTTTAACACAAGAGTTCCAGCGAGAGAGTTTCTCAAAATCATCTCTAGCCTCGGTTTGATCAGGAGTCAAAAACCAATATGAAGCATGAGCATTCCCGATGAACCAAAGCCATCGTATTTCTTTGGATTGATTAACAACGCCTCTTCCAACTTCGAAATGGCATCTACACAAATTTAATTTTTCTAGTAACCCCTCTTCATTAATCTAATAAACACAAAAGCAAAAAAAATCATCAAAGCTACGCATAGCAGCAAAAATAACTAAAAGAAGACAAGAGAAAGCAAAGCACCATGAAGCATTTGCTTTGAATCTGAAGGGTTCTGAATCTGGGATAATTCCAATAACACTCCTCCCAATCTCGTCAAGTTCTACAAAAATCAAACAATGTTAAAAACCCAAAAAAACCCTATTCGATTTTGACCATGAAATTTATTATCAGGGTTTATAAATTTCATGGTCAAACTCCCCGACGAAAAACGGATCGAAACTCCGGCGGTTCAAAATTCCGGCGGAGCACCGTTCAAAACTCTCCCAAAACACCGATCGAAACTCTCGCAAAGTTGAAAATCCAAGTTGTACATGTATAGATAAACCCTAAAATCCTCTAATCTAAACATAAATTCAAAGTTCAAAATCTAATCCAGATCATTCGTACCTTATTCTGATCGAAATCGCAACACTACAATCGTCAAATTCTGCAAAAATCAAAATCTTATCATCCATACCCCGTTTCTCTTGAACATGGTCGCAGCTTTGTTTTTCTTGGCAAGGTCAATTTGGTATTTTTGCAATTCATTAAATCGTAAAAATGAAAATTGTAAGCGTCCAGTTGTATTTCCGAGAAGTATAGTCTGCAGTGTGGCAGTTTTGAAATTTCCCCATATGTATATAATGTTACTCTAAATTATATTATTGTCCAAAATAGCAAAGTGTTAACGTCTCTGTTAAAGTCACAATATGTCTGTTACTATTATGAAAGGTTAGCCTTTTTTGTTAAAAGGTCAAAATTGTTACAAAAAGCTATTTACCTAATATTTTTTTAAAGGCGTCATTTTAACATATTTCTCCGGTCAAAGGCATTAGTTCTGCCGTTCTCCCTATAATTTATGGGCTTCTATGATACGCAGTTTTTTTTACGTGATTTTACTATGTTGTACTATTTATACTAATCCATCAAATTTTCACGTCAAAAAAAAATTGCGGTATATATAACAAGTGTGTCAAAAATATAATTAGAAAAAGTAAAACGTGATTAATTTACTAAGACTAGTTTTTCAGCATTTTATAATTATTTTATAAAAATTTATTCAATTCAGTTTGTCCCACTAACAATTTTTGAGTTTTGCCGTTATATCAAATACAAGTTATTCTTCTTTTGTCCACCTTCAAGGTAAAACACGACTAATAAGGCATCATCATCATTAGCATCATTACAATGTGCACACTCAAACAAACAAAAATATAAGAGAATCTAGACTACTGCATGCGCCTTGTGATCGGCCCAGTAAAAAGACTAATTAAAGACATGCTCGTATATTGAACATGTTCGTGTAATCCATTATTACAACATATTAATCGTTTGTTTCAGTCTAATTTTATTCACATGTCCTTCAGAATTTACACACATACATACATGCACACATAAAGGCATGCGCATGCTTCCTTGTACAACTGAATCATCACATCTGTAACATCTGCTTTATGGTTCTAAGATCTTGGAAGTAAGAAGCATATTATTTATTAACAGCTTCGTATATATTTTTGTCAAAAATAAATAAATAAAAAAACAGCTTCCTATATATGAATTGAATCACTTGATGAGAATACATCTTGTTGGTGCTCCTTCCGCTCCAAGCAATATAGTATAACATAGTTAGCAATTATGCGATAGAACAGTCAGATTCTAATCTAATCGATTCCCAATTTGGGGAAATTTTTTGGCGAAAGCCATAAAAAGGACGTCGGATGGGAAGCGGCACCGACGTTCTATACGGCCTATAAAACTTCCATTGAATCCGCAATTCTAATTCATTGATCCTGTTCCAAATCTATACTATATGTTGTATATAAAATAGTAATAGTACGTCCTTCATGTATAAAACGCAATCAACCCAATTGAAACAGATGATTGAAAATCACGAAATTGAAAATTAGAATAGAGAGGAAACTCACAAAAGGGAAAGAGGAATTGAGTTGCTGAGTGTAGCTTTAATAAATAGACAAGATTTTGGGTAAATTTATAGACGAGATCTTCGGGCCACCGCTCTTATTTCCGTCGACGAGGACGATTGTAGCCATCTTGCAGAAACAGTATTAACCTCATTGAAGAAGATCCAATGACGAAGAAGATGGAGAGAGGTGATCGAGCTTCAGAGAAGGACATAGAAGAAAGATATGAGATTGACTGATTTATGGCATGAAAAAGAAGGAGGAATATCACGCTTCCTTTCTCTTTTCAAATAAGGGTATTTTAGTATTAATACATAAAATACAGACAATATCATAGCACCTAATTTGTAATGGTTAGATTGTTAAATAACACACTCGTTATGACTACTGAGCCTAAATTCTCAAATAATAATACTAAACACTATTTTCTTAAAATAAAGGTTTAGTTAATAATAATCAATATTACTTAAGTATTACTTTGATGTTTACGATATGCTACATTACAAATTATTTCATATCAACAGCAGTAATATATTTGGAAAATACTTTAAAATAAATTCTTTTAATGACATATCAACGTTTTTTGATAAAATATTTCCTGCAAATATGGGTAACCGCATGAAACCAGATACAACAGGGAGGGAACTCGCTACTCCGTCGGAGACACCCATAGACGAAAAAAACAATAAAGGTATGTGAAATTGTTTACATAATAACAACAAAGCTAACAAATCTTTAAGATTTAATTAAATAATGTCAATGTACAAGATTATAATAAAAGTAAACTCCTGCAAATAATGCAGAGATGTCGTGTTTAGCAAGGAAATACAGGATGGATGTTTTGAGGAATAAAAGAGGTGCTAGAAACCAACGAGGTAAAGGAAAACTCATTGATGTGCATTAACCATAATTTAAACGATTCAATCATTTATTAAATTTACACAACACAAAAACACTATAAGAATAACGCTAAACTAATGTACCAGCTTCCCAGAGCAGAGTGGCAGACAACCGAAGCCACCCAGAATCAAGCACCAGAACAACCCGTCTGGCTAGACCTTCGACTGGTACGTTTATTTCCCGTTTAATTTCAGTAAATACCCATTACGCTATATTCAAAAATATGTTTTCTGTTGTCCAAAAATATTTAACAGAGAAATCCGTACACAAAGAGGGAGACATCACAGGGCCATCATCATCACGAACCAAAAACACCATTGGAAGAAGTAAGATTATTACGCAGCTGTTATTTTCAATACGACAATAAAAAACAAAATAATAATTGTCTTACCATGAAATTAGAGCACAAAAAACCAAAAAAAGAAAGGACAAACGAATTAGGAGAATGCAGAATGTGTAGAGCTTTAGTTTGGGAAGCGGAGAGCACAGAGAGATCTACAACTGGCGAACTACTATACACAATCTGCTGTCAAAAAGGAAGAGTCATACTGCCACCGATGACGGAACCACCGGAAGAATTAGCAGACCTGCTCGCCACCACTCATTTTAGGAAAAATATAAAGGTCTTCAATTCCCTACTGGCATTCACATCAGTCGGTGCAAAGGTAGACAATACGGTAATGGACGGACATGGACCGTATACTTACAGAATATCGGGCCAAAACCACCATAAAATGGGATCCTTGATTCCAACAGAAGGCAAACCCCCCCAATTTATGCAGCTGTACATTTACGATACAGCAAATGAGATACAAAACAGGATCAGAACAGTGTCAAGGAGAAAAGAGACTGATAAGCTGGATGAGAGAGTAGTTGAGAAACTGGTTCGTATGTTAGATCACCATAATCATCTAGCTAAAGAGTTTAGGAAAGCGAGGGACAAATACGAATCTGGGCAAATAGAAGAGTTCACGATACGACTGGTTGGACAAACAGAGAAGGGAAGGCAATATGACTTGCCAACCGGAGATGAATTAGCTGGTTTAATTGTATCCAATTCAGAATCCAGTGGCGAACGGGATGTCATAGTGGAGTATCAATCAAAAAAACTACAGCGGATAAGCACCATACACCAGCATTACATGTCCTTACAATATCCACTCCT
>JAHZTW010000001.1:374138139-374228989 GCA_020283515.1 Alliaria petiolata
CTAGTTGTGTCCTATACGTGTAAAGTGTGCTACTCTGTATGGGTTTGTGGTTTTAAGAGTATCTAATTTGTGGCTTTGTTTATAACTTGATTATTGGAACTTCGGAAAAAAAAATACATCAATTCTGTTTTTTGGTATTGTGTTTATGCATATAATAAACAAAATATAAATGTGAATGAGGACAAATCTCTTTATAAGATTTTATAAAATCTTTTATTTGGGTTTCTAAAATCTTTTATAAGGGTTTATAAAATTTCTCAATGTCATGTTGTTAACATCACCTATGTTGGAAACTAGAGAAAGTCATCTTGAAAAAATAGTTTGTTAATCATCACGAAGCAACCAAGCTATTGGCTATTTGGATAAAAGCTTATAAATCTTTTATAAACTCTTATAAGACCCTTATAAATCTGTTATAAACCTCATATAAACCCTTATAAAACCCTTATAAAACCTTATAAAGTCCTTATAAATCCCTTTTAAATCCTTATAAATCCTTTTAAACCCTTATAAAGCCTAATTCTTGTTTTGATACATTCTCGTACAAGCAGCTTCCTCACGTATTGATAAGATCTCTCGAGGTTTCATGTTTAAAACTTTGGTGATACGGCCTTGCATTAACGATACTGCAGAGAGGCGAAAACAAATCGGAATAAGCAATCACACTAATGAGTGAATGAAAAGTAAACAAGAAGATGCAGAAAATGTGTAACCATTGAAATGTACTTTGATGAATCTGATCTCCTTTGCATTGCTGCGGAAATATTGTCTGCAGCAGTTACGATCATACTTCCTGATCAACCCGTGTGAATTCCTCCAAACACGGCTACATAATGACAAGAATTGCATAACACCGTCAGAATCTTGTCTGTTAAATATAGCACATAGGTAATCGCATATGGTGGAGATAGAATCCAAATACAACAGTCTTATAAATAAGCTAAACTCAAATGAATCATCAATACACACATCAAAGGATATAACATAGCTAATCCCATACCTTACACACACAAGACTTTGTAAGTTGCAATTTCAGAAACTTGACTATCAAAAATATAAAACATAGCTAATCTCATACTTGGCTAATCGCACATGGTGAAGACATAAGTCAAATACATAATCTACCTCACATGGAACATCAATACACGCATCAAAGTAAATCTCTCTCTCACTCTTTCACTGAGTGGAATAGGTTCTAAAATTGACTTGGTTGGGCAAGCTTTCCAATGATCAAATACTTGTTTCTTCCACCGATTCTAAGTCTAGGTGTGTATATAGATACCTAGAGCAGCGAGTTCGAGAGAGCTTCCTTGACCAATCATGGCCGTGTCAATGAGACTCACCACCAAGGCTGTGTTGTCATATTTGTTGTACGTTTGAATTTAATTGTGTATAGAAAATACGAAGAAGTCATTTAAAATGATTTTAAAACACTTTTAAATCTTTATAAAAACTTTTAAAATGATTTTTAAAATGAGCTTTTTATATCTACCGGATGCTCGAACCAGCGAATCCGAGACTTTTCAAGAGGGGTGTTTAACGACTCACACTATGTTGTCATAGTTGTTGTACGTTTGAATTTAATTTGTTTACTGAGAATACGAATTAGTCATTTAAAAATGATTTTAAAACACTTTTAAATTCTTATAAAAACTTTTAAAATAATTTTTAAAAGGGGGTTTTTATATCCTCAGGATGCTCGAACCAGGGAATCCGAGACTTTTCAAGAGGGGTGTTTAACCATCTCGGTTGTGTTGTCATAGTTGTTGTACATTTGAATTTAATTGTTTATAGAGAATGCGAATTACTTATTTAAAAATGATTTTAAAACTTTTAAATCCTTATAAAAAAATTAAAATGGGCTTTTATATCCACAAGATGTTCGAATCAGAGAATGCTAGACTTTTCAAGAGGGGTGTTTAACCACCCTGTTATCATAGTTGTTGTACGTTTTAATTTAATTTGTTTATTGAGAATACGAATTAGTCATTTAAAAATGGTTTTAAAACACTTTTAAATCCTTATAAAAACTTAAACTTTAAAAATAATTTTTAAAAGGGGCATTTATAACAATTTAGATTTTATATCATCTCAGGAGACCCATATTATACACTATATCTTCAAGTTTGCTTAAAATGGGGAGCAGCTGAAACAGCTGAAACAAATCCATGAGAGCTCTTATAAAATCAACTTTACGTTCTTCACCTAGACTCAAACCAAACGATCCTTCCTTAATCAAACTCCCCCAGGAAAAGGATGATATTCACTCTAACCAAGTTCCTGAGGTCAGATGCCGCCACTTTCACATCACCGGTGCTAAAGTATTCCTCAATGTTGGAAACTACATCCTTTTTGTAATCATCCAACGGGTCTGATACATGTGAATCAACAAGTTCATCATATGCTTCCTGTTAGAACGAGTACACGAATCACAAGTATGCGCATGAATCAATCTATACTAGTAAAGAATAGAATCAGCTGATGCTAGATGCAATACCTAAACAACATCACGAAAAGTAGCAAATATCTCTCCACTGTCGTAATTAGGGTCGTTTTTATCAATCAGCAATCAACATCTGTGTCAAGAAGCTATCCCCAAGTTCCTTTTCCACCAGCACCATCTGTAGATATCATTGCCACGTAAGCGAACCATATCACCTACACACACCTGAACTCTTTTATTGAAAACTAAAATCTAGAAACTGCTTTCACTCACTCGCAACTGAAATATGAAAAAAAAACGATTTAAATATCCCTAACAGGGATCTACAAAGGATGTGTTTGCCAGGAATCAAGCACAAAAGTTAAAAGTTTTTTACCCTTCTTAACACAGATATGCTTCCCTGAGTGAGTCCGTCGTACATGCCTAAATGGAATCCCAGCCACTGGTCCTTTCCCACCAGTGGGAGATTTTATGTTCAAATCAGCAAACAGAGGATGAGATTTTGGCGATGGTGACAAACTTTCAGCATTCTGATTTCTGAGTTGCTAATTCCAGTTTCTTCCACTGTCCGTCAGTCAAAATTCCCTCCCCCGATGCCATCTAAAACAATGAAACCCATCATTAAATTATATATCAAAGATTGAAAGATTCTCAGAATCACTTAGGCCGAGGAGACAAAATTGACCACCAAATCCCTCAGAAAAATCAGCAAGAACATGAGAAGTTTGCATCCCGAAGAAATTTTCCTTTATTTCGAAATCAGTCTCAAAACACTGATAAACCCCATTAGAACAAGAAACCCACACTACTAAGCTGCAAACACTGTGAATCACAAGGACACACAAAAGTGATTTTTTTTTCTCCGAGAAATCTTAACACCCACAAAATAGATTAGTTAAACAAACATCCCAAGAACGTATGCAGCTATAGTAAAAGGGGAAACAAATAAATCCATACCTGTGATCACACGAATCAAATTCCAAATCGTGAAACAAAGTTGTCTTCTCTGCTTGGAAAGGAAATAAAATGGATCGGATCTACAACACCGGAAAAACGATGGAGAAGTAAGTAGCGATGATGTAGTTAACGATCACACCACTACGAATCACGAAGATTCAAAAGTCACCAATTCCCAGACAACGACGAGAGAGAGGAAATGGATGAGGATCGCCTAAGAAAATGGATTGTACAAGGTCTCCCGAAGAATCGTTTCGCTCACTCCTTTGTCACCGGCGAGACTCCTTACAGCCGCTTCATCTCTCCGGTGAGTTTAGCTATGGTGTTTGTGATGCTTTGAAATCTGCTTCTTTGTTTCATCATGCTTCGACGCCGGAGCCGTCAGATTGAACGCTGGAGCCGTCAGATCGAACGTTGTCTCTCTCACCTCCAAATGGTGAGATCCACCGTCAAAATCCGCCAAATCCGATGGATCCATCGTCAAAATCCATCGCGAATTTTGGAGCTTCGACGGAGATTCTCGCTAAATTCCGACGAAGAACTTAAAATATCATTAAAGTTAATAAGGTCATTCTCTCTTGCCAATTGATGGTACTTTTGAAAATAATTAATTTGATGGTACTTTTGAATAGTCATCTCTCGTAAGTTGTATTTAGCAAAATTTCCCAAATAATATATTATAAACAAATATTGCCATTTACTAGTAAACATTCATCGTATGGGTCAAAGTTCAAAATCAATTTTTATCCATTAGATGCTAACATAAAAATATTATCCTTTTATTAATTTATCCTACTTAAAACAAAATTAGCTAATATGATATTTTCCTTCTTAATTGGATCTTTTATTCTACGTCTCATTAATACATTTACTTCTTTTTTCTTTCTAATTGAACAAATCAGATTTTCAAAATGGTTTATAATTTGTAATTAAGTTATTTTCATTCACATATACGAAATATACATGAACCTTATCTTTTATATAACATGTAAAAATTTCAGTATATGTAATGTTCAGATTACTCATTACTAGATAAATTTGAAATCTAAGAAATTCATCGCTTGGAGAGTGAGTATCTTCTGTGATATTATCAAGGTAAATGTAAGATATGGTTTCTCAAATCTTCGGCTAATATTTCAAGTTTATGTTAATTGTTTGGAGGTTGTATGTTAAAAGTCGGAAATCAAATATTATATATTAGATATCTATGTTAGAAACTTAGAACACATAAACAAATAGTATATTTTATAGATTTATCCTACTTAATACGTAATTAGCTTATATAATATTCTTTTATTAATTTTATATTTTATTTTATGTATTATTAATGCATCTACTTTTTCCTAATTAAACTAACCGAAATTCAAATATAGTTTATAATTTGTTAAGTTATTTTTATCCACATATACCAAACATATCTGAATTTTATAGTTTATCTATTCTATAAATAATTTCAATATATTAATTAATCTTTTAGTCAACCATTTGACTAAATGAGCTTTCACATTTATTTATCTTAATTATTACAAGATATGCCTGTTATAATGTTTTCTTTCTTAATTAGATATTCTATTCTATGTATTATGAATGCATTTGCTTTTGTCTAATTAATCTAATCCAAATTTGAAAATACTTTAAAATTTGTGATTATGTTATTTTCATCTACACATACAAAACATACCTAAACCTTATAATTTATTTAACATGTAAAAGTTTTAATTTATATATATGCAATGCTTAGATTACTCATAAGTGATTATAATTATTAAATATAAAAAATTATCGTATAACAGGTGAGTATTTTCGGTTAAATTATCAAGGTAAGATATAGTTTCTCAAATTTTCAAATAACGTTTCAATATATTTATTTTGGTTTTGTATGCGAAAATAATATATTATAACCAAATATTGTCATTTAGTAGTAAACATTCATCATATGGGTCAAAGTTAAAAATCGATTTTTATCCATTAGATGCTAACATAAAAATATTATCCTTTTATTAATTTATCCTACTTAAAACAAAATTAGCTAATATGATATTTTCCTTCTTAATTGGATCTTTTATTCTACGTCTCATTAATACATTTACTTCTTTTTTCTTTCTAATTGAACAAATCAGATTTTCAAAATGGTTTATAATTTGTAATTAAGTTATTTTCATTCACATATACGAAATATACATGAACCTTATCTTTTATATAACATGTAAAAATTTCAGTATATGTAATGTTCAGATTACTTATTACTAGATAAATTTGAAATCTAAGAAATTCATCGCCTGGAGAGTGAGTATCTTCTGTGATATTATCAAGGTAAATGTAAGATATGGTTTCTCAAATCTTCAGCTAATATTTCAAGTTTATGTTAATTGTTTGGAGTTTATATGTTAAAAGTCGGAAGTCAAATTTTATATATTAGATTTCTATGTTAGAAACTTAAAACACATAAACAAATTGTATCTTTTATGGATTTATCCTACTTAATACGTAATTAGCTTATATAATATTATCTTTATTAATTGGATATTTTATTTTATGTATTATTAATGCATCTACTTTTTCCTAATTAAACTAACGGAATTAAAAATTAGTTTATAATTTGTTAAGTTATTTTTATTCACACATACCAAATATACATGAATCTTATATTTTATATATTCTATAAATAACTAGGAGAAGGTCCGAGCGTTGTACGGATTTGTGATAATTTAAATGTTTTAATTTTAAAATTTATTTTATAATATTTGTTAGTAAAAGTTTTTGGATAAATATTAATTTTTAATTTGTCAAAAACATGTAGTTTTAAAATTTTGTATTGAAAGATTGGTAGAATAATAATATATAAAGTGAATGATAATTTCTTTTATTCATCGTAAGCATATAAAATATCGAATTATTTATTTTCGAC
Source organism: Alliaria petiolata (assembly GCA_020283515.1). Taxonomy (NCBI): domain Eukaryota; kingdom Viridiplantae; phylum Streptophyta; class Magnoliopsida; order Brassicales; family Brassicaceae; genus Alliaria; species Alliaria petiolata. Next base: position 374,144,448 of record JAHZTW010000001.1, read on the forward strand.
AATAATTAAGGACATGTTGTTTTATAATATAATAAATCTCAAATACATTTGTAATGAAATTTGTGAATGTAAAATAAAATGTTAAGATATTTTTTGGTTCTTGTAGATTATCAAGATATATATCACAATTGTCATATTTTCCTGTGTATCTTGGATTTGTGTTCTCTCTAAATCTCCAATTACAAAATCGACATATAGTTTTCTTGATGCATTTGGATTGAAATCTTCAATTTCAAAAGAGACTTTGAGGCATTGTGTGTTATTTGGTCGACGTGCTAGCATAGATGTCTGAATAAAGTTTATTAAACTTTCGGTTAATGTATTTGATGTTGTGTCATCCATATCATGATAAGTGAGGTAGAAGTTAATCATATTTTTGAAGGTAGTGTTATTTTTTTGAAGTATTTGATCAGTGCTAAAACGGATTGTGTAGTTGATGTTCTATTTTTTGACGGACTGGACGTGTGATTTTGAGACGCGGTTTGTTCCGGGTGATTGTGTGAAAGAAATTATATAATAGTGTAATGCATATATATATATATATATATATTCTATTGGAAATTTATGTGCTAATAAAAGTGAGTTGTGTTTGTAGATTATTGTATTGTTCTTTCTATTTATAGATTATTGTAGAATCTCTATTGTAGTTTTTTGTTTTTGTTTTTTTTGTGGATTGTATTTAATTATTTAGTGTAGTTGGATTTTTTATTCTCTTTTATTGATAAGTTTTTCCTTCAAATGTAAATGTGTAGAATGAAGGTATGCCAGCCCTGAAAACTTTGGAACTGAGGACGGGAATCTACGGCAATGGGACGGAAACAGAAAATTTGTGAATTGGAAAACAATTGTCAAAAGTAAATATGATAAGAACGTCCTGGAAAATATCAGAATAATTTGAAAAATAGTATATAGAATTTTTAAGTTTTTCATTTTTAAACGGGTAATTCGGGTACACGATCGAATACTCATTCCCTTCCCATACCCGTATTAATAAGATAAATGGTTTCAAATGGGTAATTATTTTAAACGGGATAGGGAATGGGACGGAACATTCGGGACAGAACCGTCATGAAAAGAGGCCTTATGACAAAAGTCCCTGGTATCGGGAGAGATATAATCCTTATGGGCGACCCACAGCTGAACGAAGCAGCAGATACAATGAGACAAATCCTCCTCGAATGGAGTGGCGTCCAAGGAATAGGAATCTTGATGCTCGGGATAAGGACCGCGAAGTCAGCAGAGAAGGTCAATCTTCAAAAAAATGGTGAATTCAGGTCAGATCTTCGGCAGGGGCGGATTCCCAGCGAACAATATCAGAGTACCATGGATCTGAAGGACTCCGTTCGGCTCCGAGATGAGGAAAATTGGTGAGACTTATTGATGAAACAAAGGAAGAGAGAATAAGAAGAATCAGGGGAAAGGCGCCAATGGCGACATCCTCTAAATCTGATGAGTATATTTGGTATAATGAACGTGATGTGAACCAAACTCCTGTCATTCAAGAACGATTGGCATCCCCACTCGAGACAAATAAGAAAACTCCGGCATCACATGCCGAGAAGAGGAGCTCTGCTCTGAAGATCTGTGGATCAGAAACTGTACCTCAGCCGAGACAATATGAGAACCATGACAACTTGGTCAGAGAAGAAGACAGCGATAGGGTGATGGATTCTGCTATTCCAGAATCTTCAAATCCGAAAGGTCCAACTGTACATGATGTAGAGTTCGAAAAGAGGTTACAACAGGAAATTGCTGAGATGGAGATGAACGATGAGATGATGGAAAATGATGACTTTTGGATGAAGAGATGGATCTGCAAGCGGAAAAAAAGACACCATTTTTCCAACTGTCTTTGAACCAGGGGAAGGAAGTCTCAGATATAGAAGAAGTTCATCTAACGGTGGTGCCAGAAACGCAATATGAAGACCTGCCTCAGCTGCGGGAATCTTGAATGACTGGGCAAAAGCAAAGTCGAGGCGAAAATGTTGATACAATGAAGAAAAAGCCGACAAAAGGTGTGATGTTCGCTGGTTTCCCGACATCAAAGAAGTTTAATGCCATGTGCACACGTCAGTCTCCAAAAAAGAAGACTACAACAAATTCTCAAGTGACGGCTCCAAAGTCACTTCATATCCCTCGCAATGAGGTGTTTCCTTCTGCCATAAGCTAGAAAAATATAATATCTCAGGTTCGGTGGTGTTCCAGAAATCTGATGGGGTCTAAATAGTCGTCCGAAATTGGAGGATTTCTTTGGGGACTCGTCGAGTTTTGAATTTGTAGGACCCTAAGCTGCAAGTGCACAGCGTGCGTTGTAGTACTTAGGGTATCGATCCACAGGGAGGAGGTCAACTGCAAAACAGAAGAATCTGGGCAACCAAAGACGCAGGGAACTGGGGTTTTGGGGTAAGTGTCACGATTTTTGCAGAAAGTAAAGAAAGCAGTATCACGCCTTATATAGAGAAGGTTGTCAATCTCTTCTATAACCATCGGGAAAAGGAAAATAAACTTTAAGACTTGTAAAAAGGAAATCAGGTAAGCAGTTCAGGAAAAGTAAATATTGAAGTGCGTAAATCTCGATGTAAAAGCAGATGAGGCGAACACGTTGAGAATCTTCTCGGGAAATCTATGGGGTTCTAACTAGGAATCAAACACACAAAAGTCAGGCAAACGAGACTAGGCGATTTTCCCTAAACTGATTCACTGGTTTTAACAACCTAACTCTATCAAGCAAAGTTGATCTGCGACTATCTATTTCGCAGGTATACTGTCGTATCCTGCGTCCTAGACGAACACTCAATAAGATCGGGACGATAAACATTCAGACATCTTTTAAAGGATGCTCTCTACCCTATTTTGGTCTAAATATGAGATTCAGGACGTTCATCGCTCTTAAGACCCTGCGATCAGAATATAGTTCATGACGTAGACTCATGCAATAAGAACGAATTTGGCGAGACAGAAAACCCTAATCTTCGGCCTAAACAATCGGTTCAACAACAGTTAATGAAATTCCCCATAGATCCCCTTAAAGAATACCCAACGAAAATAAACTTCTCAGACATGAAAGAAGAAGTAGAAAACGTGATTGATGAATGATAACTTGTATAAATCGATGAAAAGGAAAGAGGGTTCAAGAACAAATCAATCTCCCACAAAGAACAAGGAGGAAACCACGAATCAGAGATTCGCGGCCGCCAAAGAGAATTCTGTAACTTAGAGTATTTGGAATGAAAGTTGATATCTAAAAAAAAACCTAAACGACGAGTATATATAGGTCTTCAAATGCCCTAGGTCGTGAACTTCTGGTGAATACTGTTTCTGCTTAAACCCGAATTTTGCACGAAGTCGTTTTCACACAAACTTTGCACGGTTTCTAATTATCAAGTTTTTGTTCAGATTTGAATTTCTGTGTTCATACCTGCATCAGTTTTTGTTAAACCCGAATTTTGCACAGACATATTTATGATCCGAATTTTGCACGGAACATATAAACTTGGATTTCTGTTTTAGACATGGACTGGTTTCCGTCTTCAATACTGTTAAAAACGAATTTTGCACTGAACAATTTATCTTGAAACCCTGATTTTGCACAGAACTATTGCATCATGCTAGTCTGTTCTCTTTATCACGAAATTTGCACATGTTTATCACGAAATTTGCACATGTTTATCAATCTGATCTATTTTTGGTGAGTTAATTATTGAGAACCTAGTTTAATGGTATGATAGAATTAAACTAATGAATGATGATGATTGATTGAGTTATTTTATATGATCTTATTATCTTTGTTTAGATTATGTGTTGATCATACTTATCTATCATCACATCTTTGATATCTTAAGATCAAATACTTGACCATATAGCAATCTAAAGAAAATGCATGATCACGAGAAGTGATATGACCTAACTTATTATGGAAGATTGCATCTAAGAGCGAATGACTTGAAGTCTATAACTGAATATAACTCAGTTATATTTAATTTCAAGTTGATATTACATGAAGATAACATCACTCATAGAAAGATGTTATAATACATCATACAAATATTGTTGTCTTGCAGACACAATAACATAAAGATATTTAAGAAATACTTTGAAATTATATCACCTGAAGTGATAATAAAAATGGTACATGTCATTTATATCAATTGTTTTAATTATGCTTTTATTTATATTTTATTTATACATATGTAGTTTGATAATATTTATTTTTCTACCATCATCTATATGTTGACTGTAAAAGATCCACAAGTTCTTTACATCTAAGATTACAAGACTTGAAGTCTGTATCATAAAGCTCATTATGAGTCTTTGCATCTAAGATTACAAGACTTGAAGTCTGTAAATAATCCTTAATTATGTTAAAAATTATGTGAAGAGAATATAAATGATGCAGAGATGCTAGAAGTCATACTCTATTCTTTAGCCAAATAATGTTGTCTTGAAGACACAATACTATGAAATAAGTTTAGAATTATTTTGAGAAAATAATGATCTATTAAAAGTAATGAATCATGTCCAATTAGTTATGATCCATTCCTTGAAGCGAATGTGACATCATATAGTGGGATAGAAAACAATTGTGTGAATAACAATAGCCAAGGAAGTGGCTCAAGAAATGGTCGTAAATGTGAATATAGATATGGTTAAGGTCAATGTCAAGATCAAAGAGTTTCTTTCAAGAACTCAAATTCTCATCAGAAGTGAGAAAATAAAGATGGTAACAAAGAAAAGATATATCTCATATATGAAAATAAAATAATCGAAGTTAAGATCAAAGAGTTTACTTGAAAAACTCAAATTCTCACAAGAAGTGAGAAAATAAAGATGATCCAAACAAGAGATATTTATCTTATCTAATGATAAAAGAAACTTGTGTGTGTACAAAATCTAATAATATAAAGATTATTGAAAGCTCTGGAAGAGCATATTTATTTGCCTATGAAAATAGAATTTGAAATTTGTCTCAAAGGTTAAAAGAATCAAGATATAATACATGATCCAAGTTATTGATTCTATACTAGGATTCAATTCGAGATGGATGAACCTGAAGTGTCATCATCTCGAGGGGAAGAATCGATGAATCCCACAATCAATAGTAAGTAGAACATCTAGAAGATTATGTTCACACTCAAGATAGACTTGATGAATCATTGATAAAGGAGAGGCGAAGAATCTCACAATTCATATAAGTGGAACATCTAGAAGATTAAGTTCACAATCAAAATGATCTTGATGAATCATTTATAAAGTAACTCCAAGGGATTTTAAAGTTAATCAAGTTGAGACAATAAAGAAAGAAAAGTTTAGTACCTTCAAATCATGAGTATTACCCACGGCAGTAAAAGTATTTTGGAGATAAATATTTAACCAGAAGTTTAATTTATATCATTGTTTGGCATGAGCCGGTTAGACCATAACGGTTCAAGAATGATGCGAAAAATAAATGTAGACATTCATTGAAGGACCTGAAGATTATTCCTAATGATGTTTCATGTAATGTTTACTCACAAGGCAAATATGATAATATGATTATCATTAGCCAAATTAGATTTGGATTTAACAAGATGGTTGTTAAATTCACATCTTAAGCCTTTGATGATAAAAGCATGTTCGTAAGGATAAATGTTGAACATCTTATGCAGTAGCATTAATTCGCATAAAGCCAACGAGTAATTAAAAGTTTTCCCCATCAAAATTGGTTTTGGGTCAGAAACCAAATATTGTCCATCTAAAATATTTGGATGTGCAGTATACATCCATATTGCTCCACCACAGCGATATAAGATGGATCCTCAAATGAGGCTGGAAATATGTTGGATATGAATCTCCATTGATAATTAAATATGTAGAGCCATCCATGAAGGATTTATTTAAGGCTCGATTTGTAAACTGTCATTTTAATATTTCAGTTTTCCAACATTAGGGGGAGAAAACAAACAGCTGGAAAAGATAAGCTGGAATGAATTATCATTGATCCTCAGACTAAAGAAAGGGAATTGAAATTCCAAAAGATAATTCATTTACAAAGCTTAGTAAATCAAGTTGCCAGACGTATTTACAGACCCAAATAAAGTGACAAAGTCACATATACCAGCTGTAAATGCTCCAAGAAAAATTAGTCTCAGAAGGACAATATCAAGCTGCTAGTGAGTCTAAAGAACGCATGAAGCGTGATAGACTTGTTCCAAATAAAAGAATCCTCGAAAATAAAAAGGAGCAGAATTTGACAATGGTCAGATCGAGGAAACAAAGATTTTTGAATGATCTCAAGAAGAGACATTAAACATGACAAGAAATAAATTCAGGTACCTGAGATAATGAAGAGATCGATCTCAACAAGTTATGTCATGTGTAGATTAAAATGGAACCGAAAAGCAAATCGACGTCGATAATATTTTTGCATGCAATGTAGCAGTTGATATGATGAATGAGAAAGAGGATCAGAAAATCTATTGCAGAGTGTACACGAAAGAAATGATTGGCCAAATTATAAAGAAGCAATAGTCATATAGTTAAAATCTCTTGGAAAGAGATGAGTATTTGGACCAGTTGTCCATACACCTAAGAGTGTAAAACCAGTGGAAGATAAATGAGATTTTATGATGAATATGAAATTGATTATGAAGAGACATACTCTTCTGTGGTGGATGCAACTACTTTCAAGTTCCTTATCAGTCTGGCAATAAGAGAAGAACTTGACTTATTCGACCCACTGGAAAATGATACTTAAAGTAAAAATCCTCGAAGGATATAATTCATGAAGGATACAATACCCGAAGGATTAAAGATGTCAAATTGATACAATCTCCGAAGGATTGATATGTCAAAATTATATTCCCGGGAACTTAAGATATTTGATCGAATTATGACATATATATTTCATGAGGTATAAGTGAATATTATAAAGTTAACCAATATACCCATGTGTATTTATCAAAAGATTATGGATCATTGAGATCTTTAATTTGAATATAGTTGAAACTCTTGAAGAGTTAATATAAGAAAAGATTTTGGAAAGACAACATTGTCTTTAAGTATTCCAAATTAAAACATTTAGCGAAAGAGATGTTATCTCAAAAGATCCTTGCAGGATTACATAATGAATGCTCACATATACTTGGTCTCGAAGGACCATACTTAAAATGATAGTTAAGCAATGTATTGATCTCTTTCATGATTGAAAGATGTGTTTTCACATAACAAGAAAGAAAGGTAAAACAATAAAGAAGAGCATGAATAAAATGTTATATACAAGTATGTACAATACAAGTTTAGAAAAATGTATGTAAATAGAAATTTGGCTTGAAGTCCAAATAGAGTTAAGAAATTAACTTTTATGTAAAAATGTTGTTATGGATAAGAAGTCCAGTAATCTAAGAGATTACAAGATAATCATACGATTTTGTTAATTAAGCTTATGCTTATAACAATTCCCAAAAGATGGTATATGATTGGAATGCATCTCTTGAAGAAGATGATTCCAAGGGGAGAAATATAATGATGTGCGTGGTTGTACTCTTTTTCCTTATCATGGTTTTTATCCCACTGGGTTTTCCATGAAAGGTTTTAACGAGGCAACAAAGAACACGCAAATGATAGACATCTAAAGGGAAATGTAAAGATGAAAGTCTATCACCCTTACAAAGTATTTGTCATACTTTAATGAGAACAAGTGAAGCAAAGAGAATGATCAAGACGAATCATTAGCAAGACTCATGCACTCCAGAAGAATGGCGATGTAAGAATTCTACAAATTTATTCAAGTGAAGATTCGACAGACAGATTTCCCAAGGCGTTACTTTCAAGAAGTTATTTCATCATATTGGATTGCGTCATCTCAAAGATCTCAAGTGATGTACTCATGAGGGAGAGTTAATGCGCGCTGCACTCTTTTTCCCTTAGCTATGGTTTTTCCCATTGGGTTTTCCTAGTAAGGTTTTTAACGAGGCAGCATCATACGCGCTTTAAGAAATATTTTTGTATAATGAACATCAAGGGGGAGTGTTATGAACTATTATATGATGTCCATTATAAGCCCATAAGTCCATTAGGTTTTACTTTGTCACCAAGTAAAATCCTCTTTTGTACTCCTATATAAAGGACCCCTTATTCATTGGAATAACAACAACACCAATTCCTTCTATCTCTTCTCTTGTTTCTTCTCTTGTTCACAACACTCTGAGCTTTTTAATACCTAAATTATTTTTGTGCCCAGTTTATTACTCCAACTAATTTTTTTGCCCGGATTAAATCTTCAAGTGACCATTTGATCAGATCTCATCAACAGAGACTAACGTCTACAGTGACGGTGTTAAATGCCAACTAAATTTCTGTTAAGTATCTAACCATGGTTTAATCATATTCGACATGATATAGCATTTTTTTCTTATAAATCCCCAAATTTAGAACACTAAATAAATAAAAAAAATTCCGTTTCAGATGAATATCTTGCTCTGAAAACTGTATTCTAATCCAATCAGAGGAAAAATTCAATATCACCATACCAAAAATTGAGAACAATTTTCTCACTGAAATATGTAAAAACGAAATCTACAACCAGAATGAGAAATTGAGAAGTCACAATTACACAAAACACACTAATAAAAGCGAAATCCAAGTCACGATTAATCAAATCAGGCTCTGGAAACCCTAGGACGGTACGATATCACTCAGATCAGAAGAAGAAGAAGAAGAAGAACTCTTGATCATCGTCTTTAGAATTTCTATCTTTATGTGCTTGATTGCAGCTATGTGAGAGTTGATGTCAGAGATAGAGATGATTCTTTAGTTCCTCGGCAGACAAACCCTTGAGATTTGGGAAATCGCTGAGATCGCAAGAGTTTTCTTCTTCTGCCGATTGCTCTGCACATTGAATTTGTCCATGATCTGTTTCAGTGCTTGTGGGATATCCGGCGGACTTCCTCGTTTTCTGGTTCATAACACAGATGAATCCGAGTTTCGCCACAGGCCAGAGAGCTCAGTCGCTTCGTCCTTGAACTCGTCGAATATCTTTTTGAAATCAACATCCTTCATCTAACTGTCTTTGAGCCATGGTTTTCTGGAAAAAGTACACGATATATGTGAAGAAGAAGAAAAAAAAACGGGTCGGGTTAATAGATAATCCGAGTTTTTAGGTGGGTCTGGTTTTTTGGGTCAAATTTTTTGGGTTTAGATAGTTTAACTACAGTTACTTGATGACAGAATTTTAACGCCGTTCACATTTGCACTAACCTCCGTTTCGTATACTATGTAAACTAAGTATACGGATAACACTAAGATTTAAAATGGGCAGAAAAAATAGTTGAAGTAATAAACTGGGCACAAAACTAATTTGCGTATTAAAAAGCTCAGAGAAATTTAGTTGGTGTTATAAACTATTATGTGATGTTCATTATAAGCCCATAAATCCATTATGTTTTACTTTGTCCCCAAGTAAAACCCTCCCTTGTACTCCTATATAAATGACCCCCTATTCATTGGAATAATACAACAACATCAATTCTTTCTATCTATTCTCTTGTTTCTTCTCTTATTCACAACACGTTATCAGCACGAAACCCTAGCCGTCTGAGCTAAGAGGTACAAAATTTTATTTTTGTTTATTACTCCTAATTTCGAATCATGTTTATTATCAACTCATGGTTCGAAAATATGGATCTTTTATCAATATTATAATAATCTCCTGTAGAGATTCAAAGCACAAACTTAATTTTATGATTAATATCATGATGAATTCTCCTGCAGAGATTCATGTTACATATTTATTATTTCTCCCGTAGAGAACACATGTTTATTTTATGATTTATATTATGATAAATTCTCCAGCATAGATTTAAATCACATATTTATTATTTTTATATTTTATTGCTTTGTGATATTAAGAACCATGTCTATCTATCGATTCATGGTTCATAATATCAATCCAGACGGCCACGTATGATATATCGATCCAGTTATCGAGTTAGCCACATGTTGCGCTTAATCATGAATGTGACTTGTCGATTTTTGTGTGCTTTATGTAAATTTTGTGATGTTTTTATTCTGCACGAATTTTGCATAAAATAATTTTCATCTGAACTTTGCACGAATTTATAATATCAGATCTGCACTATTCGAATATTGTTCATACTATTTATGCACATAGTTTGCACGAAATTTCTTAAATTGAATATGATTTCTTATATCTTATACTGTTTCTGAAAAAAAAAAAGATTAGTTTAACGGGAAAAAGGGCATTTAAATGCCCAACTTTCACATTTCAGCCATTCAAAGCACCACCTTTCGCGTGATTCATTTAAATAACAAACTTTTTCGTTGACCGATTTTTAAATCACAAACTTATGTTGACTCGACCTTATTAAGCACGACGTTAACTTCACTAACTGATCGACTAAACGGCGTTTAATCTCCGTCTGATAGTGAAGTTAACGTCGTGCCCAATATGGCTAAGTCAACATAAGTTCGCAATTTAAAAAATAGTTAATATAAAAATTTGTTATTTAAACCGTTCACGTGAAACGTGGTGCTTATAATGTCCGGAATTTTAAAATTTGACATTTAAATGGTATTTTCCCGGCGATCATTTTAATTTCTTCGTATTATGTAATATTACGTAATTGCTAACGCAAGTAAATCAAAACTAAATTTAGAAGATATTCAAACATAAATTAAATTTACATTACCAAAAAAAAAGGTTTTGGCCTTTAAAACATCAATTTAACCACATGTAATTATTATTTAGCAATCTTCAAATCTTACGAACCCCTAAATCTACATACAAAATTGAGAAACTTGGAGAAACTTGTTCTACCTCGCTTTGCTAGCATAACAAAAGTATTCATTTCGATTAGCGTCCAGTAAATGGAAGAATTTTAAAACACTGACCATTCATCGCTCATGATTACAGTTCCACTGGGACATTAGAGTTTAAAGCTGCGGGAGAGAACTGTAGCTACCTCACCAACTTGAAGTGTTTGAGTTTTGTTTGAAAAATTACATTGCTAAACAAATCGTTTATTACCTCAAGAACCTCAATAGGCTGAGTTTAAGATGCTCTTTCATCATCAATACATTAGTTTTATTGCTAATCACATGCTTCAAAAACCTCGAGATCATTATTCTTTCACATTGGCAAAACTCTGAGTTTGAGATACTCTTTCATCAGAAATAAAAATTATCGGTCAGTAAAAAAATACCATTTAAATGCCAAATTTTCAAATTTCACCCATTCAAAGCACCACTTTTCACGTGATTCGTTTAAATAACAAACTTTTTTGTTGAACGATCTTTAAATCGCGAACTTATGTTGACTTAACCATATTGGGCACGACGTTAATTTCACTACCAGACGGAGATTAAACGGCGTTTAGTCGATCCGTTAGTGAAGTTAACGTCGTGCCTAATATGGTCGAGTCAACATAAGTTCGTGATTTAAAAATCGGTCAACAAAAAAGTTTGTTATTTAAACGAATCACGCAAAAAGTGATGCTTTGAATGGCTGAAATGTGAAAGTTGGGCATTTAAATGCCCATTTTCCCAAAACCCTTAGTTTTTCATATAATATCCGAATTTTGCACGGTTCAATTGTTAAATAAGAAATTGATTAGAACTCCCGAATTTTGTTCATTCGTACTGTTTTTGTAAAAAGTCGTTTTCACACAAACTTTGCACAGTTGAAATTATCAAGTTTTTTTTTATTTAGATCTGCATTGGTTTTTGTTAAACCCGAATTTTGCACAGACCTGGATTTTGCACATAAATGACATAAACCCGGATTTTGCACATAAATGACATAAACCCGGATTTTGCACAGAATTGCATAATGTTTGTCTTTTCTCTTTATCACGAAATTTGCACATGTTTATCAATCTGATCTCTTTTGTTGAGATGATTTATTGAGAACCTAGTTTAATGGCATGATATAATTAAAATAATGAATGATAATGATTGCTTGAGTTATTCTGTATGATCATAATATCATTGTTTATATCATATTTATGTACTATCACTTCTTTGATGATATTTAAGTCTTATGTACTTAAAAGATCCATAAGTTCTTTGGAACAATTTAAAAGAAAGGTATAATCACCAGAAAGTGATATGACCTAACTTATTATGGATGATTGCATCTAAGACCACATGACTTGAAATCTATAAATGAATATAACTGCAAATTGATATTACATAGAGATAATATCACTAATACAGAGATGCTAGAAGACATTACACAAGTATTGTATTGTTGTCTTGCAGATACAATAACATAAGATGTTTGAGAAATACTTTGAAATTATATCACCTGAAGTGAAAATAAAGATGGTTCGTGTCATTTATATCAGTTGTTTTGATTATGCTTTTGTTTATACATATGTACTTTGATAATATTTATTTTTCTATCATCATCTACATGTTAACTGTAAAAGATCCACAAGTTCTTTACATCTAAGATTACAAGACTTGAAGTCTGTATCATAAAGCTCATTATGAGTCTTTGCATCTAAGATTACTAGACTTGAAGTCTGTATCATAAAGCTCATTATGAGTCTTTGCATCTAAGATTACAAGACTTGAAGTCTATAAATAATCCTTAGTTATGTTAAAAATTATGTGAAGAGGATATCAATGATGCAGAGATGCTAGAAGGCATACTCTAGTCCTTAGATAAATGTTGTTGTCTTGCAGACACAATACCATTAAACAAAGTTTAAGAATTATTTTGAGAAAATAATGAGCTATTGATGAAAAGTCAAGAATGACGTCTAATTGGATATCCTATATTGAGAAAGAAAAGAAGCATGCCAATAACTTTGGCCGAGTAAGTGGTTATAGATGTGGTCATAAACGAGAATATGAATATGAATATAGATATGGTTAAGGTCAAGGTCAAGATCAAAGAGTTTCTTTCAAGAACTCAAATTCTCATTAGAAGTGAGAAAATAAAGATGATAACAAAGAACGATATATCTCATATCTGAAGATAAAATAATTTAGTACAATATCTCTGGTAGTATAAAGATTGTTGAAAACTCTGGAAAAGCATATTTATTTGCCTATGGAAAAGAAATTTGAAATCATTGATGCATTACAGTCTCCAAAGTCTCAAAAGAATCAAAGATAGAATACATGATTCAAGTTGGGTATGTTATTGATTATAAATTGGGATTCAATTCGAGATAGATGAACCTGAAGTGTCATCATCTCGAGGGGGAGAATTGATGAATCACATAATCAATAGTAAGTGAAACATCTAGAAGATTATGTTCGCACTCAAGATGAACTTGATGAATCATTGATAAAGGAGAATCGAAGAATCTCACAATTTATAGTAAGTGAAACATCTAGAAGATTATGGTCACACTTAAAATGATCTTGATGAATCATTTATAAAGCAACTCCAATGGATTTCAAAGTTAATCAAGTTGAGACAATAAGAGAATGAAAAGTTTAATACCTTCAAATCACGAGTATTAACCAAGGCAGTAAAAGTATTTTGGAGAAACTATATGTATTCTCTACTAGATTGTACTACAAAAAGATTAGTATACTGGAGATAAATGTTAAACCAGAAGTTTAATTTATATCATTGTTTGGCATGAGCCGGTTAGACCATAACGGTTCAAGAATGATGCAAAAAGTAATTAATGTAGACATTCATTGAAGAACTTGAAGATTCTTCCTAATGATGTTTCATGTAATGCTTACTCACAAGGCAAATATGATAATATGATTATCACTAGCCAAATTAGATTTGGATTTAACAAGATGGTTGTGTGTATTCTTGTTATAGATCTACAACCTGAAGTTTGGAAGAGTATTAGGTAATGCTAGTGAATTCACATCTTAAGCCTTTGATGATAAAAGCATCAGGATAAATATTGAAAATCCAGAAGCATTAATTCGCATTAAGCCAAATAGTAATTAAAAATTTTCCCCATCAAAATTGGTTTTGGGTCAGAAACCAAACATTTTCCATCTAGAATATTTGGATGTGCAGTATACATCCACATTGCTCCACCACAGCGATATAAGATGGATCCTCAAGTGAGGCTGTAAGTATGTTGGATATGAATCTCCATTGATAATTAAGTATATAGAGCTATCCATGATGGATATGTTCAACTTTATTTTCCAACATTAGGGGGAGAAAATAAACAGCTGGAAAAGAAAATAAGTTGGAATGAATTATCATTGATCCTCGGACTAAAGAAAGTGAATTGAAAGTCTTAAAGATAATTCATTTACAAAGCTTAGTAAATCAAGTTGCCAGACGTATTTACAGACCCAAATAAAGTGACAAAGTCACATACCAGCTGTAAATGCTCCAAGAAAAATTAATGTCTCAGAAGGACAATATCAAGCTGCTAGTGAGTCTAAAGAACGCATGAAGCGTGATAGACTTGTTCCAAATAAAAGAATCCTCGAAAATAAAAAGGAGCAGAATTTGACAATGGTCAGATCGAGGAAACAAAGATTTTTGAATGATCTCAAGAAGAGACATTAAACATGACAAGAAAGAAATTCAGGTACCTGAGATAATGAAGAGATCGATCTCAACAAGTTATGTCATGTGTAGATTAAAATGGAACCGAAAAGCAAATCGACGTCGATAATATTTTTGCATGCAATGTAGCAGTTGATATGATGAATGAGAAAGAGGATCACGAAACCTATTGCAAAGTGTACACAAAGAAATGATTGGCCAAATTATAAAGAAGCAATAGTCATAGAGTTAAAATCTCTTTGAAAGAGATGAGTATTTGGACCAGTTGTCCATACACCTAAGAGTGTAAAACCAGCGGGAGATAAATTGAGATTTATATGAAAGAATGATGAATATGAAATTGATTATGAAGAGACATACTCTCATGTGGTGGATGCAACTACTTTCAAGTTCCTTATCAGTCTGGCAATAAGAGAAGAACTTGAGTTCGACCCACTGGAAATGATAATTAAAGTGAAAATCCCCGAAGGATATAATCCATTAAGGATACAATACCCGAAGGATTAAAAATGTCGAAATGATACAATCTTCGAAGGATTGATTGTCTCAAAATTATATTCCCGGGAACTTAAGATATTCGATCGAATTAAGACATATTTATTTCATGAGGTATAAGTAAATATTATAAGGTTAACCAATATACCTATGTGTATTTATAAAAAGATTATGGATCGATGGGATCCTAAATTTGAATATAATCAAAACTCTTGAAGAGTTATCACAAGTTGTAATTTGGAAGAATTTTTTTTGGAAAGACGACATTGTCTTGAAGTGTTCCAAATTGAAATATCTAAGTAATAGAAATACTATCTCAAAAGATCCTTGCAGGATTACATAATGAATGCTCGCATATATTTGGTCTCGAAGTACCATATTTAAAATGCTTGTTAAGCAATGTATAGATTTCTTTTATGATTGAAAGATGTGTTTCACATAACAAGAAAGAAAGCTAAAATAATAAAGAAGAGCATGAATAAAATGTTATGTACAAGTATGTACAATACAAGTTTAGAAAACTGTATGTACGTAAAAATTTGGCTTGAAGTCCAAATAGATTTAAGAAATTAAGTTTTATGTGAAAATGTTGTTATGGATAAGAAATACAAGAATCTAAGAGATTCCAAGATAATCATACGATTTTATTCATTAAGCTTATGCTTATAATAATTCTCAAAAGATAGTACATGATTAGAATGCATCTCTTGAAGAAGATGATTCCTAAGGGGAGAAATTAATGATGTGCGTGGTTAAACTTTTTTTTCCTTATCTCGGTTTTTATCCCACTGGGTTTTTCCATGAAAAGTTTTAATGAGACAACAAAGAACACGCAAATGATATACATCTAAAGGGAAATGTAAAGATGAAAGTTTATCACCCATCTAAAATACTTGTCATACTTTAATGAGAACAAGTGAAGTAAAGCGAATGATTAAAGACGAATCAATAGCAAGACCCATGCACTGCAGAAGAATGGCGATGTAAGAATTATACAAATTCATTCAAGTGAAGATTCAACAGACATATTTACCAAGGTGTTACTTTCAAGAAGCTATTTCATATTGCGTCATCTCAAAGATCTCAAGTGATATACTCATGAGGGGAGTTAATGCGCGCTGCACTCTTTTTCCCTTAGCTATGGTTTTTCCCATTGGGTTTTCCTAGTAAGGTTTTTAACGAGGCAGCATCATACGCACTTTAGGAAATACAAACACTCATTTACCTTTGAATCAACCATCGAGGAGCTTACATTGCCAAGCCTAGTTGAGACCAGCCTGCCTCTCCCACGTGAGATCAGCCGAGAACTCGGACAATGCAGATCTTGGATCTCCTTCAGCGATGGCCAAGTAGTATAGAGCGGTTCCATCATCTACTTGCATGCTTCTCCTTAGAGAATCAATCAGCCTTCGCTTCCCATGGGCTGATAGAGTAGACAGATGATTCATACCAGATACAGGTTGTTCTCTCTTCGGTCCACCTTCAAGGTA
Organism: Alliaria petiolata; assembly: GCA_020283515.1. Classification (NCBI taxonomy): domain Eukaryota; kingdom Viridiplantae; phylum Streptophyta; class Magnoliopsida; order Brassicales; family Brassicaceae; genus Alliaria; species Alliaria petiolata. The sequence goes on from JAHZTW010000001.1 coordinate 374,160,936, forward strand.
AAGCACTGCTACTTCTCGTTTCGCGTATTTGTCCACCTCTACGTAGCAAGTGGTGTTTGCAAGGATTTCGGGATTGCTTATCGGGATAAGCAGTCTGTCTCTTGAGTAAATCCCATGGTCACTCATCATGTTGTTTAATCGCTTTAGGTCCATAACCTACATTGTTCAAAGACAAGGTGTATTATTCAAGCCAAGCTCATGAATTTAGTTTGCTGGTAAACGGAGAATAAAAGAAACAAAAACGACCTTATGAAATAGAGCGACATATACAAATTGTAGACATGGTACCAGAAGGAAAAACCATATGGTGAAAGCTCGATATGGATCTATAAAGTTTGACAGCGAAAGTACCATAGAAAATGAAAATTAAATTTCACATAAGGGAACTTCGTAGTCTCAGAAAGCTTATAGAGAAGGACATGAAATGTTAGAGAGCTTATCGGAGAGCATACAAAGCTTATATTATATTGTTAACTCCATATCTAGCAATTTACATTACGAATTTCCTCCAATGTGAAAGCCTGTCTAAGCTGTGCAAGGTAAAACGTTCATGACATTCCATTGAGAACAAATAATGTTTTCATTCATTAAAATTCGGTATGGAAAAGTCCATCTTGGACAAAACTTTCTCTTTCGTCTGACAGAGAGCCTGGAAACTTAAGATATCTTCTTCAAGAAACAGATACATTTAGCATAGCAGTCTATATCCAGGTTCAAGTAAGAAATTACTGATATGCAAAGTACGGATACAGCTAGTTTCTAAACCAACAGTCTGTTCCTGCCTCCTGGGATACTCCTAGACACGACAAAAAGCGCGAGATACTAAGAAACAGAGCCAGAAATTTCGTCATGTATAGTTAACTCCCATAGTTTCAATAGCTACTCCTTTACTAAAGAGTAGAGACTCCTTTACTAAGGAGTAGAAATGAAAAAGGGAAACTAATCAACCAAAAAAAAACCTATTTATCCCTCGAAAATCTACAAGAAGTTTCAAACAACAGTTTGTATATCTTAAGTTCTTAACTGAATGTTTCTTCTGTCTTTGGTCCTTATAGATGCAGACATTTACACACGTATGAAGAAAGCATTTAGCTTCCAGATTATCTCTAAACAAACTTTGATCAGTCAAAAGCGCTTCAGATATACATAGATTCTTAAGTTTCTGACTCTTTAAATATAGCTCGATTTCTGAACAATCNTTTAAAAAAAACTGTAAAAATAAGAAATGAGGATGTGTTGTGTAAATGATTCCAAAATCATTATAAAAAGAACATAAATGATTTTAAAAAAAACTGTAAAAATAAGAAATGAGGATGTGTTGTGTAAATGATTCCAAAATCATTATAAAAAGAACATAAATGATTTTAAAAAAAACTGTAAAAATAAGAAATGAGGATGTGTTGTGTAAATGATTCCAAAATCATTATAAAAAGAACATAAATGATTTTAAAAAAAACTGTAAAAATAAGAAATGAGGATGTGTTGTGTAAATGATTCCAAAATCATTATAAAAAGAACATAAATGATTTTAAAAAAAACTGTAAAAATAAGAAATGAGGATGTGTTGTGTAAATGATTCCAAAATCATTATAAAAAGAACATAAATGATTTTAAAAAAAACTGTAAAAATAAGAAATGAGGATGTGTTGTGTAAATGATTCCAAAATCATTATAAAAAGAACATAAATGATTTTAAAAAAAACTGTAAAAATAAGAAATGAGGATGTGTTGTGTAAATGATTCCAAAATCATTATAAAAAGAACATAAATGATTTTAAAAAAAACTGTAAAAATAAGAAATGAGGATGTGTTGTGTAAATGATTCCAAAATCATTATAAAAAGAACATAAATGATTTTAAAAAAAACTGTAAAAATAAGAAATGAGGATGTGTTGTGTAAATGATTCCAAAATCATTATAAAAAGAACATAAATGATTTTAAAAAAAACTGTAAAAATAAGAAATGAGGATGTGTTGTGTAAATGATTCCAAAATCATTATAAAAAGAACATAAATGATTTTAAAAAAAACTGTAAAAATAAGAAATGAGGATGTGTTGTGTAAATGATTCCAAAATCATTATAAAAAGAACATAAATGATTTTAAAAAAAACTGTAAAAATAAGAAATGAGGATGTGTTGTGTAAATGATTCCAAAATCATTATAAAAAGAACATAAATGATTTTAAAAAAAACTGTAAAAATAAGAAATGAGGATGTGTTGTGTAAATGATTCCAAAATCATTATAAAAAGAACATAAATGATTTTAAAAAAAACTGTAAAAATAAGAAATGAGGATGTGTTGTGTAAATGATTCCAAAATCATTATAAAAAGAACATAAATGATTTTAAAAAAAACTGTAAAAATAAGAAATGAGGATGTGTTGTGTAAATGATTCCAAAATCATTATAAAAAGAACATAAATGATTTTAAAAAAAACTGTAAAAATAAGAAATGAGGATGTGTTGTGTAAATGATTCCAAAATCATTATAAAAAGAACATAAATGATTTTAAAAAAAACTGTAAAAATAAGAAATGAGGATGTGTTGTGTAAATGATTCCAAAATCATTATAAAAAGAACATAAATGATTTTAAAAAAAACTGTAAAAATAAGAAATGAGGATGTGTTGTGTAAATGATTCCAAAATCATTATAAAAAGAACATAAATGATTTTAAAAAAAACTGTAAAAATAAGAAATGAGGATGTGTTGTGTAAATGATTCCAAAATCATTATAAAAAGAACATAAATGATTTTAAAAAAAACTGTAAAAATAAGAAATGAGGATGTGTTGTGTAAATGATTCCAAAATCATTATAAAAAGAACATAAATGATTTTAAAAAAAACTGTAAAAATAAGAAATGAGGATGTGTTGTGTAAATGATTCCAAAATCATTATAAAAAGAACATAAATGATTTTAAAAAAAACTGTAAAAATAAGAAATGAGGATGTGTTGTGTAAATGATTCCAAAATCATTATAAAAAGAACATAAATGATTTTAAAAAAAACTGTAAAAATAAGAAATGAGGATGTGTTGTGTAAATGATTCCAAAATCATTATAAAAAGAACATAAATGATTTTAAAAAAAACTGTAAAAATAAGAAATGAGGATGTGTTGTGTAAATGATTCCAAAATCATTATAAAAAGAACATAAATGATTTTAAAAAAAACTGTAAAAATAAGAAATGAGGATGTGTTGTGTAAATGATTCCAAAATCATTATAAAAAGAACATAAATGATTTTAAAAAAAACTGTAAAAATAAGAAATGAGGATGTGTTGTGTAAATGATTCCAAAATCATTATAAAAAGAACATAAATGATTTTAAAAAAAACTGTAAAAATAAGAAATGAGGATGTGTTGTGTAAATGATTCCAAAATCATTATAAAAAGAACATAAATGATTTTAAAAAAAACTGTAAAAATAAGAAATGAGGATGTGTTGTGTAAATGATTCCAAAATCATTATAAAAAGAACATAAATGATTTTAAAAAAAACTGTAAAAATAAGAAATGAGGATGTGTTGTGTAAATGATTCCAAAATCATTATAAAAAGAACATAAATGATTTTAAAAAAAACTGTAAAAATAAGAAATGAGGATGTGTTGTGTAAATGATTCCAAAATCATTATAAAAAGAACATAAATGATTTTAAAAAAAACTGTAAAAATAAGAAATGAGGATGTGTTGTGTAAATGATTCCAAAATCATTATAAAAAGAACATAAATGATTTTAAAAAAAACTGTAAAAATAAGAAATGAGGATGTGTTGTGTAAATGATTCCAAAATCATTATAAAAAGAACATAAATGATTTTAAAAAAAACTGTAAAAATAAGAAATGAGGATGTGTTGTGTAAATGATTCCAAAATCATTATAAAAAGAACATAAATGATTTTAAAAAAAACTGTAAAAATAAGAAATGAGGATGTGTTGTGTAAATGATTCCAAAATCATTATAAAAAGAACATAAATGATTTTAAAAAAAACTGTAAAAATAAGAAATGAGGATGTGTTGTGTAAATGATTCCAAAATCATTATAAAAAGAACATAAATGATTTTAAAAAAAACTGTAAAAATAAGAAATGAGGATGTGTTGTGTAAATGATTCCAAAATCATTATAAAAAGAACATAAATGATTTTAAAAAAAACTGTAAAAATAAGAAATGAGGATGTGTTGTGTAAATGATTCCAAAATCATTATAAAAAGAACATAAATGATTTTAAAAAAAACTGTAAAAATAAGAAATGAGGATGTGTTGTGTAAATGATTCCAAAATCATTATAAAAAGAACATAAATGATTTTAAAAAAAACTGTAAAAATAAGAAATGAGGATGTGTTGTGTAAATGATTCCAAAATCATTATAAAAAGAACATAAATGATTTTAAAAAAAACTGTAAAAATAAGAAATGAGGATGTGTTGTGTAAATGATTCCAAAATCATTATAAAAAGAACATAAATGATTTTAAAAAAAACTGTAAAAATAAGAAATGAGGATGTGTTGTGTAAATGATTCCAAAATCATTATAAAAAGAACATAAATGATTTTAAAAAAAACTGTAAAAATAAGAAACTTTGATTTAATAGACATCCATATTTATATTTTTTTTTGTTTAATATGGTTTGTTAATAGAACAATGTAAATTAACCAAATAATATAAATATTTAAACTTCATAGCTAGTTAAAAATATTATATCAAAAAGTCTAAATATTAAATTATATTATTCACATAAATATAAAATAGATTAAATTATTTTTACTTTAAACAATTTCAAAATCATATTTAATAAAATTATTTATAGATTTCTCATCATGCATGTGGCGCAGGTTATCACCGGTATCTTAAACTTACTACTAGGGACAGGGAATTCTTGTTTTAAACGAAACAATTTACTTTGAATGGTAGATAGAGAAAAGGTGGAACATTGACGGAGCATAGGAAGTGTGTGTATTGTCCGCAACAGATTCACTCATTCAACAAAAAAACGTTTTAGGGGGTTATTGGGAGAAGGAGTTAAAAAGTTTTGATTTATTTTAACAGTTGAGAGTTTTGTTACATTTGTAAGAACATTTGTTAGATTTTGAAAGAGTTTGTATATTTAGAAAATCATAAAACATATTTTTTAATAATGACTTTGAGAATCTAAGCTTTATAGGTAGTATTTTGAAAGTCTTGTTAAATCTTGTTTTATGAGTTAAATTGTTTAAAATCCATGTCCCAATAACACAAGATTTTATTAGAATCATAGAATCTTTAAAAACCAAACTTTTTAAATAACAAAGGATTTTAGATAGAATTTTAAAATCTTTAAACCAATAACAATGGATTCTATTGAAATTCTAAAAATCTATAAACCAATAATGATGAAATCTCAAAATTTTAAAAGTTCTTTAAAATCCATCTCTCAATTGTTTGGTCTTTGTTCAAGGACATCTTGCGGTATGTCTGATACACTCCTATTTGGGAGTAGTTTAATTTTATCCACATGTATGCAAATAGGGGATGTGTTTTCTCCGGATGGTTATACTCCATATTTCGGATTCGTCTTGTGGAGGATGAGTAGCATTCGAGCTGACGCTGAGCCGGGTCTCCGAATCATGAAATCACTAGTAGTTAGGTTAGAAATCTTTGGGAGGAACGAGAAAGAGTTCCCCTTCTGAAGGTTCTCCGACGTCTAAGTTAGGCTTGCACAACTGGGAACAAGTACTCGAGAGGGTGAGTTTGAGTTGTTCGGTATGAAGCATCACGTCCGGAGATCGTGATGCTCGTCAGTTTATTTAACGGTGAGGCGCATCGGCATGTCTCCGGCATTAGAGAGTGTGGTAGAGTTCTCACAGTGGCTAAGGGGCGAGAGAATTACTGGCCTCACATCGGGAACTCATGGGGCATGGTAAAAAAGGACATGCTCTCATGAGATCCATACGGCCTTTTATCGTTGGCTATTATAGGTGTTTGTGGTGTTTTCATCGTCACCGGGTGCCTCCCTGGCCTTCTCTCAGGGCGACCTCCTCTCTTCAATCTAATTATTCTTCTATTTATATACTTCGGGCGTGTCTTCTTATTAGCTGTACCAATTTCTCCGTTCGATCACATTTGTTCTGTAACCAATAAAGGTTACTACCGCCGAGTCCTTCTACTACTTTCGGCGCCCATCCCATCGGTCATGATGCCTACAGAGAGGTCTGCAGGTAGATGTACTGGTTGGCAGACTATTTCGTAGATGTGGCGCATCAGAATTGGTAGATCCCAACAATTACCCCCGGACTTCTTGTGTCATCAGAGATAAGGCAGGGAGTCAAACTCTAACAGATCCTTATTTCCTGCAAGAACGTACATGGTAATTTTTGTTTTATACTCGAAGTGATTTCTTGAATGAATTTGCTTCGAGGTAGACAATCCCAGCTAATCGCGCGCTGGATCAGGACGGGATAGAGGAGGCGAGCTCCCTTGATTCGACTAGTTGCCTGCATATTTGATTTATACAAGGACTGACTGCGTATCCTGTGGGACTACGAGCCAACCAGAGGTTAGTTAAGATCTACAGACGACTTCTAGGGGAAGAGTGTAGCCCGCGAAGGAGCTCTCTCCGGAAGGATTTACTCGCATTGCTTTCCTTGGTGCTTAGCTATGGAGCCACCTTCCTGCCATATCGGTTTTATAGAGGAGTTATAATTTCGAATGACCACTGGGATCGAAACGAGGTTACGAAGCTGAGATGACACCTGCCCAAGGATAGCGAGGGGTGCCTTGAGAGGGAGATGAGATTTTCCCCATGCGCAAGTTTCTAACACGAGGAAGAGACGTTGCTTTTGATACATCATGTGTGTATCAGCTTCAGCTTGTGGTAAGCATGGCATTTCCAGAGGCATTAGGCGTTACCCCGACTCCCGAACTGCCAGAACAGTCTTCGCGTTGTTCTTACGCGGTAAAGGTTTATTATTTTTGTGAATCGTGTTTTGACCTTCCCTAGAGGGAGAAATTGGAGATAGAGAAGAGAAGCCCCAAAAAGAGGTAATTTCTGATTTCTGGAAGAAAATTTCTCTAGAGGGCGAACAAGTCCACGGGGGAGCATGCTGATGAAAACCCCATAGAATTGGTGTAACTCCCGTCTCTCAAACTTGTCCGAGACGGCAAGATACAAACTTAAATAACGACTTTTAAACTTACAAAAATAAATACTTACTTTTCTAAAATCCAACCTTTTATTATTTAAATCAAACATAAAAGGTTGAATGAGATTTTCAACACCACTATTCAACAATAACACAAATACTAACTCTATAACTAGCAACAATCAACATGTATTTCCAATCAAGACACAACAATAATATATTATTCATATCACGACACAACACATATCTCATCTCAACACACATATCGCATGACACTGTGCTGGTCGGGCACCTCGAAAGGTCCTCCACCACCTTTGGCTCGTCAGCCGGTTAACGGACTATAACGAGATCGCCTTGTCCTCGTCCTTGTCCTCGTCCTCAACTCGACTTCACAAAAAAATCACATTATTTCTACCAAACATATCATAGTAAACTTAACATATCCTCATCTAATACGCATCAGCAATCAATTATCATCAATCTCTCACATCACCACAATCAACACACATTTTTTCTAGACCTAGCATTTATGAAAATTAATTAACTAGAAGTGCTAAGAATCCACGGATCCCACCCTCACCTTAGTCTCGACTGAAAAAAAATGAATGGATGGCTACGGTTAGAGATAACACATGGCAGAAGAGGCAACAACTCAAACAAGTGTTACTTGAAGCTGAAGTAACCAATGAAGACAACACACAACACATCATGTTCATGGTTATAAACTCTCGGACAAGGTAACATGAACATCAATGGAGGAGAAAGTGTGATCTTGGCTTACCAAAAGTGATGACGACTCCACTCCACACAGAAGCAACTCAGAATGAAGACAAGGGTGCTGAAGAAACGGACAACAATGGTGGATTAACCACACGACAATTCTTGAGAAAAACGTAACAGAGGAGATGACGATGGAGACTCATCTCTTACCACAGAATAACTCACGGATGACGATGGTGGCCCGCAACAGTAGATCGCCAGTGGTGGCGAGCAGTGGTGGCGAGCGGTGGCGGCGTGAACGAGAAGACGACGGCTCGGAATCGATTCACGACGACTACTCCTCACGTCAATGGCTGTACGTGATTCTCAATGATCGATGGGTGGTGCGGCTTGAACAGTAATGGCAGCGGCAGAGCTGACATGATTCCAGCAGAGGTTCGTCGTGATCGATCAGTTTTGTGACTCTTCGGCTCCTTCACACAGCTTTTAAATCGAGGGAGAAGAAGGAGACGACAATAGGGTTTTGTCCTTCACTTGGGCCTGATGGACTAATTGGGCATTTTTCCCCCACTTTAGAAGAATATGTGCTCGAATTCAATATGTTTTTCGTAAGACCGCTCTTGTCTTTAAAGAGCTCGGGACAGTTAACTAGCATTTCTGATTCTGGCTCCCATGTCTCCTCACGAATACCATCTCTTTCCCAATAGACTTTTACTAACTTAACTTTCTTCCCCTGAACCTCGGTTTCTTGTCGAGTTAAAATTTCTACTGGACGGCTTAGTACTGACAAACTACCCGTTAAGTCTGCAGGTGAGTGCGAAAGAATTAACTCTGGCTCTCTGACAACTTTTCTCAGTACCAAAACATGAAACACATTATGGAAATCTGACAGTTCCTGCTGGGTTCGCCCATTATAATTTAGAGATTAGATTTGTCTTGTTATGTCCCTTATATATGACTAACTGATGAGTGGGGTTTTGTACTCCAAGTTTTATCCCTAAGATAGCTGCAAGTGCACATCAATCACAGTAGTATATTAAGGGATCGAATCCACACAGATTGTTGTTTCGCGAAAGTCCTAAGATTTCTAACTTCTTTAAACCAAAGAGGAGGTTGGGGGTTTGTGTGTCATGATTTTGTAGTGTTGTTTCAAGCAGAAAATGGGAGTTAAACGGTTGTAAATCAATTGATAATAGGTGTTTGGCTCAAGGGTATTCTCCGGGGTTCATGGATCGATTCTAACAAGCAATAAATTAGGTTTAAAAGCGACTTAGTCGGTTAGGTTCTTAAGCTGAAATAATCGACTATGATCACCCCGCGTTCGCGGATCTAACCACCTACGTTTGCCTCACCCCACGGATAAGAGTTATCATTCCACGTTGCAAATCAAACGCGCAAACATATCATTCACCTATATGTAAACACTCACGGTGCGGTCCGTCGATATGCGTTAGCATCCAACGGAGCGATCTAAAGTTATGAAAATTTCCGTGAAAAATGTCAATGTTGCAGAAAACTCTATTTGAGAGTACCAAAACGAGAGATGCCATAATTGCCAAACGGCCAATCTGGTGCCTGCAGGAAATTTCGCTATTTTCAGCAATTTTTCTTATTTCAACCTAAAAACAACCCATGACCCATGTATACTTTTTTAGTCATTGTTGAGGCAACACTTGCTTTTACATTCATACTTTTGCCTTTTGCCAATTTGTAAGCTTCGGGGGAGACGAGTCTCTGACTCTACATCTCTGAGAAGATTTATGAACTCCTTTGGATTTCCATTTTATTGGTTATGAGTTTTACTTCATCGCCTTGTTGTTTCTCTGTCTCAATATTTGAATAATCTTCTAGTTAGGTTTAGGGATTCAGAACTTGATATATATAATTCCCAAATGATTTCTGAATGTTCTCTTTGTCCAGAACTTCACAAATAAGCTCGTTAAGTGCATCCTTAAGTTTCTTTGAATGTGCCCTTGTCAACGATCCAGCTAGAACTTGCAATGCTTCCTCACTTTCCACCTCAGCTACAAGCTCACTCTCTCTTGTGCTATCAATGATCACATCAATAGTGAAACGACAAATCCAAGGCTTTCGCGATTCCTTGGTAATTTTGGGGAGAAAATTTCACAAAGCCCTAACTTCTTCAATTCTTTACGGATTTTGACAAATTTTGGGTGCATTCCACACGAATTTTTCTGCTCTTTCTGTTTCTAGCACTCTCAAACCCAACATCACCTCGCATTCGACCATAAACAGGTAAGTTCTCTCATCCCTTACGTGTTTTTTCCTCCTTACCATCCTCTTCTCTCTTTCTTCACATTGAAGACTGCGATTTAAGTCTGAGGAGGATGTTCATCCCTAACTAACACAAATTTCATTGTTTTATTTTTTTGAGTCATTTTGAAGTTTTTGTTAAGTCAGTACAAGTCGTTTTATTGAGTCCAAACTTTGTTAAAACTAGGAGCTTTTCTTGTAACTAACCACTTTGCATTGACACTTTGAAGGACCATTGCCACATCAGCTGATTGCAGCTTTTAATAGGTAGAACATTGTGAGTGTATCAATCTAACAGAGAAAGTTCCGGTTTCTGAGAGTTCAAAAAATCCAGGGTTGACTCTGCACCAAATGAACTTTAATTTTCTCATCTTGGGGCTTGGTATACATCGAAACTTATTCCTCTTCCAGCACTGTCGAGATAAGTTTGTCATGGTCTATCTTTGATCTTCACTAAAAGAAAAAGAAAATAATGAAGTTTAAGTTTAAGAACGACAACCTGAGTTTCGTGAAAAGGACTAGGAAGGTGAGCTTACGCTCATGAAAGCGTCTCATTACAAGGAACACAAAAGTGAGTGGCACCGTTCGAGAGCTATAAAAAGTAGAGAGATTGTGCAAACACTGTTTGTGTGTCCATGAGCTTGGAGGGAAAAAATCTATAAGTTCTTTGATCGATACTCCCTCGATGAGACCGCACGCTTAGTTGATTAAAGGGGTCAACAATGGAGGTTTCAGATTTCTCTATGGGGCTTGAACCGTATTTGGGAGATTGGTAAGCTTGTGGTAAGTACACTGACATATTATTTAATGTTGGCTCTCTGGTATGTGGATTCAAGAGTGTTGCCAATGTGGCATTTTAAATATTTGGTGAGTTTCTGTTTTCAAACCTCAACTCTATTCTTAGTAGTTTGCTTGAGGACAAGAAAACACTAAGTCTGGGGGAGTTGAAGTATTACATTTTAAATGCAGTCTAATCAAAGTTTTTCAAGAGTTTTTCGAGTCTTTTCTATGTTTTGGAGTCTTTTTAGGTTGAAACACGTTTGGATGGAGCCTAAGGCGTAAGGAGCAAGAATTGGTACAAACGAACATATGGAGATACATAACTACTCATAGACATCTGAAGTGTGGCATGCGTTGAGCCACTTTCTATCGATGGATCGAGCTGAATTTTGGATACAAACTAGATCCTTGAGTTAGTTTCATTTTGCAAGTGGTTTGAAGTCGATCCAACGGTGCGATCTAAAGTTATAGAAATTTTCATGAAAAATGTCAGTGTGGCAGAAAACTCTATTCGAGGGTTCCAAGACGAGAGATGACATAATTGCCAAACGGCCAATCTGGTGTCTGCGGGAATTTTCGCTATTTTCAGCAATTTTCCTTATTTCAACCTAAAAATGACCCATGACCTATGTATACTTTTTTTTAGCCATTGTTTAGGCAACACTTGCTTTTACATGCATATTTTAAGCCTTTGGCAATTTGTAAGCTTTGGGGAGACGAATCCTTGACTCTACAGCTCTGAGAAGATTTATGAACCCCTTTGGATTTCCATTTTATTGATTATGAGTTTTATTTCATCTCTTTGTTGTTTCTATGTCTCTATGTTTGAATGATCTTCTAGTTAGGTTTAGGGATTCATAACTTGATAGATATAATTCCCAAATGATTTCTGAATGTTCTCCTTGTCCAAAACTTCACAAATAAGCTCGTTAAGTGCATCCTTAAGCTTCTTTGAATGGTCCCTTGTCAACGGTCCATCTAGAACTTGCAATGCTTCCTCACGTTCCACCTCAGCTACAAGCTCACTCTCTTTTGTGCTATCCATGATCACATCAATAGTGAAACGAGAGATCCAAGGTTCTCGCGATTCCTTGGTAAATTTGGGGAGAAAATTTCACAAAGCCCTAACTTCTTCAATTCTTTACGAATTTTGACGATTTTGGGTACATTCCACTCGAATTTTTTTGCTCTTTTTGGTTCTAGCACTCTCAAACCCCCCATCACCTCGCATTCGACCATAAACAGGTAAGTTCTCTTATTTCTTACATGTTTCTTCCTCCTTACCATCCTATTCTCTCTTTCTTCACACTGGAGACAGTGTGATTTAAGTCTGGGGAGGATGGTCATCTCTAACTAATACAAATTTCATTGTTTTATTTCTTTTGAGTCATTTTAATGTTTTTGTTGAGTCAGTTCAAATCGTTTTATTGAGTCCAAACTTTGTTGAAACTAGGAGATTTTCTTGTAACTAACCACTTTGCATTGACACTTGAAGGACCATTGCCACATCAGTTGATTGCAGCTTTTAATAGGTAGAACATTGTGAGTGGATCAATCTAACAGAGAAAGTTCAGGTTTCTGAGAGTTCGAAAAATCCAGGGTTGACTCCACACCAAATGAATTTTATTTTTCTCATCTTGGTGCTTGGTATACATCGAAACTGATTTCTCTTCTAGCACTGTCGAGATAAGTTTATCATGGTCTCTCTTTTATCTTTCCTAAAAGAAAAAGAAAACAATGAAGTTTAAGTTCAAGAACAGCAACCTGAGTTCCGTGAAAAGGACTAGGAAGGTGAGACTACATTCATAAAAGCGTCTTCTTACAAGGAACACGAAAGTGAGTTGCACGGTTCGAAAGCTATAAAAAGTAGAGAGATTGTGCAAACACTGTTTGTGTGTCCAGGAGCTTGGAAGGGAAAAAACCTATAAATTCTTTGATCGATACTCCCTCGATGAGACCGCACGCTTAATTGATTAAAGGGTTCAACAATGGAGGTTTCAGATTTCTCTAAGGGGCTTGAACCGTATTTGGGAGATTGCTAAGCTTGTGGTAAGTACACTGACATATTATTTAATGTTGGCTCTGTGGTATGTGGATTCAAGAGTGTTGGTCAATGTGGCATTCTAAATATTTGGTAATTTTCTGTTTTCAAACCTCGACTCTATTCTTAGTAGTTTGCTTGAGGACAAGCAAAAGACTAAATCTATGGGAGTTGATGTATTGCGTTTTTAACGCATTCTAACCAAAGTATTTCAAGAGTTTTTCGAGTCTTTTCAGGTTGAAACACGTTTGGATGGAGCCTAAGGCATAAGGAGCAAGAAATTGGTGCAAACGAACATATGGAGATACATAACTACTCAAAGACATCTGAAGTGTGGCATTCGTTGAGGCATTTCCACCGATGGATCGAGCTAAATTTTTGATACAAATTAGATCTTGAGTTAGCTTTCATTTGAAAGTGGTTTGAAGTCGATCCAGCGGTGCGATCTAAAGGGATGGAAATTTTCGTGAAAATGACAGTCTGGCTGAAAACATTACCCGAGAGCACCAAAACGAGAGATGCCAGAATTGCCAAACGGCCAATCTGGTGCCTGCGGGAATTTTCGCTATTTTCAGAAATTTTTCTTATTTCAACCTAAAAACGACCAAGACCTATGTATATATTTTTAGATATTGTTGAGGCAACACTTGCTTTTACATTCATACATTTGGCTTTTTGCAATTTGTAAGCTTCGGGAGGACGAATCTCAGACTCTACATTTCTGAGAAGATTTATGAACCCCTTTGGATTTCCATTTTAATGATTATGAGTTTTACTTTATCTCTTTATTTTTTCTCTGTCTCTATGTTTGAGTAATCTTTTAGTTAGGTTTAGGGTTTCAAGAGAATTTAGGAATCATTGAATTAGACATATATAAGAATTTATCAACTAATGTATTCACCTATCATTGTGTTCATTGCTTAGACTGAATTGATCACTTAGTCTATGATTTACGGTTTAATATATTAATCAAAAGTTCTATAGATTGCTTAGAAGAACATAGGTGAGCGGATTGTCCTTAGCCAACGAAAGTTGATGCTAAGGCAATCCGTGAACAAATTGAACATGCTCGTTAATGCTTGTTTAGAATTTTAAGTTCAAACGACAGTTAGAATCTTAGGTTGCTAGATAAAGTGATTGATACCACGACAGTAGATTGGTGAAACATTTATGTTTGAGTTCTAAACTGTGCCTATCTATTCCCTGAATAATTTTCTGATTAATGTCTCCGAATTCCAGCGAATGGTCGTTGACCTAACGCTCCGTTTAATTAAATTTTACATCATTTTTATTCGCTATTTTCGTTTACATTGCAAACAACCAGTCATATATTTGTCTTAGATTAGTTTTAATCCATAGAATTGTCACTACAAAAAAGGGTAGATTGTATCACTAAATTGTATCACAAAACTAAGTGATACTATTTTGAATTAGTTATTTATAAATGAAACAAATATACATGGCTTAACATCAATTATGATAATTGATGTTATAATTAACTAGTTTGACATCAATTTAATAAAAGTGATACAAATTTTATTAGTTTGTATCACTTTAAGAAAATTGGTAGTAAAATATAATGTTACATCAATTAGGTGATAGATGTATTTATTAATTTTTTTAACATCACTTCTAACAATGATGCAAAATTAGCATCAATAAAAACTGATTCTAATAAAAATTACACTAATAATATATACATAATTATGTGAATTAGCTTCAATTATTAAAAATGATGTAACTGTTTCGTTCTTTAGCATCATTATAACAAAATTGATACAAAATTATAAATTTACATCAGCTAAATAATCGATGTAACTAATGATTTTGGTTAACATCATTTAGAAAAATGATATAAAATTTATATCAGTTAAAAGTGATGTAACTAACGTTTTTTACTTTATCCCACATTGCTAATAGATGAAGAAGTTAAAGAGAAACCATCTCTATATATAGTGAAACTTACATATCTAATATTCATATTTATTGGTGAATAAAATTAATTTTTTTATTTGGTTTTAACCAATATGATTAATTTTCTTTTTGGTTTTAACCAATAGGATTAATTATATAAAATAAATAACATAACTATTACAATCAATTATGATATCTCTCATAAATTTAACATCAATTATATACATGTGATTGTAATATTTTAAATCATATATTTTAAATGATACAAATATTAAGTCAGGTATTATAAATGATACAACTATTAAAATGACTTATCAAAATTGACGCTAATTTTAACATCAATTATTATAATCGTCACAAATACTAACATCACATTTAAAAATTGATGTAAAAGATAACATCAGTTTTTTGTAATTGACACATATTGAAATCAATTATAACAATTGATGCAAAAATAAAATATATTTATATCGGTTGATAACTAACTGATGTTAATTATTTGCATCACCACAAGCATAGTCACTTTTCTAAGTGATATAAGATTCATTTGCATCAATTATAAGTAATGCAAAAATATATAATAAATGATACAATCCACCTCTTTTTTTGTAGTGCGTAGTGTGACTCTTGTAACTTGTGGATTCGATTCCTAAATACTACAATATTTTTTTGTGAACTTGCAGTAGTTCTATAGAGTTAAAACCTCTGTATCAGCAAAAAAATGCGGATACGCTTTTTTGTCCGAAAAACTTAAAAACTTATTTTTAGACAATAATGTGAAAACAAGTTTTTGGCGGCAAATGCGAAAAATCCATTTTGGCAAGAAAACACAAAATAAAGAATCTGCAACACTATCACAAATTATCACAAATAAAGAACCATAAACACTAAACTTAATAGTATATATTAGGCTATTCAGAAGAGACATATAGCAAGAAAAAATTAAACCATAAATTATAATGGAGAACACAAACATAATATTGTCTAACAATATGATAATATCTTAAATGAAAAAACGGTAAAGCGAAGTTCAGGATCGCTGAACCCAAACTGGTTAGTGTACACTAGGTCATCTATATATAAGAGACATAACAAGAGAAATCTCATCCCTAAATTATAATGGGAGAACCCCAAACATAATGTCGTAACTATCTAATGAGATGATAATATCTCATTTTAATGAGTGACTGCTAAACCCTAGTCAATGATTGGTGAACCTAAACTGATTAGTGTACAATATGCCATCCATAAGAGACATATCGCAGGTTAAATCTAAACTTTAAATTGTAATAGACAAACTCAAATATATTAATGTAACAAATCCTGTGATATCATTTTCATATAATATATTTTCTTACCAAAATTTTCTAAATGTTTTGTCGGATTTAAGAAATTTTCGCTAGTTTTTGGAAACTTTTAAGGGTTTCTATAAATTATGATGTGTTTCTCTTCCTCATTTGCATTGTGAATTTATTTAATGTATAATCCTAAATCATTCGCATCTAAAGCCTAATCCCAACATACTAAACCCTAGTTATCGTAGTTTTAAAACATCTTTCACATACATAAACCTTAAACATAAATATATGTGTATTCTTAGGCAATCGTTATCGCCAGAGATCCAAATAAAAAATAGAAGAGGAAGATCAGTCATTTTTAATGTAAGTGATGCTGGTTTTAAAAGATTTTCTTAAACTCAATAGCATGAGGTTGGAAAAATAATGATGTAACATGAATGTCCATTGTATATATTTCCGACGACGTAAACATAAAAAGATAAACTGTAGTCTATTTTTGTATAGCTTTAATGAGTTTAGTTATTCAAGCATATTAAAGCTTAAAAGTGAGCTATATCATATAATTACTTTAAAGTTTTCGTAGCTTAACATTTGGAGTCTAAAGACAAAAATTAGATAATATTACTTGATCGATAAAATATGTAATTTAGGGTGACAAGTTAAAAAAAAAAAAACTGAAACAAAAAGATGGGAGCCTATTTTGTGGTTAGCTTGTGTTGTCATTGTAAGGTTATAAAAATTTCAGGTTCGATGACGACGGAAGTGTGGTGGCTTCTGTCAGTTCCATCTTTGAAAAGATTTCAAAGAACCACAAGCTAATTGGTGTTGTAAAAGTAATGTAAATTGTGTTGTATTATTATGACCAAGAAATCTCTTTATATAAGGATTACATAAGGGTAGAAAAGGAAACATCCTTTTCCTACATGAATAAGGAAAACATCTAATAAACCGTCTAAGGTATTGGGCCTTCACGCCAATGTCTTGATGGGCCGGTTATGGAGATCGAACCTCTATGATTTATAACACTCCCCCTTGATTGACATAACCGGATCGTGATGAATGGATCATAGTAATACGCTTGGGGATGCTGCCTCATTAAAACCTTACCAAGGAAAACCCAGTGGGACAAAACCTTAGTGAAGGAAAAAGAGTACAGCACGTATTACTCCCCCTTGTTTTAGGCATCACTGAAGGTCTCTTAGTCGGCGCATGCCGATCTGATACATGAGCTTCTTGAGCGTGGAGGTTGGAAGCGACTTGGTGAATAGGTCGGCTGAGTTGTCACAGGAACGTACTTGAAGCACTTTGATTTCTCCGGTCTTCTGTAGATCGTGAGTAAAGAAAAACTTCGGTAAGATGTGCTTCGTCCTGTCTCCTTTGATGTATCCATCCTTCAGTTGAGCAATGCATGCGGCATTGTCCTCGTAGAGTACGGTTGGCTCTTCCTTCTCATCGGTCATTCCACAGTCTCGCCTTATGTGCTGAGTCATCGATCTCAACCAAACACATTCGCGGCTAGCTTCATGAATCGCCAAAATCTCTGCGTGGTTTGATGAAGTGGCCGTGAGTGTCTGCTTCATGGATCTCCATGAAATTGCTGTTCCTCCATGAGTGAACACATATCCTGTCTGAGATCGTCCATTGTGTGGATCCGATAAGTAACCTGCATCAGCAAAACCAACCAAACCTTCATTGTTAAGGTTAGTGAAAAATAGACCCATATCTTTCGTTCCTTGTAGGTAACGAAGTATATGTTTAATCCCGTTCCAGTGCCTTTGGGTCGGACAAGAACTAAATCTTGATAGGAGGTTCACGGCAAAACAAATATCTGGTCTAGTATGACTAGCCAAGTATAACAACGCTCCTATGGCACTTAGATATGGCATTTCGGGACCAAGGACTTCTTCATCGTCCTTCTTTGGACCAAATGGATCACTGTCCAATCCGAGGCTTCTCACCACCATTGGGCTGGTCAATGGGTGGGCCTGGTCCATATTAAATCTCTTGAGTATCTTTTCTGTATATGCCATTTGATGCACAAGGATTCCATCATTAATATACTCAAGCTGTATTCCCAAACAGAACTTAGTCTTTCCTAAGTCTTTCATTTCAAACTCGGCCTTTAAATATTCAACTGTTTGGGCGATTTCTCCAGAGGTTCCGAGGATGTTCAAATCATCCACGTATACTGCTATAATCACAAATCCTTTGTTTGCAAACTTCTTTATAAAGATACACGGACTAATGGGATCATTCTTGTACCCGGACTTTACTAAGTATTCACTTAACCGGTTGTACCACATACGCCCACTTTGCTTTAGTCCGTATAAGGATTTGTTCAGCCTAATGCAGTGTTCTTCTCGAGAACTTTTCTTATCTTTGAGCTCAATACCCTCTGGCAATCTCATATAAATTTCATTATCCAGTGGACCATATAAATACGCGGTTACAACATCCATTAACCGTAAATCCAATTTTTCTCTTATAGCCAGGCTTATCAGGAATCGGAATGTCGTTGCATCCACCACAGGGGAGTATGTCTCCTCATAATCGATTCCTGGTCTTTGTGAGAATCCTTGTGCAACAAGCCGTGCTTTGTGCCTAACGATTTCGCCTAATTCGTTTCTCTTCCTCACAAAGACCCATTTATGTCCAACTGGTTTAATGTCATGAGGTGTCCGAATTATGGGACCAAAAACCTCTCTCTTCTTTAAAGAGTTTAACTCCACGTTTATAGCGTCTTTCCAGTTAATCCAATCTGGTCGCTGAGTGCACTCATATATTGACGTGGGTTCTAGATCCTCGTTCATTACTTCAAGTGCTACATTGCATGCAAATACATTATCAATGTCGACATCTTTTCTGTTCCATTGGATTCCAGACGAGACATAATTGATCGCGATCTCTGTATTATCAGGAACTTCAGGCCCTTGCTGCTTGGCGTCCCAAGCAACATTTTCTGGCACCTTAGGTTCATTTATGTCTGGAATATCCACTATCTCCTCGGTCTGAATCTCAGCACCTTTCTTTAATTTCCGAGGAGTCTTATCTTTGGAACCAATAGGTCTTCCACGTTTCAAACGTGGCCTAGACTCTGTAGCCACTTGCGGTCCATCCTGGACATCAATTCGTATAGGTGCATTCACGGCTGGTATATACGATTTAGTTACCCTCTTTGGGTCTGCAAAGGAATCTGGCAATTGTATAGCTAACTTTTGCAAATGTATTATCTTTTGGACTTCTAAGTCACTCTCTTTAGTTCGAGGATCTTGCCAATTTAAGGATGTTTGATTCCATGCAATTTCTTTCATCAGCCGGTTTTCTCCACCTAATGTTGGAAAAACGGATTCGTCAAAATGACAGTCCGCGTATCTGGCCTTAAATAAATCTCCGGTGGTTGGCTCAAGATACTTTATGATCGTGGGTGAATCATATCCAACATATATCCCCATCCTCCTTTGAGGTCCCATCTTAGTTCTCTGTGGTGGTGCAATAGGCACATAGACTGAACATCCAAATGTCTTTAGATGGGAGATGTCTGGCTCTTTTCCCGTTATTAATTGGGATGGGGAATACTTATGATCACTAGATGGCCTGATACGGATTAGTTCAGCAGCGTGTAAGACAGCATGACCCCAAGCGGATACAGGGAGCTTTGACCTCATGAGTAATGGTCTAGCTATCAGCTGTATGCGTTTTATAAATGACTCGGCTAAGCCGTTCTGTGTATGTACATGTGCCACGGAGTATTCAACACTTACCCCCATGGACATACAATAGTCATTAAACGCTTGGGAAGTAAATTCACCAGCATTATCCATTCTTATGGTCTTTAAAGGAAAGTCTGGAAAGTGAGCCCTTAGGCGTATTATCTGAGCAAGGAGTCTTGCAAATGCCATATTCCGTGATGACAATAAGCATACATGTGACCATCTTGTAGATGCGTCAATGAGGACCATAAAATATCGGAATGTCCCACAAGGTGGGTGTATTGGTCCGCATATATCTCCTTGAATTCTTTCCAGAAAGTTTATTGTTTCCTTAGTCACTTTTACTGGTGATGGCCTTACAATCAATTTCCCTTGTGAACACGAGGTACACATTATATTCTTGGGGATTACTCTCCTTTCTTTCAAGGCGTGCCCATTAGTATTGGCAATCAATTTCCGCATCATACTTGACCCGGGATGTCCCAGACGGTCGTGCCATAAAGTATACATATCCGTAAAGGCTTTATTTACGGCGGCATTGGCTTCTATCATACTGACCTTAGTACAGTAAATGCCAGTGGCTATAGCAGGTATAGTCTCTAAGACTTCTTTCTTTTGGCCTTGGGCGTTTTTAACTATCTGAAGAAATTCTCTGTTTCCTCCGCCCATTGTTTCCACATGATAACCATTCAGACGAATGTCCTTAAAACTCAATAAATTTCGATTTGAGCTAGGTGAAAACAATGCATCTGAGATTTCTAGATGCGTGCCTTTAGGCATTAAAATATTGGCCTGGCCGTGGCCTTCTATTAGGCTGGCTGGTCCTGCTATAGTACTTATGTTTGCCCTTTTAAGTATAAGGTTTATGAAGTATCTTTTATCCTTTAGAATCGTGTGGCTTGACCCACTATCCACCACGAACTCATCCATACTTCATAAAACAATAATTATGTCTTAAAATAAAAACTGAAATCATTCAATAAAATCAAATAATAAAATCCAAAGACATAAATCCAAAGCACAGCAAACATAAAAGCAACAAAGCAAATAGAACTCAAAGTCTAAACTATTTCAAACAATCGGAAGTCTCATGTTCAATGAGATCATCTTTATTGGCGTCAAAATGATCATTCCTTTCATGATCAAAATCGCCTTCATCATCATGCTCATGCTGGATCATATTGGCCTCGGGATTCTTCCCTTTCACACTCTCTTTATAGAGTTCGACGAGGTGTTTGGGAGTCCGGCATGTCTTGGCCCAATGGTTATCCATCCCACAACGATAGCAAATAGACTTGGTCGGGTTGGGCTGATGTCCGGTTGGGTTACCGTAGCCACGACCTCGGCCACGACCCCGACCGCGGTTAGAATTAGATCCGCGGCCGTTCCCACGACCATAAGGCTGGTGGCGACCACGCCCTTGTCTCTTCCCACGTCCATGACCATAATCCTTTTGGTATCTATGGACGTGGTTTGCCTCGGTTTCTTTCTTTGTTTCTGCGGCCACGTTGGCTTCAGGTAGTGGGGCGGTTCCAGCTGGTCTCATCTCGCTGTTGGCCAGAACAAGGCTATTGTTTTGTTCTGCAAGCAACAGGCATGCGATCAGATCTGAGTAAGTCGCGAAGCCTCTCTCGCGATATTGTTGCTGTAGCAACACATTACTCGAATGGAAGGTGGAGAAGGTCTTTTCCAACATATCCTTCTCAGTAATGGTCTCGCCACATAGTTTCAGCTTTGAAACTATCTTGAACAAAGTCGAGTTGTATTCCTCTACGGATTTAAAATCCATGAACCTTAGGTTCAGCCAATCGAATCTGGCTTTCGGCAATACAACCGTCCTCTGATGGGCGTACCTCTTATTCAATTCCTTCCACAGATCCAATGGATCTTCAATTGTAAGATACTGATCCTTGAGACTTTCAGCAAGGTGGTGGCGTATAATGAGGATCGCCTTGTATCTGTATCTCACGGATTCATTGTTTCCGTCGACGATACATTCACCAATCCCTTTTGAGTTGAGCATGATCTTTGTGTCAAGTGCCCACTTTAAGTAGTTGTCTCCAGAGAGATCGAGGGCTGCATAGTCTAGGTTGGCGACTCTAGACATCTGAAAATATGCACCAATTTTCTCTTAGGGCATTTAATAAAATCAAGGCCTTAGAATGATGGCCGATTTATATACATCCGATTTTAGACTTCAAGTAATTAATCATGCAAGCAAATTCAAGCAAGCAATCATATAATCCGATTTTATTCTATACTTATATCAGATTTTAATTAACTTATTCTATATGTAAGATTAATCCTAAAACAATTATAATTAAACACTAAAGGATAATCATGCAAAAAGGAAATTCTTAAACTTTCCTATTTTGATTAGGATTAGGGTTTTTATGAAATCCGATTTTAATCTTTCCTATTCTCTTAGGGTTTCGGTTTCATGCAACTAGAACAATCAATCTAACACTCCTAAAACGCAAAGCTAAAACCTGATTTTAATTTTCTTTACTTATGCGGTTTTAACTAAGCAAGTAAACAATCCTTTACATGAATCGGTTTTAGGGTTTGAGTAAGATTAATGTTCAATTCGATTATGGTGAATGATTCTATCATGCGGTTTCTAAACATCAAATAAACAAGCTAAACAATATGTTTAAAACACGCAAACAAGTTAATCAAGTAAACCGTATTTTAGGGTTTGATATATGTTCAAGTAGGTTTCGGTTTTAAGGTTCTAAAGAGATCAAACAAGTTTAAACAATCAAACCGAATTTTATGTCTTATCTTTAGCTTAGATTCAATGCAATTCAAGTTCTCAA
This sequence comes from Alliaria petiolata, assembly GCA_020283515.1. NCBI lineage: Eukaryota > Viridiplantae > Streptophyta > Magnoliopsida > Brassicales > Brassicaceae > Alliaria > Alliaria petiolata. The sequence continues at coordinate 374,183,621 of JAHZTW010000001.1, forward strand.
AAGATCAAGCAAGTTTATAAGATAATCGGTTTTTAGGGTTTATGTTTATTAAGGTTGAATTCGATTTTATTTTGTTCTTAGACTTAGGGTTTTACCTTGATCTTCTTTTGGGGTTGAATGGTATGAACCGGGAGCTACAGACCACGGTAAAACTTTGCTCGGATTGCTCGCGGCTACTCGTCGGGTCAGCTACACGGAACTCGCGGCTGCTAGGGTTCGCGCGGCTGGATCGGCTACTCGTCGTCGAGCTGCTGCCGTATGAGGATCACGCGGCTACTCGGGATCGTCGGGTGAAGGACGCGCGACTACTCGGGAAACGCCGGGTGAAGGACTCGCGGCTAGGGTTTCTCCGGGTAAGGGAAACGCGCGGCTAGGGAGATCGAGCGGCTGCGGTTTTTCTCGGTGGCTAGGGTTTAGGGATTTTTCGGTGGCTAGGGTTTAGAGCAAGCTCGTGCTGATAACGTGTTGTAAAAGTAATGTAAATTGTGTTGTATTATTATGACCAAGAGGTCTCTTTATATAAGGATTACATAAGGGTAGAAAAGGAAACATCCTTTTCCTACATGAATAAGGAAAACATCTAATAGACCGTCTAAGGTATTGGGCCTTCACGCCAATGTCTTGATGGGCCGGTTATGGAGATCGAACCTCTATGATTTATAACAATTGGAAACATTTTGACTAATTGTTTTCCTTTTTTAAAAAACCTATAGTTTTTTTTTTTGCTAAAATTAAAAAACCTATAGTTATTCTCGTTTTTATTTGATAATTTTTAAAAACAATTCAGGTTCGATGACGAGGGAAAAGTGGCGGCTTCTGTTAGTTCCTTCTTTGAAAAAGATTTCAAAGAACCACATGCTAATTGGAAACAAACCATGGACGCTGTCATCGATCGGTGGTTCAAGTCATTTGCGGTAAGTTACATAAAATTTATATTTAATTTTTTTTTTGGTGGGATAAAATTTATATTTAATTTAATTTTTATATTTTTTTTCTTATTTTATGAACATTTTAATTTTTTTTTGTACCAAATGTATCACTGGGATGTAATCATCAATCATTGGGTTCACAAGGCATTTGAGAAGAAGTTGGAATCTTGATTGACGGACCTGGTTGGACGGTGGCAGAAGAAGTGGAAGACCATAGGCGATGATGCAATGCCAAACTGGTTTAACCCGGAGGTCTGGAATGGCCTCATTCAGTATTGGCAAGATTCTGCGATGGAGGTCACAAGTGTCAATAGTCGGGCGGCCCGCTATACAGATTCTGATGGACACAGACAACCTAAGTATCGTTCAGACCAGACGTCGTTTAAAGCTAGGGCACAAAAAATTGTATGTTTTTTTTGTTCATTCACATTTTTTAAGAAACATTTCAATACATATTATGATAATTTTTTAAAAAAAAAATCATTTTAGGCTGAGAGCATCTCCAACCTATAATTGCATTTTTCATTGCAAAATACAATAATTGCAAAATGCAATTGGATTTCTCTCCAACCCATAATTGTATTTTTCATGTCAAAATGAATATTTTTAGTATATGCTTCTTTTTCTATTTTATTATCAATTGCTAATTATACATATTTTCTTTAAAATTTACAAATTGACCCAATTATTTAATTTCTCTCAAACTTTCCATAAATTATGATATTTTTAAAATTTAATTATTATAATTTAAAAAAAAACATTACGCTACATAAAAAACACACATTACACTACACTTATTAAGTAACCAATCATTGTTGTACTAAATTTATTTTCTTTTATTTTTAATTTCAGTACTTTTTAATTATTTTAAATTTAGTATTATGTTTTTATATTTTCTATTAAATAATATTATTTGCATTTTAATTATATATTAGAGTGTTTTAATATTTATAATCATCAAAAAAAAAGAAATCATCATCAAAATAATTATTTATAACTCTAAAAGTAAAAGTATCTAAAATTTGAAGGACTATTTTATAAATAAAATGAGATGGTTGCATATTTGAAACCAAAAATGGCATTATACCATTTTGCAATTGAAAATGAGATTGGATTGGAGCAAAATTTATTGCAAAATGCAATTTGGCACCAAATTTGGTATTGGGTTGGAGATGCTCTGAACGGACTAGAAACACTATTCCATATTTGCTAGCAGTTCTCGAGGAGACCAAAAGAAAGCCGGATGGTTTATTTGTCCATGGACGCTCAGAGCAACTCTACAATGAAGTCACTTCCAAGATACAAGAGTTGACTCAGGTTAATCTTGATGATCCCGAGAGCACTGCATTCGGCAGACATAATACAATTTTATTTTGTAATGAATTTTTAAATTTTAAATTTATTTTTAAATTTATTTTCTATTTAATTTTTAATTTTTATAATTAATTATAATTTTAATTTTTTTAAATAATTTCAATTAAAATTAATTGTAATCATAATTAAAAATACATGTTCCCTCGCAAATCTCTAACACCTTTGCGACGGATTTTTGAGGGAATACTTGTAATCATAGTTAAAAAAAACATGTTCCCTCGCAATCCCAAACAACTTTATCACGGATTTGCGAGGGTTGTGACGAATACCTTCGCGACTGAAACTTGCAATTCGCAAATGACTCGCAAACTTTACGAATGATTTGTGAGGTATTTTGACGGTTTTGCAACGATCCATTTCCATCACATTTTTGCGAGCAATTTGTAACTATTTCTTTCCTTCACAAATTTTACGAGGGAATTGCGATGAAATTTGATTTGCGACTCTCGTATTGCAAAAGTTTTGTTGTTTTAGCAAATCCATCGCTATAGGCAATTTGCGATAGAACTGCGACGGTTTCCTCCGTCACAAATCGCCTGTTTTTTGTAGTGGATATATAAGGACGAGATTAATGACTTTGACTCTTAGAGAATAGTTCTCTACAATACACTAACTTTTGATTACTTTACAAATCAATAACCAACATTCAAAGTATCGAACATGGAAAACTAATCATAGAGATAAAAATAAAAAATAATAATGATAATCAAATAAATGTATTGAAAAAAAACTTTGACCTACTTATAAAACCAAATCTCAAAAATTATCCTAAATATTCCCAATTATTTGCTTTAAAATAGATGTAACATTTTGACTAATGTGATTCGGTTTATATAACTATATTGGCTGTATAAATACTAAAATAATATCTCTAATTAAAGAGACAAATCATAGTACCTCTGCATCACTATATAACACAACACATTCACAAACTTAATACAGAAAAACAACACACAAAACAAACAAACAAAACCAAGAAAATACAAAAAGAATCCAACATAAAAAGAAAGAAGGTGAAACTTAATTTTATTTCCAATGATTCTTCAAGGAAAAAAACCATTAGGAAAAGAAAGAAAGGGCTGATGAAGAAAGTGAACAAGCTATCGACTCTATGTTGTATCACTGCATGGACCATCATCTACAGTCCATACGACTCCAATCCCGAGGTATGGCCATCAAATTCCAATGTGCAAAAGGTAGTTTCAGAATTTCAGGCATTGTTGATAATGGACCAACACAAGAAAATTGTGGACCAACAGATTTTTCTCAGACAAAGGATAGCCAAAGTATATGAGCATTTCAAGAGAAAAAGGAAGGAAAACAGGGAGCTGGAGATTATTGAAGTCATGTTCTAATATTTGGTCGGAAACATGGTGATGTTTCATCTAAATATATTGGATCTTAATGATTTAGGTTATTTGATTGAACAAAATCTCAAAGATCTTAATCGCAGGATCGAGATTTTAGAGAATCATGGTACGAAGATCGGTGAATCCTCCAATGATGCAGCTACTGCTCCTTACAACTGCTAATGATCCAATTCTCTAATGAAAACAAATAAAGGATTGGATTATTGACGGTTGTAAGGAGCCACAGCTGTAGCAGCATTGAAGGATTTACCGATCTTCGTACCATGATTCTCCAAAATCCTAATCCTACGATTAAGATCCTTAAGATATTGTTCAATCAAATGACCTAAATAATTATGATCCAATATATTTAGATGAAACCTCCCCATGTTTTCGACCAAACATTGAAACATGACTTAAGTCATCTCCAACTCCATGTTGTCCTTTCTTTCTCTCTTAAAATGCTCTGATGCTTTGGCAATCCTTTATCTAAGAAAGGTATCTTAGTCCACCATTTTCTTGTGTTGGGCCATCATCGACAATGCCTGGAATTCCGAAACTACCTTTTGCACATCAGAATTTGATGGCCACACCTCGTGATTGGAGTCGTAGGAAAAGTAGATGATGGCGCATGCAGTGATACCGCATAGGGTCGGTAGCTAGTCACTTTCTTCATCTGCCCTTTTTTCCTTTTCTTAAAGGTTATTTTCCTCGAAGAATCATTGGAAATAAAAGCAAGTTTGACCTTCTTTCTTGTCATGTTGGATTTTTTTTTCTTAGTTTTGTTTGTTTGTTCTGTGTTTGTGTATTGGGTTCGTGGATGTGTTGTGTTATATAACGATGGAAAGGTACTATGATTTGTCTTTTTTAATTAGAGATATTATTTTATAATTTATACATCAAATATAGTTATATAAACCGAATAACATTAGTCAAAATGTTATATCTATTTTAAAGCAACTAATTGTGAATACTTAGGATAATTTTTAAGATTTGGTTTTATGGTCAAATTTTTTTTTTCAATACATTTATGGGATTATCATTATTTGTCTTTCTTTTATAACTCTCTGACTATTTTTCCTTGTTCGATACTTTGTAAAGTAGTCAATATAGTTATATAAACCGAATCACATTAGTTAAAGTGTTAATTTTTAAGATTTGATTTTATAAGCAGGTCAAAGTTTTTTTTCAATACATTTATGTGATTATCATTATTTTTTTTTCTTTGTAACTCTATGACTATTTTTCCTTGTTCGATACTTTGAATGTTAGTTATTGATTTGTAAAGTAACAAAAAATTAGTTTTTTTTTTTTGACAGCAACCAAAAATTAGTGTGTTGAAGAGAACTATTCTCTAACAGTCATAGTCATCAATCTCGTCCTTCTATATCTATATATTATGCATAGGTTTGAACATTATTAATAGAGAGTCCCATATGAGTCTCTTCCAATTTTTTATTATCAAAAAAATAAAAAAAATAAATAAAAAAAATAAATAAAAAAGGGTTGATCATTCGTATCATGACACGTGTTGGAAGAAGGCGGAAGAGCCGGTTCTTTGGATTCTTCGGGAAGAGTCAGTTCTCCTTCCCTTTCTATGCCACCTATTTTTTTTTCTTTTTTTTTTTTAATCTAAGAACTCCTAAGGGGTTCTCCATTAATGATTCTCTAAAAAACTTACAATGAAGTATTTATTTTAAAATACCCTAAATAGTCGCTCATCTATTATTAATTTTTTTTTGTTATTAACCTATAAAAAGTATTAACTTTTGGGCGATGTTTGGATCTAGCCTATTTTTAGGACATAATATGTTCAAATGACTATCTCTATAAACCATTTAGTAACTAATATTTTGCGATTGGTTTGCTTTTTTGACGATACGATTTTACATCTGAAAAAAACAATATTGTTAAAATTATAACACGACACCATTATGTGGAAATACTAACACCAACACACATAAGTTATAAGATCATATGTTTTAACACAATCGTACCTAGTTACTAAGGCTCTGAATGACACCATGTTCTGACTAATGAGGTGACCATAATCGGAGGGTCACTAACGAATGGTACCATGATTTGGAAGAGGTACGATTCAGGTGTGTGGATAGTGCAATTGACTATGTTTAATTTACAAAGAGTTCAAGTCGAAGTTATAACCTCCGGTGGTGCTACAAATTGATGTTAATCTTCACGTTATGCTTTTACCCTATTCAATGTTTATAATTTATGTTATCGTTTATATTAAAATTGTCTACAATTTTTTGCATCAAAATATATTATATATAAAAATAATTATTGTACGTATTTTATATTTTATATATCTATACATTATAAAATATTTATCTAAATGTAATTTTAAATTTCTTAGTCAAAATAATGTTTCGTGTTTACAATAAATTTTTTAAAAAATATTAAGGCACATTTAAAACAAAAATTCGGAATAGCATATTGATAGAAATTTACGGAAATATATTTTGCCAGATAAATTGATAAAACCACTATTTTGCAAAAAATTGCAAGCACATACTTTGGATGGGAAAATGTGGAGTATATTTTGGCGAAAAAACTCGAAAGCATATTTTTTACGGGTAACCATAGAAACATATTAATACCATTTTTTGAAAAAAAACACAGAAATGCATTATTGGCGAGAAAATACTAAAATAATAATGCTGGCAAGAAAACGCTGATACGCCTTTTTGGCCAAAAAACTTAGAAACTGATTTTAGAGAGTAATGTGAAAACAAGTTTTTGGTGGTAAATCCATTTTGGTGGTAACGCAAAATACATTTTTTTGTGGGAAGCACAAAAACAATGCAAACACCCGTTTTTAGCGACAAAAGGTAGAAAATTCTTTTGGGGAAAAAAATGCAGAAACATGTTTATGCCAAAAAATCGAAAACACATTTTTGGTGGAAAATTCCAAAGCATATTTTTTGGCGGCAAAATGAGGAAGCATATTTTTAGCGGGAAAAAGTGGAATAATATTTTTAGAGAAAAATGCGGAATCGCGTTTTTATCTAAAAATGTGGAATCACATTTTGGCGAAAAAATTGAAATCACATTTTGGTGGGAAAATACAGAATCACAATTTTAACAAGAAAATGTGGAATACAGTTTTCAGCGGGTAAATGTGCAATCGAGTTTTAGGCAAAAAATGCGGAATCACTTATTTAGCGAAAACATTATTTTATATTTTTAGCAGAAAAATATGAATCATGTTTTTGATAGAAAAACTCATAATCACACTTTTGGCAGAATCGCGCTTGTACTAAGAACGTATTGTATTTTTTGCTAGAAATATGTCAAAAAGTATTTTTTGTCGAAAAATAAATCAAATTATATTGTAATTTATGTTCTATGTACTAAGGATGTTGACAAATTTTTTTTGTTGTTGTTGTAAAGTTTAATATTTCTAATAATACTATGAATTTGAATTAATATATAATACTAAGTTTAATATGTCATCGATTGGTGGTTCAAGTCATTTGCGGTACGTTACATAAATTTTATATTTAGTTTATTTTTGATATTTTTTTTTCTTATTTTGTGAACATTTTAACTTTTCGTACCAAATGTATCACTGGGATGTAATCATCAATAAGCGGGTTCACAAGACATTTAAGAAGAAGTTAAAACCTCGATTGACGGACCAGGTTGGACGGTGGAAGAAGAAGTGGAAGACCATAGGAGATGACGCAATGTCAAACTGGTTTAACCCGAAGGTCTGGAATGGCCTCCTTTAGTATTGGCAAGATCCTGCGATAGAGGTCAGGAGAGTCAATAGCCGGGCAGCCCGCTATACAGATCATGATGGACACGCACAACCTAAGCATCGTTCTGGCCAGACGTCGTTCAAAGTTAGGGCACGAAAAATTGTATGTTTTTTTTTCATTTACATTTTTAAAAAAATCATTTCAATACATATTATGATAATTTTAAAAACTTTTTCTTAGGTTGAACGAACTGGAAACACTATTCCAAATTTTCTAGCGGTTTTGGAGGAGACCAAAACAAAGCCGGATGGATCTTTTGTCGATGGAGAAGCTCTACAATGAAGTCACTTACAAGATGCAAGAGTTAACTCAGGCTAGTCTTGATGATTTCAAGAGCACTGAATCCAGCGTACTTAATCCAGTCGAGAAGAACAAAAATTTATGGATGTAAGTTTTTTACAAATATTTTTTTTGTTTCATTTATACTTATATTAAATAAAATTTAATTTTACTTATATCTTTTTTAGGCCGCTCTACGTAAAAAATGAGAATTTACGGAATTGGTTTCTTGCAATCGGCTATTGAGTCTTGTACACCTTCGGTTTCTTCTTCTGCCAGATAAAACACGACCGCTCTTCAGACTATAATAGAAGATCAGGCCCGTCTTATTGAGACGCTGAACAAAAAGATGCAGAGCTACGATGCGGTTTTAGACGAGCCGAAAGAGATCCGCATTTGGTAACTATTCTTCGAGCTCGCAACCTAGGAACCACCTCGTTTTCTGGAACCGGAATCGGAACCGAAAACCCATCTTCATTAACATTTGTAGTATTTTTTATGAACAAATTCTCTTTTGTAATGAATCTTTAAATTTTAAATTTTAAATTCAATTATAAATCTATATTTTCTATTTAAATTTTAATTTATATAATTAATTATAGTTTTAATTAATTTCAATTAAACTTAATTGTAATCATAATTAAAAAGCATAATCCCTCGCAAATCCCTAGAAACTTGGAAGTACAACAAGTCCGTTGCTAATTTGCTATTGATTTGCGACTGATTTTCGAGGTATTGCGACGGTTTCGCAACGATCCATTTCTATCGCATTTTGCGAGTGAATTGCAACTATTTATTTCTCTCACAAGAACTGCAACGAAATTTGATTTGTGACTCTCGTATTGCGATTTGTTGTCGTCACAAAAGACGATTTGTGACGGAACTACCACGGTTTTTTCCGTCACAAATCACTTGTTTTCTTGTAGTGGATATAGAAGGACGAGATTGATGATTATGGCTGTTAGAGAATAGTTCTCTACAATACACTAACTTTTGGTTACTTTACAAATCAATAACCAGAATTCAAAATATCGAAGAAAGAAAAACAATCATAAAGTTATAAAAAGAAAATAATAATAATGATAATCACATCAATGTATTAAAAAAACTTTGACCTACTTATAAAACCAAATCCCATATTTATCTAGTATATTTATCCTAGATATTCACAATTATTTGCTTTAAAATAGATGTAACATTTTGACTAATATGATTCGGTTTATATAACTACGTTGGGTGTATAAATAATAAAATAAGATCTCTAATTAAAAGAGACAAATCATAGTACCTCCGCATCACTATATAACACAACACGTCCACGAACTCAATACACAAAAACAACACACAAAACAAACAAAAAAACAAAGAAAAAACAAAAAAAAATCCAACATAACAAGAAAGAAGGTGAAACTTGCTTTTATTTCCAAAGATTCTTCAAGAAAAAAACCTTGAGAAAAAGAAAGAAAGGGCTGATGAAGAAAGTGAAAGAGCTATCGAATATATGCAGTATCACGGCATGCGCCATCATCTACAGTCCATACAATTCCAATCTCGAGGTATGGACATCAAATTCCAATGTGCAAAAGGTAGTTTCAGAATTCCAGGCGTTGTTGATGATGGACCAACAAAAGAAAATTGTGAACCAATATGCCTTTCTCAGACCAAGGATAGCCAAAGCATCTGAGGATTTTAAGAGAAAAAGGAAGGATCATAATCGTAAGATCAAGATTTTGGATCATGTTCTAATATTTTGTCGGAAACATGGGGATGTTTCAACAAATATATTGGATTTTATTGATTTAGGTTATTTGATTGAACAAAATATTAAAGATCATAATCGTAAGATCAAGATTTTGGAGAATCATGGAACGAGGATCGGTGAATCCTCCAATGATGTTGCAGCTGCGGTCCTTACAACCACTAATGATCCAATTCTTTTTTAAAAATAACCCTATAAAACGGATTGGATCATTGACGGTTGTATAGAGCCACAATTGCTGCAGCGTTGGAGGATTCACCGATCTTCGTACCATGATTCTCAGAATCTCGATTCTACGATTAAGATCTTTAAGATATTGTTCAATCAAATAACCTAAATCATTATGATCCAATATATTTAGATGAAACTAATATATCATGATTTTTACTGGTTTTTGAACCATGATATAAGTGTTTTTATAGAGTCTTTTGTTAGTTTTAGAGTCCTATTAGAGTCTTTACAGGATGAAGAGCATTTGGAGCTAAATGGAAGAAACTGGAACGTTTTGGAGCATTTTGGAGAAGCAGCCGAAGTGATGAAGTCAAGAGGGTGAATTTACGAGCAAGGTGTCGATCGACACCATGTGTGTCGATCGACACCAATGAAGGCCGGCCAAGTTTCCCGTTTTCCATCAGAAAAAGGAAATCACCTCAAGTTTGAAGAATTACAAGTCTACCCCTGGACGAAAAATCTCCTTCTATAAATAGTTTTCAGGCATTGTTTAGCCAATTACCTTATCATTATTTTCTGTCTTTGAGACTTAGAGAGAGATTGATCCTGTGCTTTTGGGAAGACAATTCTAACTCATCTGAGCTAGATTTTGAACCCCTTTATCATTCTCTATTCTTTTATGCAATAAATTCAGCCATGATTTGTGTTTGCATAATTATGTATGAGTAGTTTGCTAGTTAGGTTAGGATGATTTAGGGTTTGATGAAGAGTTTGTAGAATCACTAGAAATATTAGGGAAATCAATTGGATCTTCACCTTGATTTGTGCCTAACTTGATTATCTGAATTGATCACTTAGAAATCAAACCTTAGATTATTTAATAGATGCGAGAGCATTATTAGTAACTTGATCTAATCATAGGTGAGCAAAATATCTATTCGCAAAGAGATTTGGTTTAGGTATTTTGTGAACAAATCGAACCTGTTCTCATTGCTTGTCTTAATTTTTAAATTCGCAAAGAGATTTGGGATTTAGGGATTTAGGCATAGATAACTTCTGCAACGAGAGTTGATTGGTTTTAACTTAGAGTTTCTAGTTCTAGACGGTTCTTAATAAATCTCTAATAAACTTAGATTCTGCATTCTTGGATTCAACCTGATAATTATCCTTGCCTACCGTTTCGTCTCCTGAACTTTAATCCATCTAAAATCCGATTTATTTACTTTCTTAAATTGCTTAGTTTTCAATTTCATATAATCCGACCTAGCATAATTCAAATCTAGAAACCATAAGTATAGCTTTAACTTCCCTGAGGATTCGATACCCCTTATACTTCAACTGCATTGCTGTGCACTTGCAGTAGTTGATTATTTGGGTAAAACCTGAGCCCTATCAGAAACCTACCCATGTTTTCGACCAAACATTGGGACATGACTTCAGTCATCTCCAACTCAATCTTGTCCTTCCTCGCTTACTGGAGAAGCTTCATACTGGCTGAAGCAGTTGGATCCAGGATCCTTGACAACTTGGGAAGACACAAAGAATGCATTCTTATGCAATTTCTTTGATGACGCGAGATCAGAGGAGCTAAGGACAAAGATCACCACGTTCTCCCAAGGACATGCTGAAGCATTCAAGGCTTCTTGGGTGCGATTTAAGGCTTACCAGAGAGATTGTCCACAACAAGGTTTCAGCGAGCCGCAGCTGATCGGTATCTTTTACCGAGGGATAGATTGGAGGTACCAGATGGCTCTAGACGCTACAAGCAATGGCAACTTCAACACCAGATATCCAGCTGACGCGGTGGTGCTTATAGAGAATTTGGCCTCTTGTAACAGCACCAAGAACGCAGACTTTGAAAGGAGACAACAAGCTGGTGCAAATGGAGGAAGCCAAATTTCTGAGGTTAACAGGAAGCTGGACAACGTACACAACCTTTTGGTGGGCAAGAAGCAGGTCCACTTTCCCAATGAAGTGGAGACACTCGAGCCTAGTGAAGAATGTGAAGAAGAGGATGTTAACTACATCAACGGAAGAGGCTTCCAAGGTCAAAGGTTTGGGAACCAGCAAGGGAACAGGAGCTTCACTGGGGACTATCAGAAGAGCTCCTTCACAGGAAATCAAAACTCTTCTGGTTATACTCAAAAGCCCCCATTCCAGAACAACAACAGCGGTTACACAAGGAGCTATGGAAACACTTCTTACCAGAAACCTCCAGCTCAAGACAACAAAATGGAGGCTATGCTAGAGCAAATCTTGGAAGGACAACAGAAGATGACAGTAAATTTCAATGGGAAGATTGATGCACTGTACCAGGACCTGAATGGAAAAATTGAGAGCATGAACTCTCACATGAAAAAGCTGGATGTTCAAGTTGCTCAAACTGCAGAAGCTGTTAACAGGCAAGAAGGATTCCTTTCAGGGAAGACTGATACAAATCCCAAAAGCCATGTGAACGCAGTCACATTGAGGAATGGGAAGAAACTTCAGCCTGTGCAGAAGAGAGGGTTTAGCACTGAAGAATTCGAGGAGTTAGAAGACGTTGAAGATGCTGCGGAGCCAGTGTTGATCGACACTACTGTGTGTCGATCGACACCCATGGAGATGAATGACAAATCCGATGAACCAGACGCGAAATAATCACCTTCACATGCAAGTGTCGATCGACACCCTCCTGGGTGTCGATCGACGCCCACCACGGAGGACACCAGATGCAGCCAAAACCAAGATCGTTACTGAAGAAAGGATCTACAAACCGAAGATCCCTTTCCCCTTGATACCAAAGAAGTCTAAGAAGGAGCTGCTTGACGCTAGATGCAAGGCTATCATGGATAAACTGGTGGTTGAAATCCCTTTGATGGATGCCATTAGAACTACTCCAGTGATAAAGAGATACTTGAAGTGGATGATGACAAAAAACATGAATATGGAAGAAGGAGTAATGATGATATCAGAGCAAGTTAGTGCTGTTATTCAGAACAGGCTTCCAGAGAAACTCTCCGATCCAGGAAGCTTTGTTCTAGATTGCTCCATCTTTTCAGACAAGTTTGGGAGATCTCTATGCGATTTAGGCTCAAGTGTCAACTTGATGCCTCTTTCAGTTGCTCTGAGGCTGGATATGACAGACTTAAAGGCCACAAAAATCTCCCTAGTCCTTGCTGATCGTTCTGTCAAGATCCCCGAAGCTGTCTTGGAGGATGTTCCTATCAAAGTGGGAGATTGTTTGATTCCTACAGACTTTGTGGTACTAGCATATGATAAGGAACCCAAAGACCCTCTCATACTTGGTAGACCATTCTTGGCTACAGCTGGAGCGATCATTGACGTGAGGAAGGGAAAGATAGCGCTGAACATTGGTGACTTGGTGATGAATTTTGACATGGAGAAGCTGATGAAGAGGCCAACAATTGATAGACAAACCTTATATGTCGATTCACTCACCAACCTTGCTGAGGAGATTTTCAAAGAAGACCATCCTACAGACCCCTTGGAGCGAGCATTGACCACTTCTACGAAGGACTTTGAGAGCTTGAACGATGCAGCTGCTGGATACGCGAAGTTGATGGACGCAAGTGAGCAAGTCATGCAACTAGTCGCTCAGGAAGACTTGTGTCGATCGACACCAAATAGTGTCGATCGACACCCTGCGCGTACAAAGAAAGCAGCCACACTTCCCGATTGGAGTGAGGCTAAGGCACCTAAAGTTGAGCTTAAACAGCTCCCTGCCGGGCTAAGGTACGTATTTCTTGGTCCTAATTCAACTTATCCTGTCATTGTAAATGCTTCCTTAAACAATGCATAGCTCACTTTATTGCTAAGCAAGCTGCGCAAGTATCGCAAAGCTCTTGGCTATTCTCTTGATGATATTTCAGGTATCTCACCAGACTTGTGCATGCATCGGATTCACCTTGAGGATGAGACAAAGTCATCAATTGAACATCAAAGGAGGCTGAATCCAAACCTGAAGGAAGTAGTCAAGAAGGAGATCATGAAGCTTTTGGAAGAAGGGATCATCTATCCCATTTCAGACAGTGCTTGGGTCAGTCCGGTTCACGTGGTTCCTAAGAAAGGAGGAGTCACAGTGGTGAAGAATGAGAAGAACGAGATGATTCCTACAAGGACTGTGACTGGACACAAGATGTGAATAGACTACAGGAAGCTGAATGCCGCGACCAGAAAGGATCACTTTCCTTTGCCATTCATCGACCAAATGATGGAGAGATTAGCGAATCATCCCTACTAATGTTTCCTTGATGGCTATTCAGGGTTCTTCCAGATTCCTATCCATCCAGATGATCAGAAGAAGACCACGTTTACATGTCCTTATGGTACATTTGCATATCGCAGAATGCCATTTGGACTTTGTAATGCTCATGCGACCTTTCAGCGATGCATGATGTCCATCTTCACAGACATGATTGAGAAGTTTATGGAGGTCTTTATGGATGATTTTTCTGTTTATGGGTCATCTTTCAAAGACTGTCTGGACAACTTATGCGCGGTTTTGCAGCGGTGTGAAGAGAAGCACTTGGTCCTGAACTGGGAAAAGTGTCATTTCATGGTCACAGATGGGATTGTACTTGGACACAAGGTTTCAGCAGAAGGAATCGCAGTGGATCGCGCCAAGATTGAAGTAATGACAACTTTGCAAGCACCTGATTCTGTGAAACCAGTGAGGAATTTTCTGGGTCATGCTGGGTTCTACAGAAGATTCATCAAGGACTTCAGCAAGATTGCATGACCACTCACTGCTCTTCTCTGCAAAGACGTGAAGTTCGAATTCACTGCAGAATGTCTTTCAGCTTTTGAACAAATCAAGCAAGCTTTAGTGAGTACTCCAATAGTCCAACCTCCAGACTGGGATTTGCCTTTCGAGGTGATGTGTGACGCCAGTGACTTCGCAGTAGGAGCAGTTCTGGGACAGAAGAAGGACAAGAAGCTTCTTGCCATCTACTATGCCAACAGAACGTTGGATGATGCTCAGAAGAATTATGCAACAACGGAGAAGGAATTGCTAGTTGTGGTCTTTGCCTTTGAGAAAATTCGCCAGTATCTTGTTGGCTCAAAGGTGATTGTCCACACTGATCATTCTGCATTGAAGTACTTGATGCAGAAGAAGGATGCAAAGCCAAGGTTGCTAAGATGGATTCTTCTTCTTCAAGAGTTTGACATAGAAGTCAAAGACAAGAAAGGAGTTGAAAATGGAGTAGCTGATCATCTCTCAAGGATTAGGATTGAAGATGACATGTCAATTGATGATTTTCTGCCTGAGGAGAATGTTTACCTTGTTGAGAGTCATCTCCAAGCTGCGTGTTCAAAGCATATACGAACAGTGTCGATCGACACTGGGGTGGTGTCGATCGACACTGGGGTGGTGTCGATCAACACCCCGTCCGAAAACACGAAGAAGGCTTGCGATTCAACACTTCGAAGTTTGCCAACTTCACGAGTGGATCTTGAAAGAAGTGTTTCGATAGCCAATCTTTGCTATTAATGCTGCGAATCGACCATGGTATGCTGACATTGTGAACTTCCTTACTGCTGACATTGAGCCTACACATCTCAAGGGTTATGAGAAGAAGAAGTTCATGACAGAACAAAGAAGATACTATTGGGATGAGCCTCACTTGTACAAGTATTGTTCAGACAATGTTTACAGAAGATGCATTGAAGAGAGTGAGGTTCGTGATGTGCTGTTCCACTGTCATGGTTCTGAGTATGCTGGATATTTTGCAACTTTCAAGAACGTATCCAAAGTTCTTCAAGCAGGCTTTTGGTGGCCTACTATGTTCAAGGATGCGCAGCTGTTTATCACTCAATGTGATGTTTGTCAAAGGAGAGGAAAGATCAGCAAGCGCCATGAGATGCCACAGAACTTCATCCTTGAAGTTGAGGTCTTTGATTGTTGGGGCATTGATTTCATGGGCCCTTTCCCTCCATCCTATGGAATGCAATACATCTTGGTGGCTGTCGACTATGTCTCTAAGTTGGTGGAAGCAATTGCTTCTAAGACTAACGATGCTGCGGTGGTTCTCAAGCTATTTCAGACCATCATTTTTCCAAGATTCGGAGTACCTCGGATTGTCATTAGTGATGGTGGTTCTCAATTTATCAACAAGGTGTTTGGCAAGCTGCTGAAGAAACATGGAGTTCAGCACCGCGTGGCTACTCCATATCACCCCCAAACGAGTGGCCAAGTCGAAGTCTCCAACAGACATATCAAGCAAATTCTGGAGAAGACAGTGGGAAAGACAAGGAAGGATTGGGCTGCAAAGTTAGATGATGCACTTTGGGCCTACAGGACTGCCTACAAAACACCACTTGGAACTACACCTTTCCATCTACTCTATGGCAAGGCTTGCCATCTTCCACTGGAGTTGAAACACAAGGCATATTGGGCTATCAAGAAGATGAACTTTGACTTGAAGCCAGCTGCAGAAAGGCGCCTAATACAGCTAAATGAGCTCGACGAATTGCGCCATCACGCCTATGAGAACTGGAAGCTCTACAAGGAAAGGACAAAAGCATATCATGACAAAAAGATTGTCTCCAGACAATTCGAACCAAATGATCAGGTACTTCTGTATAACTCTCATTTGCAATTGTACTGGTAAATTGCGTTCACGTTGGTCAGGTCCTTTCACCATCAAAGAGGTTCGACCATATGGAGCAATTGTCTTGACAAACTCCAAAGGAGAGGAGTTCACTGTGAATGGGCAGAGGGTGAAACACTATTGGGCTCAAGCAGAGATTCCAGAAGGACACATTGTGTCTTTGGATGATGTACCCAACGCCTAAATCACGCAAGAACAGTCAAGCTATTAACGTTAAACGAGCGCTGAGTGGGAGGCAACCCACTGTTAGGTAAGTTTTCTTTACATTTTGTTTTGATTTTTACTAATTATTTTGGCTTTTAGATAAAAAAATATATAAAAAAAAAGAGAAGGAGGCTCGATCAGACTCAGTGTCGATCGACACCCATCTGTGTCGATTGACACCAAGCGAGGATACGGGTAAGTTCTTCAAAACCCGACACTTTCTCCATTTTCTCATATTTTTCAAAACCGTGCTTTTGAGAGAAATTTTCCCCAAATCTCAAATTCTCATTTCTTCACCAAATTGAGTGATTCAAAGCTCTAATCCGTGCGGATTCTTGTCCTCTTTCATTATTCATAGTCAATTCATTCGACCTACCAAGGTATGTTCTTCAAATCTCCCAATTTCATTTTTCGACATAAGGTGAAAATTTCCGAATTCAACCTATTTAGCTTGATTTCTTGGTTGAATGATACTTTTCTAGGTTGTATAACATGATTTAGATCATTCCCCAAACTGTTTTCATCCTCTAAATTGCATAAATTGTAATTTTAGAAATTCTTTGAAATTGATGATGCATTTTGTGATTTTGGATTTTTCTTTGGGTTTAATGGTCTATACTTGGTCGATTCATGACAATAGGACTGTTGGGAATGATAATTATTGTTGAATGGAGTTGCAACTCGTCGATTTTGGTTCGGATTCAAAATTCGCGCGTGGTGTCGATCGACACCATGTGTGTCGATCGACACCCGACCAGGACCGATGCATTGTGCTTCATTTCTTTGGACTTTAGATTTGATTGTGTTTTCTTTCTCTTACAGATACCTCCTAGGACTAAGAGACTACGTGAAACTGACGCCGAAACCTCAGGAACTGCCAATGACGAGGCAATTCCGGCTATTCCTCCATGGCATAAGCCTGAAAAGGCAAGGGTTCGGGTTAGACGGAATTGGGCGGATTCACCAACAAAGGAAGTTGCTAAGGATGACTGCATTTACAGAGGGATCGATGAGGCCTGGGACGACTATGACACGCTATTCTACAATACGTGGCTGAGAGTGGAGATTGCTCGAACACGTTTTGCGTGTGAGAAGACGATGAGGGACCTGGGGATCAAAGATGACTTTATGCATCTGATGGACAGAATCGGGATGGGCACTATAGCGACGAGGCAGTACGATCTGTACCCAGACCTTGTCCGCCAGTTCATCGCCACAGCTCGAGTCTACTACCGGAACGAGATAGTCCGGAATGCTCTGGAAGGTACACTCACCTTCCTCATCCGCGGGATCCGCTATCGCATTTCATTGCCAAACCTTTGCGGGATCTATGGGTTCGCGGATGAGCACGCCACATGAGTCTCTCTTCAGACTCAGCTTCCAGACAACCAGGACTTCTGGTCACATTTCGGGAATGGGAGGTATGATTCGAAGACCTCCACTCAGACAGACATTCGCCATCCCACCCTGCACTACTTGGTCCGCATCTTTGCTACTACACTTCTGTATAAGCATGAGCCAAGGAAAATGCGAGTATCTGAGTTGGTGCTGCTATATCGCGGGCTTTGGTCAGAGATATATGAGGATTCAGACGCACCACTTAGCGCGAACCTTGGTAATGTGTTTGCACATCAATTAGCTTCCTTGAAGATGAAGCCTTTCAGTGGAACGAAGGCTAAGCCAGAGACTATAGGGAGTCTTCTTACACCTATCTTCCAGCACTGCGGGATAGACACTTCCAGCTGCTCCATTGTTACATCGCGTGCTTTGGTTGATATGGAGTACTTGAAGAGAACTCACTGGGTGACAGGAGAGAGGCTTTGGGCATTCAGTGACGAGCAGAGAGTGCAGCGATTGGTGCAGTTACCTGACAGAGACCTCAATCACATTACCACTGATCCAGGCCGCCTCGCATTTCAGCTCAGTCCAAGCAAGCTTAGGACTGCTCCCGTTGCTAGACGCAGAGGCACTTCCTCCCGACCAGCTGAGGATGCACCACGACCTTCATGTTCCAGGCGCAGAGCACATGCCACCTTGGAGCCTATTGGACCGCATCACCTTCCAGACGCTCCCGAGATTCCTATGGAGCAGGCTGCATTTTAGAGATATGTGGTTCAAAGCTTTCAGGCCATCTGGAACGCCATTGCTACCGTGTCTAGCTGTGGCTGCATTCGACCTGATACACCGCCATGATCTTCTCCACCACATGCTGATGACGACGAGTGACTCTTCCATCCTTTTTAGTACTTTGAGTCAGTTTTTCTTTTTCTCTTGAGTTTGCATTTGTTTCATTTGCTTCAATACTTTGTTTCAATCTTGTTACACTTATTGACTTATCTGGATTATCTTGTGCTTTAGACGTTTGTTTGAGTTTTTCTAACAGCTAGGAAGATTCTAACAACAATCTGACTTAACAACAATCATGTTCGAGTGGATGAACTCTGTCTACGTACAGAGTGTCGATCGACACCACCAACAACGATCGACACCGTCATCATACTCAGCAACGATCGACACCATCTGTGTCGATCGACGCTGCGCAGAGGTCAGGTAATCCAAATTTCTCTTTGATTTGTAACAGTTTAACACAACTTTTTTTCTATCCAAACTCATTCTTAGTAACACTAGGGACAGTGTTATTCAAGTCTGGGGGAGGTGGTTGCTAACATTGTGTTTTGTTTTGAGAGTCAAAAAGTTTTGAAATTTTTTGTTTTATTGAGTCAAAATCAGTTGGAACTTGAGTTTTTCTAGGAACTAACCACATGAAGTTGACACTTGAAGAACCATTCCTATAGTAGTTGACTGCAGGTCTTACTAAGTAGAAAGCTGCAAGTGGAATCAGTCTAACAGGGCGAGTTCAGGTCCCCTTATAAGAACTAGGTATGCGCAGAACTTGATTCCTCTTTCAGTCCCCTTATAAGAACTAGGTATAGGCAATTGCAGTCTCTCCTTGATCTTCCCTTGAGAAAAGAAAAGAAAGAAAAAGAGTTTAAGTCTGGGAATAGTTCCTTGTCATGAGCCTGTCTCCTCACAAGGAACAATATTAGTGATGCTCTTGAACACGTCTCCTCACAAGGAACACAAGTAGAGAGTAGCACTATTTCAAGAGATTCTATAAGAAAAAGAAGAGTCAATGAAAAGATCTTAGAACACCCTGAAAATGGGCAGAAGTTGACTAAGGGAAGAGAAAATAGGGGAGCTGCATGAGAATGTCTTGTTCAGGCAATAAGGAAGGGAAAAGAATCTCTAAAGTTATGTGTAAATACCACTGCTAGAGTTCGAAATATTACCAAGGAAAGGATCTGGATTCGAACTGGGAGATTGCTAAGCTTGTGATAAGTACACTGAACATTTCCTAAGGTTGGCTCTGTAGCATGTGGATTCAAGAAGTGTTAATCAATGTGGCGTTCTGAAAAGGTACTCGAAAGTTCCTGTTTTCAAACTTCTACTTCATTCTAAGTTTCTGTTTTGCTTGAGCGCAAGTAAAAGCTAAGTCCGGGGGAGTTGATATATCATGGTTTTTACTGGTTTTTAGACCATGATATAAGTGTTTTTATAGAGTCTTTTGTTAGTTTTAGAGTCCTATTAGAGTCTTTACAGGATGGAGAGCATTTGGAGCTAAATGGGAGAATCTGGAGCATTTTGGAGCACTTTGGAGAAGCAGCCGAAGTGATGAAGTCAAGAGGGTGGAATTCACGACCTGAGTGTCGATCGACACACTCAGTGTCGATCGACACCAAGGATAGACGGCCAAAAGTGACGGTTTCCAATCAGAAAAAGGAAAGAAGAGCAAGTTTTGAAGAATTACAAGTCTACCCCTGGACGAAAAATCCCCTTCTATAAATAGTTTTCAGGCATTGTTTAGCCAAATACCTTATCATTATTTTCTGTTTTTGAGACTTAGAGAGAGATTGATCCTGAGCTTTTGGGGAGACAATTCTAACTCATCTGAGCCAGATTTCGAACCCCTGTATCATTCTCTATTCTTTTATGCAATTTATTTCAGCCATGTTTTGTGTTTGCATAATTATGTCTGAGTAGTTTGCTAGTTAGGTTAGGGTGATTTAGGGTTTGATGAAGAGTTTGTAGAATCACTAGAATTATTAGGGAAATCAATTGGATCTTCACCTTGATTTGTGCTTAACTTGATTCTCTGAATTGATCACTTAGAAATCAAACCTTAGGTTATTTAATAGATGCGAGAGCATTATTAGTAACTTGATCTAATCATAGGTGAGCAAAATATCTATTCGCAAAGAGATTTGGTTTAGGTATTTTGTGAACAAATCGAACCTGTTCTTATTGCTTGTCTTAATTGTTTAAATTCGCAAAGAGATTTGGGATTTAGGGATTTATGCATAGATAACTTCTGCAACGAGAGTTGATTGGTTTTAACTTAGAGTTTCGAGTTCTAGACGTTTCTTAATAAATCCCTAATAAACTTAGATTCTGCATTCTTGGATTCAACCTGATAATTATCTTTGCCTAGCGTTTCGCCTCATGAACTTTATTCCATCTAAAATCCGATTTATTTACTTGCTTTACTTGCTTAGTTTTCAATTTCATATAATCCGACCTAGCATAATTCAAACCTATAAACCATAAGTGTAGCTTTAACTTCCCTGAGGATTCGATACCCCTTATACTTCAACTGCATTGCTGTGCACTTACAGTAGTTGATTATTTGGGTAAAATTTGAGCCCTATCAGAAACCTACCCATGTTTTCGACCAAACATTGGGACATGACTTCAGTCATCTCCAACTCAATCTTTTCCTTCCTTTCTCTCTTAAAATGCTCGGATGCTTTGGCTATCCTTTGTCAGAGAAAGGTATCTTGGTCACCATTTTTTGTGTTGGTCCATCATCGACAATGCCTGAAATTCCGAAACTACCTTTTGCGCCTCAGAATTTGATGGCCACACCTTGGGATTGGAGTCTTAGGGAATTAGATGATGGCGCATGCAGTGATACCCTATAGGGTCGATAGCTAGTCACTTTCTTCATCTGCCCTTTCTTTCTTTTCTTAAAGGTTATTTTCCTCGAAGAATCACTGGAAATAAAAGTAAGTTTGACCTTCTTTCTTGGCATTTGAATTTTTGTTTTCTTGATTTTGTTTGTTTGTTTTGTGTATTGTTTTTCTGTATTGAGTTCGTGGATGTGTTGTGTTATATAAGGATGGATAGGTACTATGATTTGTCCTTCTAATATATTATTTTATTATTTATACAGCAAATATAGTTATATAAACCGAATCACATTAGTCAAAATATTATATCTATTTGAAAGCAAATCATTGAGAATATCTAGGATAATTTTTAGGATTTTGTTTTATTGTCAAAGTTTTTTTCATACATTAATGTGATTATCATTATTTTTGTTTCTTTTTATAACTGACTATTTTTTCCTCGTTCGATACCTTGCAAAGTAGCCAATATAGTTATATAAACTGAATCACATTAGTCAAAGTGTCACATCTATTTTAAAGCAAATAATTATGAATATTTAGGATAACTTTTAAGATTTGGTATTATAAGTAGGTCAAAGATTTTTTTTTTTCAATACGTTTATGTGAATCTAATTAATTTTTTTTTTCCTTTTTATAACTCTATGACTATTTTTTTTCCTTAAATAATTCATGGGGATAGATGACAAATAAAGTTTTTAACCTTTTTAGCAATGTCCCAACAGCTATCAACCGAAGTAGTATAGTGTATGGGGTGTCAAACCATTTTGGGAGCGTTAGTGAACATAACGGTCATATCAGTGTTATAAATCAAGTTCAAATCGGATAAAGACTAAGACTTTACTATCAAAAACGACTAAAGGATTGATCTTGTGTCACTCAAAACCATAAATAAGAGAAATTTAAAGACGCTAAGCAAGAAATAGATATTTAAACGGTAAAAAGATAAATTTTCAAGATAAAGGAAGAATCTTGATGAGTATCATGAACTAGGTAACTCTCGGTTCGACTTATCAAACTAAAACTTTTGGATCACATCAAGACTTGGTCTTTTGATGGTGATTCTTAGGTAAAGGGATCCTCAAATCGTTTAGTCCATGATGTTTGGGTCTAAACTCTTTGAATCTCTATCACCATAGACTAGCTCTCGCATAGCGGTACAATAGAAAAAACAAGCATCTACAACGTCCCTATTGAACCGTAAGATTCTTAGACAGATGGTTAGTCTTAGCCTAAGAGATCAAACACTTGTTCATAGATCCGGCTAAGCAAGCACGTGATGTTCGTGTCAAGCCGCCTAAGGACTTTAGACTAGATGGCCAAACTAGACTAAGCTTTGGGAATGATAAACAAGAAAGAATCTAACTTTATGTTTTAGCTAAGCAAGAAATATAAATCCGAGAGTCCCTTGGTCCTTTTAACCCATCAAGCTCCTAAAAAGACTACTCACAAGCCATTTGAGAAACCTCAAAATCCATAAGGATGAGAGAGTAACTCATAAGCCGTGAGATAATCAAAAACAAGAAAAGGAAGAAGATTTAAGAAAATAGAACTAAGCTATATAACTTTAAAACTTAAAGATTGCATAAAAATCAAAGCTTTAAACAAGCATCAATGGTGGAGAATACAAAGTCTCGGTTTTTGCAGAAGAAGAAGACAAAAAATAAAAAGTAGAAAACGTGATGAAGAGATAAGAGTGAGCGAGTATGTATTTATACACAAAAAGGGAAAAACATAAACGTTGGGACCACTTTCCCGAAATGGTACTATTTTGACTTTTAGCGTTTCGGGCTTACGTTGTTATGGACGAGCAGAAACGCTATCTCTTCTTGATTCTTCGGGCAGTCTCCACATCGGGCAAGGATTTCGGGGTCATGTCGTGAAGGCTTCCCTTCCTTGGTACTTGAATCGGGGACTTCACGTTGCCTTGCTCCGATATCCGTCCTTTGGGCATCCTCTTGCTGGATCTTCACACCGAGGTTCTCCTTTCGGGACTAAGCTGCTACTACTCGTCTAAATCGACCTCGTGTCGTGATCCATGCTCGATATTACCGGTTCATTATCCATTTGTGACCTCCCTCCTTGGTCTCTTCTTCGGATCATCCTAAGCACCTGAAAACACACTCCAAACATGCAAGACTATGAAAAAACCTAACCTAATGCATCTAATCCTAACATGAGCAGAAACGTGATGAAAACTATCACTAAAGTGCAAGAATGAAGTCCTAACTATCATGAAACATGTACTAAAATCATGCAAATTACAGAGATATCAACACCCCCAAACTTGCCTTTTTGCTTGTCCTCAAGCAAAAGCCAAACAAGCAAAAGCCAACCGGAGGGGTGAGGTTTTAAAATAAAAGATGTAAGTTCGAATCCAAAACGCCATTTAAAGGAAATCAACTCAATGTCTGAGTTCAGGTTTCTAGGATGCAAGTCGAATTCTACTTATCCAGAAAGCCTTAGCCACATTCATCACAATAATCAAGCGAAATCAATCCCAACTTAGATGCACATTCAAATTCCCAATTCCCTTTCACATTCATTATGAAATTTAAAACGTGGATCTCATTCATGCCTGCCAGGTAACTCATTTGGCTCAGGGTATGGTCACGAGCTAAGTATAAACTCGTAGCGCGAACGGGTTAAGTGTTTAATGGGATCACTCTTGAAAGGAACCTTCTTAATGCAAAATGCTAAGGGTAAAAACCAATGGATGCATACAAGGCTAGACTTCCATCTACCCAGAACATCTATTTCGTCTCCTACCTTATTCTAAACTGTTCCCTCCTAAGTTACCAGTTGCCTTGGCATTTCGCCTTAAACCCGATATCATTCCTCGATTTTACCTCTCCTGGTCAATTCTGGGGACTTCTTCTTTGTTGGAGATCGGTTTCAGCTTTCTGGCTTCTTTGTTGCGTTCCTTGCGTTTCACCTTTGGTGTTGCTGGCCGGATTTAGACTTTGTTGATTGGCCTTCTTTCGCTTTCTTTTGGAATCACCTTTTTCTTCTTTGTTTCCAAGCCTTTTTGGTGCTGCCATCTCCTTAATACATGTCCCCGTCTGACTCCTTGGTTTCCTTTCTTTCCCTTCCGTCAGAATGTGATCAATCAAAATACATCTCCCCTTTTTCCTAGCCTACCAAGCAATATCGGCCTCCGATTTCGGTGTTAAGCCGTTTCAGTAACCAAAGCACTTAACATAGTGTTGACTCGAGATGTGAGCCAACGGCTACATGGAAATCCAACCTTGTCGATCTAAACCCAACACTTTTTGCGTAAGAAGATTCGAAAATGGTGCAAAGGCCTCACATGCTCTCACAAAGGTGTTTATTTGTTTAAAAACAATGGTTTTGGTTCAGGGTGCGGTCTGGTACTTGGACTAGCAAGAGAGTGGTAAAAAGGGAAAAGAAAGTCCAAGTGAAATCCATGAGCTATTTGACAAATATGAACGAGATAATTAGATTTTCAAATTAACGGTTCAAGTTTATTAGGGAAATGGTTCAAGTCGTAATGCATCAAGCTAAAACCGAATTTCACAAGACAAATTCCAAACGTGGTGCTGCCTTAAGCTCAGTCTAATTCAAAATGCATCAGACAAACAAGAACTAAGGCATTGAATTCATGACTTAAAAATTGCTATTTACAAGGATTCGTTATACTTAACACCTTATGCAAATGGTTGTGAATCCTAAATGAATGCATCTAGACTCAATCCTAACATGGAAGTGCAACTACATGAGTTCTTTTTGTGGGATAAATTTTCAAAAAATTTTCAATTTTTTTTGTGGTTTTCTATGCGAATTTTATGAATGCATGATGTATAATCTATTCGAATGCATGTACTACATACTCCCCCAAACTTAAATCACACAGTCTCTGTGTGATAGAAGAAATGAAAATATGGTCCTATGATAATGTAAAAATTCAAGAAAAAATAATAGAGAAAAATGCTTATGTACAAGAGTTTGGAGTGGTACCTTACTGCTCAGTGTGATGTGAGGACGTGGTGTCCTCACTGGTGGAGAAGGAAGGGTTGTCTGATTCCGGTATGGGGGACTGGCTCGCACGTCTCTTCCTCGATATGCTATCTTCTTGGCAGGAATGCCTTCCTGGATCATTCAGTTCGCGCTCCCTTAGTTCGAATGAGAAGTAATGCCTTCTTTGAAGCATTTGACTGTCTGCTTCATCGGACTCCTCGTCTTCATTTCCTTCTGCTTCCTCCGGAGACATATCGGCTTCATACCGTGACGAAGATGTCGAGCCCTTCAGTTTTGAGGTGAGCGACTTGATTTGCCCCTTCAGGCCTTTCACGTGACCTTTGATTCCCTTCACCGTGGAGACTAGCTTCCTGATCGAACGGTCTTGCCAGTTGCAGTACCGCTGGAGCACATTGATCCTATCGTGCGCCGCCTTGAGAGTTCGGTGTGGTCCACTGGTGATTGGATCAAAATGATAGCGATCCGCCCCATAAAGAGGAAATCCAAACTCGCCAGTAGGGTCATCATAGGCGTCTTCATCCTCATCTTCTTCTTCAGCAGCTATATCGGCTCCTTCCCGATATTCTTCCTCGTAATCCTCATCGAAGTCAGCTCCATATGGGAAGAGATGCTCATCCTGGGGGTCGAAATCCAAATTCCTTGGCTCCCTTATCGTGGTCAACCACGGGTTCGGCAGGAACAGTATTGCAGCTTGTCCTGATGCTCGGGTGAATTGATATCGGTGTCCATGCCGATATGGCTTCCCGAGAAACTGGCACTTCTTTAGATATGCAATATCTATCCACCGGATTCCGTGAGTTGGCTCCTCGAGATCAATGTCAGCCCCTTTCAAGATAGCAGATACAACTCCTCCACAGCCTATCTGAGGCCTGTCGCTTGGTGTGGATATCATCCACGATTTGTAGTGGAGAAGCTCCTTCATCAATAACGTGATCAACCCGGTGCTCCTTCTGCTTCCCCTAAGTTCAAACTCATTCCGCGTCTCTTGAATGATCTCCACCAGGCCGTCGTCCATTATCTCCAGCTCCTTTGTTAGGACAGCTCTGCATTCCTTCCTTGCAAAGAAAGTATGTGCAATAGTTCTTTGCACATACCTCAAGGCTGGGTGCCTTATCCTGGTGCTCTTGTTCACTCATGGCTTGTATGTCCCTACCCCAATGTGCGTCCACAGTGCCTCCAGCTCCTCCCTTTCTATATTCAGGGACATTTCGCGCATATCGCCTTGGCTGAACCCGAATATCGACTCCAGCTTACGAAATGTCATTCGGTGAGTATCGTTTCCATACTTGAAGCGAATGTGACCATCTCCGACTTCCTCCTGAGTAATCTCTCCAAATGCGTAGAACGTTACTTCCAGTGTTGCAAGGAACTGGAAGGTCGCTTCGTCATGGGACGCATAAGCGTTTTCCATGAATTTCTTCAGACCCATTGCGTTGAAGAGGATCTGGCAGTCCTCGTAGATGCCTAAATCCATCATAGTTTCTTCATGGGGGTAGCGTGTGGCCTTGAACTCCATTCGCCTGAATGCTGCACGCAATTCGGCCAGGGTATGTCGAGATCCCGTACTTCTTCTTCCCGACGCACGTGTGGGTGAACGTACTATCGCCGCTCGGCTGGATTCTCCAACTGGTCTCTTTCCTTCTCTCTTTTCCGTTTGGTATTCCCTTGATCTCCCCAGAACAGCTCCGCTTCTTGTTGCTCCAACCATTGTGCCTATCAATCAGAAACACTCGGAAGTGTGTAAGCACAAGAAAAAGCTTTAAGAACAGAAACTATCTTGCATGTATGTTTAAACCTAAAGCAACTCTATTCATGACTAAAGAGACCCAATCAAACATATTTGAGTATTACTAGATCGGGGAAGAGTCTAAATTGACAAGATGAAAGACGTTTTTTATAATTCATTTCTCACAATCTCGGATTTAGATTAGCATGTAATAAACAAAAGGTGGAAAAGGGGATCTCTAGAATCTTAGCATTTCGAAAGAATTTAGCCGTGAAGCTATTCTTTAAGAATGGAAATGCCATAATTCTGGAAAATCCTAAAAAAAAACCTAAGTCTTATGTAAAAATTATTTACCAAATATTCCTCCATCAAACTCTCAAATCCCTAATGCAACAAATTCCAACAATCCTAGACAATACTTAATCATATCGTTCTAGAGCGGATTTTTACCTTAGCACGATATTTGCAGAAAAACTTTTGGAAGGATGCACGAAATCGAATTGCGAAATTAAAAGCTCTAGACAATTTTCTGGTTTTGAGAGTGATGGAGAATGTAAACGAGAGAGGTGAGAGTTTTTATAAAAAGGAGATGTGGGGAAGAGAAAGGTTTGACTAGGGTTTCTTGGTTTGGGGAATAATTGTCGTTTAACACCAACCAAGTATTCTTGCCTTATCCGAAAAAGTGGGCCATAACTTGAGCACTTTTTTCGGATTGGCCAAGCCCAAATACCCTATTACCTGGACGACCATATCGGGTTGACTCCGATATGGTGTGATTAACGTTACAAATATTGGCTTGTTCCCGATATGTGACCACCGTGATGGTTGTCTAGCTTGGGCTTCGTCCCATATCGGCTACACACCGTTGTGCTTGCCCGACAGAGAATGCCTAGGGACAATATCAGGGTGTTATCCCGATATTACATCCCGTTATTGAGCTAGACAGCTTCTCCATTGGTTTTAGCTCCTCTTATGTGTAAGTCTCCCCACCTTATCCTTCATGGGATCCTGAAATCATTAAACTAAACTAGGAAAAGCATTATATGTACATGGATAAGCTTGGGGTGCCTCCCAAGAGCGCTTTGTTTTGAGTAACTTAGCTTGACTTTTCTTGGTCATCTTTTAGTGCGAAAGGGGGAAATGAACACCCCTCGATCCTGTGGGAGGATCCTTACTTTCCTTGATCATTGTGATGAAGTCGGCCAGAGNAGATGTTTTCCTTATTCATGTAGGAAAAGGATATTACCTTTTCTACCCTTATGTAACTCCTATATAAAGAGACCTTATGGTCATAATAAAAAATCACGAATTCATAATCTTCACAACATGTTAGTGGTTGTAAAAATATATTAATTAGAACAATCCAATTCAAAAGAAAACAAGGTTGGAAACTAAATATATTATTCTCCAAAAAGGACAGGCATAACAAAAAAAAATTGCAAATATAGGGGAGTGTCTTCGGACAAACTATCATTTGTCACAAAAAAGGACCTCGGCAGAACATTACGTAGGAAATTAAACCAATCGACCTTCATTACAAATTTTTCTTCAGCTACAACCACCAACATTACTTTCTCACACTGCTCAAAAAAATTAAGTTACACGCATATAGAGTGAAGTTTAGTGACATATGTAACTCAAACACTGTAATATATTTGCGGAGGAAAAGAAGATTAAAGAAAAACAAAATTGTTCGTAAATTTTAAATAGTTTATATATATAAAATAAATCAAAATATAATCATTAAAAATTAGCATCAACAAAAAAAACGGAATATATAAATTAAACAATGAATTAACACAAATTAGTATACATTTTCTAATATCAAATATAACAATGGAAAAAAATAATTTCTAAAACACATCCGCGCGTAGCGCGGGCACTCACCTAGTCACACTAATGAGTGAATGAAAAGTAAACAAGAAGATGCAGAAAATGTGTAACCATTGAAATGTACCTTGATGAATCTGATCTCCTTTGCATTGCTGCGGAAATATTGTCTGCAGCAGTTACGACCATACTTCCTGATCAGCCCGTGTGAATTCCTCCAAACACGGCTACATAATGACAAGAATTGCATAACACCGTCAGAATCTTGGCTGTTAAATATAGCACATAGCAATCGCACATGGTGGAGATAGAATCGAAATACAACAGTCTTATAAATAAGCTAAACTCAAATGAATCATCAATACACACATCAAAGGATATAACATAGCTAATCCCATACCTTACACACACAAGACTTTGTAAGTTGCAATTTCAGAAACTTGACTATCAAAAATATAAAACATAGCTAATCTCATACTTGGCTAATCGCACATGGTGAAGACATAAGTCAAATACATAATCTACCTCACATGGAACATCAATACACGCATCAAAGTAAATCTCTCTCTCACTCTTTCACTGAGTGGAATAGGTTCTAAAATTGACTTGGTTGGGCAAGCTTTCCAATGATCAAATACTTGTTTCTTCCACCGATTCTAAGTCTAGGTGTGTATATAGATACCTAGAGCAGCGAGTTCGAGAGAGCTTCCTTGACCAATCACGGCCGTGTCAATGAGACTCATCAACGGCCCACATAGCCATAGTCCAGCCGCATGCCCCGTAAACATCACGATCTCTTTCATCTTTCCCAATATGCTCTGATTCGCCAAGTCATCTTTCTTCACTTCTTCTATTTCCACTTCAACCGGAGAAATCGAGCTATCTCCTCCTGCAAGCTCAATCACTTCCTCCGAAATCGACCCATTTCCGCTTCCTCCATAAACAACAAGCTCCTGATTCGGACTTGAGCAGTTTCTTATTAACCTGTTCAACTCGAGTGACTTTGCTCCGGAAACAGAGCTCCTGAAACTCGGGAACGGAGGTTTCCATGACCGTAAAGTGACATAGCAAAATACCCGAGTTTCGCGACGGATTCAAACACGCACTCGTCAAATCGACGTTTGTGAGCTTCGGAAACCTAGAGACGAGCTTCCCGGACAAGAGAAAATCCCAATCGAAAACCTTAAGAGTCCGTAGACGTCGTCCATGGAGATTCAACCAGCGATTGCAGACGAACGACAAATCGTTGTTCTGGGAATTGGGAAGCGAGGATCTTGAGGAGGAGAGAATCGGAGAAGGAGAGCGTTCGATCGATGTCGGTGAAATCGATTTGGACCTGGATTGAGTCTCATAAGCCGTGTAAACTGAAGGGTATTAAGGACAAATTTTATAATTAAATTGTGGTATATTTATTTAAATGAAAAGTGATGGTAGTATTGAAAATGGCATTCTCAAAAATGGTATTTTGGACAAATTCTCGTAATTTTATTTCCAACAACAAAATGGATATGTATTTAAAACATATTCATTGTCCTATAGACAAAGAGCGTTTGATAATGTCAAGCTATACAATTTGCAGACTCTCTGAAGGCAGTTCTAAGTTGTTATAAAGCCGTATGTAATTTTGGCCTCAAAAAAAGAAACCAATATGTTGATAGGTCAAGCATGAAACTCATTACTAGATATCACCATTGTCAAACCATGCAAATCTTGAGGAATAGACAGATATCAATCGAGATTTTAAACGTAGAAATCAAGAAATCACAAGTTCCAGGTCTGAATCTATGTGGTTTCTTCACTCCTCCAGTCGCCGGAGCTGATTTCCTCACCGCCTTCGTTGCTAATTGCTTCCTCGGAGCNATACCTAAACAACATCACGAAAAGTAGCAAATATCTCTCCACTGTCGTAATTAGGGTCGTTTTTATCAATCAGCAATCAACATCTGTGTCAAGAAGCTATCCCCAAGTTCCTTTTCCACCAGCACCATCTGTAGATATCATTGCCACGTAAGCGAACCATATCACCTACACACACCTGAACTCTTTTATTGAAAACTAAAATCTAGAAACTGCTTTCACTCACTCGCAACTGAAATATGAAAAAAAAACGATTTAAATATCCCTAACAGGGATCTACAAAGGATGTGTTTGCCAGGAATCAAGCACAAAAGTTAAAAGTTTTTTACCCTTCTTAACACAGATATGCTTCCCTGAGTGAGTCCGTCGTACATGCCTAAATGGAATCCCAGCCACTGGTCCTTTCCCACCAGTGGGAGATTTTATGTTCAAATCAGCAAACAGAGGATGAGATTTTGGCGATGGTGACAAACTTTCAGCATTCTGATTTCTGAGTTGCTAATTCCAGTTTCTTCCACTGTCCGTCAGTCAAAATTCCCTCCCCCGATGCCATCTAAAACAATGAAACCCATCATTAAATTATATATCAAAGATTGAAAGATTCTCAGAATCACTTAGGCCGAGGAGACAAAATTGACCACCAAATCCCTCAGAAAAATCAGCAAGAACATGAGAAGTTTGCATCCCGAAGAAATTTTCCTTTATTTCGAAATCAGTCTCAAAACACTGATAAACCCCATTAGAACAAGAAACCCACACTACTAAGCTGCAAACACTGTGAATCACAAGGACACACAAAAGTGATTTTTTTTTCTCCGAGAAATCTTAACACCCACAAAATAGATTAGTTAAACAAACATCCCAAGAACGTATGCAGCTATAGTAAAAGGGGAAACAAATAAATCCATACCTGTGATCACACGAATCAAATTCCAAATCGTGAAACAAAGTTGTCTTCTCTGCTTGGAAAGGAAATAAAATGGATCGGATCTACAACACCGGAAAAACGATGGAGAAGTAAGTAGCGATGATGTAGTTAACGATCACACCACTACGAATCACGAAGATTCAAAAGTCACCAATTCCCAGACAACGACGAGAGAGAGGAAATGGATGAGGATCGCCTAAGAAAATGGATTGTACAAGGTCTCCCGAAGAATCGTTTCGCTCACTCCTTTGTCACCGGCGAGACTCCTTACAGCCGCTTCATCTCTCCGGTGAGTTTAGCTATGGTGTTTGTGATGCTTTGAAATCTGCTTCTTTGTTTCATCATGCTTCGACGCCGGAGCCGTCAGATTGAACGCTGGAGCCGTCAGATCGAACGTTGTCTCTCTCACCTCCAAATGGTGAGATCCACCGTCAAAATCCGCCAAATCCGATGGATCCATCGTCAAAATCCATCGCGAATTTTGGAGCTTCGACGGAGATTCTCGCTAAATTCCGACGAAGAACTTAAAATATCATTAAAGTTAATAAGGTCATTCTCTCTTGCCAATTGATGGTACTTTTGAAAATAATTAATTTGATGGTACTTTTGAATAGTCATCTCTCGTAAGTTGTATTTAGCAAAATTTCCCAAATAATATATTATAAACAAATATTGCCATTTACTAGTAAACATTCATCGTATGGGTCAAAGTTCAAAATCAATTTTTATCCATTAGATGCTAACATAAAAATATTATCCTTTTATTAATTTATCCTACTTAAAACAAAATTAGCTAATATGATATTTTCCTTCTTAATTGGATCTTTTATTCTACGTCTCATTAATACATTTACTTCTTTTTTCTTTCTAATTGAACAAATCAGATTTTCAAAATGGTTTATAATTTGTAATTAAGTTATTTTCATTCACATATACGAAATATACATGAACCTTATCTTTTATATAACATGTAAAAATTTCAGTATATGTAATGTTCAGATTACTCATTACTAGATAAATTTGAAATCTAAGAAATTCATCGCTTGGAGAGTGAGTATCTTCTGTGATATTATCAAGGTAAATGTAAGATATGGTTTCTCAAATCTTCGGCTAATATTTCAAGTTTATGTTAATTGTTTGGAGGTTGTATGTTAAAAGTCGGAAATCAAATATTATATATTAGATATCTATGTTAGAAACTTAGAACACATAAACAAATAGTATATTTTATAGATTTATCCTACTTAATACGTAATTAGCTTATATAATATTCTTTTATTAATTTTATATTTTATTTTATGTATTATTAATGCATCTACTTTTTCCTAATTAAACTAACCGAAATTCAAATATAGTTTATAATTTGTTAAGTTATTTTTATCCACATATACCAAACATATCTGAATTTTATAGTTTATCTATTCTATAAATAATTTCAATATATTAATTAATCTTTTAGTCAACCATTTGACTAAATGAGCTTTCACATTTATTTATCTTAATTATTACAAGATATGCCTGTTATAATGTTTTCTTTCTTAATTAGATATTCTATTCTATGTATTATGAATGCATTTGCTTTTGTCTAATTAATCTAATCCAAATTTGAAAATACTTTAAAATTTGTGATTATGTTATTTTCATCTACACATACAAAACATACCTAAACCTTATAATTTATTTAACATGTAAAAGTTTTAATTTATATATATGCAATGCTTAGATTACTCATAAGTGATTATAATTATTAAATATAAAAAATTATCGTATAACAGGTGAGTATTTTCGGTTAAATTATCAAGGTAAGATATAGTTTCTCAAATTTTCAAATAACGTTTCAATATATTTATTTTGGTTTTGTATGCGAAAATAATATATTATAACCAAATATTGTCATTTATTAGTAAACATTCATCATATGGGTCAAAGTTAAAAATCGATTTTTATCCATTAGATGCTAACATAAAAATATTATCCTTTTATTAATTTATCCTACTTAAAACAAAATTAGCTAATATGATATTTTCCTTCTTAATTGGATCTTTTATTCTACGTCTCATTAATACATTTACTTCTTTTTTCTTTCTAATTGAACAAATCAGATTTTCAAAATGGTTTATAATTTGTAATTAAGTTATTTTCATTCACATATACGAAATATACATGAACCTTATCTTTTATATAACATGTAAAAATTTCAGTATATGTAATGTTCAGATTACTTATTACTAGATAAATTTGAAATCTAAGAAATTCATCGCCTGGAGAGTGAGTATCTTCTGTGATATTATCAAGGTAAATGTAAGATATGGTTTCTCAAATCTTCAGCTAATATTTCAAGTTTATGTTAATTGTTTGGAGTTTATATGTTAAAAGTCGGAAGTCAAATTTTATATATTAGATTTCTATGTTAGAAACTTAAAACACATAAACAAATTGTATCTTTTATGGATTTATCCTACTTAATACGTAATTAGCTTATATAATATTATCTTTATTAATTGGATATTTTATTTTATGTATTATTAATGCATCTACTTTTTCCTAATTAAACTAACGGAATTAAAAATTAGTTTATAATTTGTTAAGTTATTTTTATTCACACATACCAAATATACATGAATCTTATATTTTATATATTCTATAAATAACTAGGAGAAGGTCCGAGCGTTGTACGGATTTGTGATAATTTAAATGTTTTAATTTTAAAATTTATTTTATAATATTTGTTAGTAAAAGTTTTTGGATAAATATTAATTTTTAATTTGTCAAAAACATGTAGTTTTAAAATTTTGTATTGAAAGATTGGTAGAATAATAATATATAAAGTGAATGATAATTTCTTTTATTCATCGTAAGCATATAAAATATCGAATTATTTATTTTCGACAATAATTAAGGACATGTTGTTTTATAATATAATAAATCTCAAATACATTTGTAATGAAATTTGTGAATGTAAAATAAAATGTTAAGATATTTTTTGGTTCTTGTAGATTATCAAGATATATATCACAATTGTCATATTTTCCTGTGTATCTTGGATTTGTGTTCTCTCTAAATCTCCAATTACAAAATCGACATATAGTTTTCTTGATGCATTTGGATTGAAATCTTCAATTTCAAAAGAGACTTTGAGGCATTGTGTGTTATTTGGTCGACGTGCTAGCATAGATGTCTGAATAAAGTTTATTAAACTTTCGGTTAATGTATTTGATGTTGTGTCATCCATATCATGATAAGTGAGGTAGAAGTTAATCATATTTTTGAAGGTAGTGTTATTTTTTTGAAGTATTTGATCAGTGCTAAAACGGATTGTGTAGTTGATGTTCTATTTTTTGACGGACTGGACGTGTGATTTTGAGACGCGGTTTGTTCCGGGTGATTGTGTGAAAGAAATTATATAATAGTGTAATGCATATATATATATATATATATATTCTATTGGAAATTTATGTGCTAATAAAAGTGAGTTGTGTTTGTAGATTATTGTATTGTTCTTTCTATTTATAGATTATTGTAGAATCTCTATTGTAGTTTTTTGTTTTTGTTTTTTTTGTGGATTGTATTTAATTATTTAGTGTAGTTGGATTTTTTATTCTCTTTTATTGATAAGTTTTTCCTTCAAATGTAAATGTGTAGAATGAAGGTATGCCAGCCCTGAAAACTTTGGAACTGAGGACGGGAATCTACGGCAATGGGACGGAAACAGAAAATTTGTGAATTGGAAAACAA
Source organism: Alliaria petiolata (assembly GCA_020283515.1). NCBI lineage: Eukaryota > Viridiplantae > Streptophyta > Magnoliopsida > Brassicales > Brassicaceae > Alliaria > Alliaria petiolata. Next base: position 374,219,121 of record JAHZTW010000001.1, read on the forward strand.
TTGTCAAAAGTAAATATGATAAGAACGTCCTGGAAAATATCAGAATAATTTGAAAAATAGTATATAGAATTTTTAAGTTTTTCATTTTTAAACGGGTAATTCGGGTACACGATCGAATACTCATTCCCTTCCCATACCCGTATTAATAAGATAAATGGTTTCAAATGGGTAATTATTTTAAACGGGATAGGGAATGGGACGGAACATTCGGGACAGAACCGTCATGAAAAGAGGCCTTATGACAAAAGTCCCTGGTATCGGGAGAGATATAATCCTTATGGGCGACCCACAGCTGAACGAAGCAGCAGATACAATGAGACAAATCCTCCTCGAATGGAGTGGCGTCCAAGGAATAGGAATCTTGATGCTCGGGATAAGGACCGCGAAGTCAGCAGAGAAGGTCAATCTTCAAAAAAATGGTGAATTCAGGTCAGATCTTCGGCAGGGGCGGATTCCCAGCGAACAATATCAGAGTACCATGGATCTGAAGGACTCCGTTCGGCTCCGAGATGAGGAAAATTGGTGAGACTTATTGATGAAACAAAGGAAGAGAGAATAAGAAGAATCAGGGGAAAGGCGCCAATGGCGACATCCTCTAAATCTGATGAGTATATTTGGTATAATGAACGTGATGTGAACCAAACTCCTGTCATTCAAGAACGATTGGCATCCCCACTCGAGACAAATAAGAAAACTCCGGCATCACATGCCGAGAAGAGGAGCTCTGCTCTGAAGATCTGTGGATCAGAAACTGTACCTCAGCCGAGACAATATGAGAACCATGACAACTTGGTCAGAGAAGAAGACAGCGATAGGGTGATGGATTCTGCTATTCCAGAATCTTCAAATCCGAAAGGTCCAACTGTACATGATGTAGAGTTCGAAAAGAGGTTACAACAGGAAATTGCTGAGATGGAGATGAACGATGAGATGATGGAAAATGATGACTTTTGGATGAAGAGATGGATCTGCAAGCGGAAAAAAAGACACCATTTTTCCAACTGTCTTTGAACCAGGGGAAGGAAGTCTCAGATATAGAAGAAGTTCATCTAACGGTGGTGCCAGAAACGCAATATGAAGACCTGCCTCAGCTGCGGGAATCTTGAATGACTGGGCAAAAGCAAAGTCGAGGCGAAAATGTTGATACAATGAAGAAAAAGCCGACAAAAGGTGTGATGTTCGCTGGTTTCCCGACATCAAAGAAGTTTAATGCCATGTGCACACGTCAGTCTCCAAAAAAGAAGACTACAACAAATTCTCAAGTGACGGCTCCAAAGTCACTTCATATCCCTCGCAATGAGGTGTTTCCTTCTGCCATAAGCTAGAAAAATATAATATCTCAGGTTCGGTGGTGTTCCAGAAATCTGATGGGGTCTAAATAGTCGTCCGAAATTGGAGGATTTCTTTGGGGACTCGTCGGGCTTTGAATTTGTAGGACCCTAAGCTGCAAGTGCACAGCGTGCGTTGTAGTACTTAGGGTATCGATCCACAGGGAGGAGGTCAACTGCAAAACAGAAGAATCTGGGCAACCAAAGACGCAGGGAACTGGGGTTTTGGGGTAAGTGTCACGATTTTTGCAGAAAGTAAAGAAAGCAGTATCACGCCTTATATAGAGAAGGTTGTCAATCTCTTCTATAACCATCGGGAAAAGGAAAATAAACTTTAAGACTTGTAAAAAGGAAATCAGGTAAGCAGTTCAGGAAAAGTAAATATTGAAGTGCGTAAATCTCGATGTAAAAGCAGATGAGGCGAACACGTTGAGAATCTTCTCGGGAAATCTATGGGGTTCTAACTAGGAATCAAACACACAAAAGTCAGGCAAACGAGACTAGGCGATTTTCCCTAAACTGATTCACTGGTTTTAACAACCTAACTCTATCAAGCAAAGTTGATCTGCGACTATCTATTTCGCAGGTATACTGTCGTATCCTGCGTCCTAGACGAACACTCAATAAGATCGGGACGATAAACATTCAGACATCTTTTAAAGGATGCTCTCTACCCTATTTTGGTCTAAATATGAGATTCAGGACGTTCATCGCTCTTAAGACCCTGCGATCAGAATATAGTTCATGACGTAGACTCATGCAATAAGAACGAATTTGGCGAGACAGAAAACCCTAATCTTCGGCCTAAACAATCGGTTCAACAACAGTTAATGAAATTCCCCATAGATCCCCTTAAAGAATACCCAACGAAAATAAACTTCTCAGACATGAAAGAAGAAGTAGAAAACGTGATTGATGAATGATAACTTGTATAAATCGATGAAAAGGAAAGAGGGTTCAAGAACAAATCAATCTCCCACAAAGAACAAGGAGGAAACCACGAATCAGAGATTCGCGGCCGCCAAAGAGAATTCTGTAACTTAGAGTATTTGGAATGAAAGTTGATATCTAAAAAAAAACCTAAACGACGAGTATATATAGGTCTTCAAATGCCCTAGGTCGTGAACTTCTGGTGAATACTGTTTCTGCTTAAACCCGAATTTTGCACGAAGTCGTTTTCACACAAACTTTGCACGGTTTCTAATTATCAAGTTTTTGTTCAGATTTGAATTTCTTTGTTCAGTTTTTGTTAAACCCGAATTTTGCACAGACATATTTATGATCCGAATTTTGCACGGAATATATAAACTTGGATTTCTGTTTTAGACATGGACTGGTTTCCGTTTTCAATACTGTTAAAAACGAATTTTGCACTGAACAATTTATCTTGAAACCCTGATTTTGCACAGAACTATTGCATCATGCTTATTTGTTCTCTTTATCACAAAATTTGCACATGTTTATCACGAAATTTGCACATGTTTATCAATCTGATCTATTTTTGGTGAGTTAATTATTGAGAACCTAGTTTAATGGTATGATAGAATTAAATGAATGATGATGATTGATTGAGTTATTTTATATGATCTTATTATCTTTGTTTAGATTATGTGTTGATCTTACTTATCTATCATCACATCTTTGATATCTTAAGATCAAATACTTGACCATATAGCAATCTAAAGAAAAGGAATGATCACCAGAAGTGATATGACCTAACTTATTATGGAAGATTGCATCTAAGACCGAATGACTTGAAGTCTATAACTGAATATAACTCAGTTATATTTAATTTCAAGTTGATATTACATGAAGATAACATCATTGATAGAAAGATGTTATAATACATCACACAAATATTGTTGTCTTGCAGACACAATAACATAAAGATATTTAAGAAATACTTTGAAATTATATCACCTGAAGTGATAATAAAAATGGTACATGTCATTTATATTAATTTTTTTAATTATGCTTTTATTTATATATATATGTAGTTTTTATAATATTTATTTTCTTCCATCGTCTATATGAATATCTTGTACTTGACCATAAAAGATTACAAGACTTGAAGTCTGTAAATAACCATAAAGCTCATTATGAGTCTTTACATCTAAGATTACAAGACTTGAAGTTTGTATCATAAAGCCCATTATGAGTATTTGCATCTAGGATTACAAGACTTGAAGTGTGTAAATAATCCTTAGTTATGTTAAAGGTTATGTGAAGAGAATATAAATGATGCAGAGATGATAGAAGGCATACTCTATTCTTTAGAAAAATAATGTTGTGTTGAAGACACAATACTATGAAAGGAAGTTTAGAATTATTTTGAGAAAATAATGATCTATTAAAAGTAATGAATCATGTTCAATTAGTTATGATTCATTCTTTGAAGCGAATGTGACATCATATAGTGGGATAGAAAAAAATTGTGTGAATAACACTAGCCAAGGAAGTGACTCAAGAAGTGGTCGTAAATGTGAATATAGATATGATTAAGGTCAATGTCAAGATCAAAGAGTTTCTTTCAAAGAACTCAAATTCTCATCAGAAGTGAGAAAATAAAGATGGTAACAAAGAAAAGATATATCTCATATAAGAAAATAAAATAATCAAGGTTAAAGATCAAAGAGTTTACTTGAAAAACTCAAATTCTCACAAGAAGTGAGAAAATAAAGATGATCCAAACAAGAGATATTTATCTTATCTAATGATGAAAGAAACTTGTGTGTGTACAAGATCTAGTAATATAAAGATTATTGAAAGCTCTGGAAGAGCATATTTATTTGTCTATGGAAATACAATTTGAAATTTGTCTCAAAGGTTAAAAGAATCAAAGATATAATACATGATCCAAGTTGGATATGTTAATTATTCTAGACTAGGATTCAATTCGAGATAGATGAACTTGAAGTGTCATCATCTCGAGGGGGAGAATCGATGAATCCCACAATCAATAGTAAGTAGAACATCTAGAAGATTATGTTCACACTAAAGATGAACTTAATGAATCATTGATAATAAAGTAAAATAAAAGAATCCCAAAATCCATAGTAAGTGGAACATCTAGAAGATTATGTTCACAGTGAAAATGATCTTGATGAATCATTTATAAAATAACTCACGAGGAATTTCAAAATTAATCAAGTTGAGACAATAAAGAAAGAAAAGTTTAATACCTTCAAATCATGAGTATTAACCAAGGCAGTAAAAGTATTTTGGAGAAAATATATGCATTCTTTATAGATTGCACTACACATAGATTAGTATAATGGAGATAAGTATTAAACCAAAAGTTTAATTTATATCATTGTTTGGCATGAACCGGTTAGACCATTACGGTTCAAGAATGATGCGAAAAACAATTTATGTAGACATTCATTGAAGAACATGAAGATTCTTCCTAATGATGTTTCATGTAATGCGTACTCAAAAGGCAAATATGGTAATATGATTATCACTAGTCATATTAGATTTGGATTTAACAAGATGATTGTATGTATTCTTGTTATGGATCTACAACCTGAAGTTTGCAAGAGTACTTGGCAATGCTAGTGAATTTACATCTTAAGCCTTTGATGATAAAAGCATAAGGATAAATGTTGAAAATCCAAAAGCATTAATTCGCATTAAGCCAACGAGTAATTAAAAGTTTTTCCCCATGAAAATTGGTTTTGAGTCAGAAACCAAATATTTTCCATCTAAAATATTTGGATGTGCAGTATACATCCACATTTCTCCACCACAGCGATATAAGATGGATCCTCAAGTGAGGCTGAAAATATATTGGATATGAATCTCCATTGATAATTAAGTATATAGAACTATCCATGATGGATATGTTCAACTTTATTTTCCAACATTGGGGGAAAAAATGAAACAGCTGGAAAAGAAAATAAGTTGGAATGAATTATCATTGATCCTCGGACTAAAGAAAGTGACTTTAAAGTCTTAAAGATAATTCATTTACAAATCTTAGTAAATCAAGTTGCCATACACATTTACAGACCCAAAAAAGTGACAGTCACATACCAGCTGTAAATGCTCTAAGAAAAATTAATGTCTCAGAAGGACAATATCAAGCTGCTAGTGAGTCTAAAGAACGCATGAAGCGTGATAGACTTGTTCCAAATAAAAGAAGCCTCGAAAATAAAAAGGAGCAGAATTTGACAATGGTCAGATCGAGGAAACAAAGATTTTTGAATGATCTCAAGAAGAGACATTAAACATGACAAGAAAGAAATTCAGGTACCTGAGATAATAACGAGATCGATCTCAACAAGTTATGTCATGTCTAGATTAAAATGGAATCGAAAAGCAAATCGACGTCGATAATATTTTTGCTTGCAATGTAGCAGTTGATATAATAAATGAGAAAAGGATCACAAAATCTATTGCAAAGTGTACACAAAGAAATGATTGGCCAAATTATAAACAGGCAATAGTCATAGAGTTATAATCTCTGGGAAAGAGATGAGTATTTGGACCAGTTGTCCATACAGCTAAGAGTGTAAAACCAGTGGGAGATAAATGAGATTTATATGAAAGAATGATGAATATGAAATTGATTATGAAGAGACATACTCTCATGTGGTGGATGCAACTACTTTCAAGTTCCTTATCATTCTGGCAATAAGAGAAGAACTTGACTTATTCGACCCACTGGAAAATAATACTTAAAGTGAAAATCCCTGAAGGATACAATACCCGAAGGATTAAAAATGTCAAAATTATACAATCTCCGAAGGATTGATTATGTCAAAATTATATTCCCGGGAACTTAAGATATTCGATCGAGTTAAGACATATATGTTCATGAGGTATAAGTGAATATTATAAGGTCAACCAATATACTCATGTGTATTTATCAAAAGATTATGGATCATTGAGATCCTTAATTTGATTATAGTCGAAACTCTTGAAGAGTTAATATAAATAATAATTTGGAATAAAAGATTTTGGAAAGACAACATTGTCTTCAAATATTCCAATTAAAACATTTAGCAAAAGAGTTGTTATCTCAAAAGATCCTTGCAGGATTCTTCCTAAAGACTGCTCACATATATTTGGTCTCGAAGTACCTTATTTAAAATGCTAGTTAAGCAATGTATTGATTTCTTTCATAATTGAAAGATGTGTTTTCACATAACAAGAAAGAAAGCTAAAACAATAATGAAGAGCATGAATAAAATGTTATGTACAAGTATGTACAATACAAGTTTAGAAAACTGTATGTAAATAGAAATTTGGCTTGAAGTCCAAATAGAGTTAAGAAATTAACTTTTATGAGAAAATATTGTTATGGACAAGAAGTCCAGTAATCTAATTTTATTCATTAAGCTTATGCTTAACAATTTTCAAAAGATGATATATATGATTGGAATGTATCTCTTGAAGAAGATACTTCCAAGGGGAGAAATATAATGGTGTGCGTGGTTGTACTCATTTTCCTTATCATGGTTTTTATCCCACTGGGTTTTTCTATAAAAGGTTCGAACGAGGCAACAAAGAACACACAAATGATAGACATCTAAAGGAAAATGTAAAGATGAAAGTCTATCACCCTTACAAAGTATTTGTCATACTTTAATGAGAACAAGTGAAGCAAAGAGAATGATCAAGACGAATCATTAGCAAGACTCATGCACTCCAGAAGAATGGCGATGTAAGAATTCTACAAATTTATTCAAGTGAAGATTCGACAGACAGATTTCCCAAGGCGTTACTTTCAAGAAGTTATTTCATCATATTGGATTGCGTCATCTCAAAGATCTCAAGTGATGTACTCATGAGGGAGAGTTAATGCGCGCTGCACTCTTTTTCCCTTAGCTATGGTTTTTCCCATTGGGTTTTCCTAGTAAGGTTTTTAACGAGGCAGCATCATACGCGCTTTAAGAAATATTTTTGTATAATGAACATCAAGGGGGAGTGTTATGAACTATTATATGATGTCCATTATAAGCCCATAAGTCCATTAGGTTTTACTTTGTCACCAAGTAAAATCCTCTTTTGTACTCCTATATAAAGGACCCCTTATTCATTGGAATAACAACAACACCAATTCCTTCTATCTCTTCTCTTGTTTCTTCTCTTGTTCACAACACTCTGAGCTTTTTAATACCTAAATTATTTTTGTGCCCAGTTTATTACTCCAACTAATTTTTTTGCCCGGATTAAATCTTCAAGTGACCATTTGATCAGATCTCATCAACAGAGACTAACGTCTACAGTGACGGTGTTAAATGCCAACTAAATTTCTGTTAAGTATCTAACCATGGTTTAATCATATTCGACATGATATAGCATTTTTTTCTTATAAATCCCCAAATTTAGAACACTAAATAAATAAAAAAAATTCCGTTTCAGATGAATATCTTGCTCTGAAAACTGTATTCTAATCCAATCAGAGGAAAAATTCAATATCACCATACCAAAAATTGAGAACAATTTTCTCACTGAAATATGTAAAAACGAAATCTACAACCAGAATGAGAAATTGAGAAGTCACAATTACACAAAACACACTAATAAAAGCGAAATCCAAGTCACGATTAATCAAATCAGGCTCTGGAAACCCTAGGACGGTACGATATCACTCAGATCAGAAGAAGAAGAAGAAGAAGAACTCTTGATCATCGTCTTTAGAATTTCTATCTTTATGTGCTTGATTGCAGCTATGTGAGAGTTGATGTCAGAGATAGAGATGATTCTTTAGTTCCTCGGCAGACAAACCCTTGAGATTTGGGAAATCGCTGAGATCGCAAGAGTTTTCTTCTTCTGCCGATTGCTCTGCACATTGAATTTGTCCATGATCTGTTTCAGTGCTTGTGGGATATCCGGCGGACTTCCTCGTTTTCTGGTTCATAACACAGATGAATCCGAGTTTCGCCACAGGCCAGAGAGCTCAGTCGCTTCGTCCTTGAACTCGTCGAATATCTTTTTGAAATCAACATCCTTCATCTAACTGTCTTTGAGCCATGGTTTTCTGGAAAAAGTACACGATATATGTGAAGAAGAAGAAAAAAAAACGGGTCGGGTTAATAGATAATCCGAGTTTTTAGGTGGGTCTGGTTTTTTGGGTCAAATTTTTTGGGTTTAGATAGTTTAACTACAGTTACTTGATGACAGAATTTTAACGCCGTTCACATTTGCACTAACCTCCGTTTCGTATACTATGTAAACTAAGTATACGGATAACACTAAGATTTAAAATGGGCAGAAAAAATAGTTGAAGTAATAAACTGGGCACAAAACTAATTTGCGTATTAAAAAGCTCAGAGAAATTTAGTTGGTGTTATAAACTATTATGTGATGTTCATTATAAGCCCATAAATCCATTATGTTTTACTTTGTCCCCAAGTAAAACCCTCCCTTGTACTCCTATATAAATGACCCCCTATTCATTGGAATAATACAACAACATCAATTCTTTCTATCTATTCTCTTGTTTCTTCTCTTATTCACAACACGTTATCAGCACGAAACCCTAGCCGTCTGAGCTAAGAGGTACAAAATTTTATTTTTGTTTATTACTCCTAATTTCGAATCATGTTTATTATCAACTCATGGTTCGAAAATATGGATCTTTTATCAATATTATAATAATCTCCTGTAGAGATTCAAAGCACAAACTTAATTTTATGATTAATATCATGATGAATTCTCCTGCAGAGATTCATGTTACATATTTATTATTTCTCCCGTAGAGAACACATGTTTATTTTATGATTTATATTATGATAAATTCTCCAGCATAGATTTAAATCACATATTTATTATTTTTATATTTTATTGCTTTGTGATATTAAGAACCATGTCTATCTATCGATTCATGGTTCATAATATCAATCCAGACGGCCACGTATGATATATCGATCCAGTTATCGAGTTAGCCACATGTTGCGCTTAATCATGAATGTGACTTGTCGATTTTTGTGTGCTTTATGTAAATTTTGTGATGTTTTTATTCTGCACGAATTTTGCATAAAATAATTTTCATCTGAACTTTGCACGAATTTATAATATCAGATCTGCACTATTCGAATATTGTTCATACTATTTATGCACATAGTTTGCACGAAATTTCTTAAATTGAATATGATTTCTTATATCTTATACTGTTTCTGAAAAAAAAAAAGATTAGTTTAACGGGAAAAAGGGCATTTAAATGCCCAACTTTCACATTTCAGCCATTCAAAGCACCACCTTTCGCGTGATTCATTTAAATAACAAACTTTTTCGTTGACCGATTTTTAAATCACAAACTTATGTTGACTCGACCTTATTAAGCACGACGTTAACTTCACTAACTGATCGACTAAACGGCGTTTAATCTCCGTCTGATAGTGAAGTTAACGTCGTGCCCAATATGGCTAAGTCAACATAAGTTCGCAATTTAAAAAATAGTTAATATAAAAATTTGTTATTTAAACCGTTCACGTGAAACGTGGTGCTTATAATGTCCGGAATTTTAAAATTTGACATTTAAATGGTATTTTCCCGGCGATCATTTTAATTTCTTCGTATTATGTAATATTA
>JAHZTW010000001.1:374230866-374247338 GCA_020283515.1 Alliaria petiolata
ACAAGTTCTTTACATCTAAGATTACAAGACTTGAAGTCTGTATCATAAAGCTCATTATGAGTCTTTGCATCTAAGATTACAAGACTTGAAGTCTGTAAATAATCCTTAGTTATGTTAAAAATTATGTGAAGAGAATTTCAATGATGCAGAGATGCTAGAAGGCATACTCTAGTCCTTAGATAAATATTGTTGTCTTGCAGACACAATACGATTAAACAAATTTTAAGAATTATTTTGAGAAAATAATGAGCTATTGATGAAAAGTCAAGAATGACGTCTAATTGGTTATGATCCATTCTCTAAAGTGAATGTGATATCCTATATTGAGAAAGAAAAGAAGCATGCCAATAACTTTGGCCGAGTAAGTGGTTATAGATGTGGTCATAGACGAAAATATGAATATGAATATGAATATAGATATGGTTAAGGTCAAGGTCAAGATCAAAGAGTTTCTTTCAAGAACTCAAATTCTCATCAGAAGTGAGAAAATAAAGATGATAACAAAGAACGATATATCTCATATCTGAAGATAAAATAATTTAGTACAATATCTCTGGTAGTATAAAGATTGTTGAAAACTCTGGAAAAGCATATTTATTTGCCTATGGAAAAGAAATTTGAAATCATTGATGCATTACAGTCTCCAAAGTCTCAAAAGAATCAAAGATAGAATACATGATTCAAGTTGGGTATGTTATTGATTATAAATTGGGATTCAATTCGAGATAGATGAACCTGAAGTGTCATCATCTCGAGGGGGAGAATTGATGAATCACATAATCAATAGTAAGTGAAACATCTAGAAGATTATGTTCGCACTCAAGATGAACTTGATGAATCATTGATAAAGGAGAATCGAAGAATCTCACAATTTATAGTAAGTGAAACATCTAGAAGATTATGGTCACACTTAAAATGATCTTGATGAATCATTTATAAAGCAACTCCAATGGATTTCAAAGTTAATCAAGTTGAGACAATAAAAGAAAAAAAAATTTAATACCTTCAAATCACGAGTATTAACCAAGGCAGTAAAAGTATTTTGGAGAAACTATATGTATTCTCTACTAGATTGTACTACAAAAAGATTAGTATAATAGAGATAAATGTTAAACCAGAAGTTTAATTTATATCATTGTTTGGCATGAGCCGGTTAGATCATAACGGTTCAAGAATGATGCGAAAAATAATTAATGTAGACATTCATTAAAGAACCTGAAGATTCTTCCTAATGATGTTTCATGTAATGCTTACTCACAAGGCAAATATGATAATACGATTATCACTAGCCATATTAGATTTGGATTTAACAAGATGATTGTATGTATCCTTGTTATAGATGTACAACCTGAAGTTTGCAAGGGTACTTGGTAATGCTAGAGAATTCACATCTTAAGCCTTTGGTGATAAAAGCATGTTCGTAAGAATAAATGTTGAACATCCAATATCAAATGTTCATACATAAAATGCAGGAGCATTAATTCGCATAAAGCCAACGAGTAATTAAAAGTTTTTCCCATCAAAATCGGTTTTGGGTCAGAAACCAAATATTGTCCATCTAAAATATTAGGATGTGCAGTATACATCCATATTGCTCCACCACAGTGGTATAAGATGGATCCTCAAATAAGGCTGGAAATATGTTGGATATGAATCTCCATTGATAATTAAGTATATAGAACTATCCATGATGGATATGTTCAACTTTATATTCCAACATTAGGGGGAGAAAATAAACAGCTGGAAAAGAAAATAAGTTAAAATGAATTATCATGGATCCTCGGACTAAAGAAAGTGAATTGAAATTCCAAAAGATAATTCATTTACAAAGCTTAGTAAATCAAGTTGCCGGACGTATTTACAGACCCAATAAAGTGACAAAGTCACATATACCAGCTGTAAATGCTCCAAGAAAAATTAATGTCTCAGAAGGACAATATCAAGCTGCTAGTGAGTCTAAAGAACGCATGAAGCGTGATAGACTTGTTCCAAATAAAAGAATCCTCGAAAATAAAAAGGAGCAGAATTTGACAATGGTCAGATCGAGGAAACAAAGATTTTTGAATGATCTCAAGAAGAGACATTAAACATGACAAGAAAGAAATTCAGGTACCTGAGATAATGAAGAGATCGATCTCAACAAGTTATGTCATGTGTAGATTAAAATGGAACCGAAAAGCAAATCGACGTCGATAATATTTTTGCATGCAATGTAGCAGTTGATATGATGAATGAGAAAGAGGATCACGAAACCTATTGCAAAGTGTACACAAAGAAATGATTGGCCAAATTATAAAGAAGCAATAGTCATAGAGTTAAAATCTCTTTGAAAGAGATGAGTATTTGGACCAGTTGTCCATACACCTAAGAGTGTAAAACCAGCGGGAGATAAATTGAGATTTATATGAAAGAATGATGAATATGAAATTGATTATGAAGAGACATACTCTCATGTGGTGGATGCAACTACTTTCAAGTTCCTTATCAGTCTGGCAATAAGAGAAGAACTTGAGTTCGACCCACTGGAAATGATAATTAAAGTGAAAATCCCCGAAGGATATAATCCATTAAGGATACAATACCCGAAGGATTAAAAATGTCGAAATGATACAATCTTCGAAGGATTGATTGTCTCAAAATTATATTCCCGGGAACTTAAGATATTCGATCGAATTAAGACATATTTATTTCATGAGGTATAAGTAAATATTATAAGGTTAACCAATATACCTATGTGTATTTATAAAAAGATTATGGATCGATGGGATCCTAAATTTGAATATAATCAAAACTCTTGAAGAGTTATCACAAGTTGTAATTTGGAAGAATTTTTTTTGGAAAGACGACATTGTCTTGAAGTGTTCCAAATTGAAATATCTAAGTAATAGAAATACTATCTCAAAAGATCCTTGCAGGATTACATAATGAATGCTCGCATATATTTGGTCTCGAAGTACCATATTTAAAATGCTTGTTAAGCAATGTATAGATTTCTTTTATGATTGAAAGATGTGTTTCACATAACAAGAAAGAAAGCTAAAATAATAAAGAAGAGCATGAATAAAATGTTATGTACAAGTATGTACAATACAAGTTTAGAAAACTGTATGTACGTAAAAATTTGGCTTGAAGTCCAAATAGATTTAAGAAATTAAGTTTTATGTGAAAATGTTGTTATGGATAAGAAATACAAGAATCTAAGAGATTCCAAGATAATCATACGATTTTATTCATTAAGCTTATGCTTATAATAATTCTCAAAAGATAGTACATGATTAGAATGCATCTCTTGAAGAAGATGATTCCTAAGGGGAGAAATTAATGATGTGCGTGGTTAAACTTTTTTTTCCTTATCTCGGTTTTTATCCCACTGGGTTTTTCCATGAAAAGTTTTAATGAGACAACAAAGAACACGCAAATGATATACATCTAAAGGGAAATGTAAAGATGAAAGTTTATCACCCATCTAAAATACTTGTCATACTTTAATGAGAACAAGTGAAGTAAAGCGAATGATTAAAGACGAATCAATAGCAAGACCCATGCACTGCAGAAGAATGGCGATGTAAGAATTATACAAATTCATTCAAGTGAAGATTCAACAGACATATTTACCAAGGTGTTACTTTCAAGAAGCTATTTCATATTGCGTCATCTCAAAGATCTCAAGTGATATACTCATGAGGGGAGTTAATGCGCGCTGCACTCTTTTTCCCTTAGCTATGGTTTTTCCCATTGGGTTTTCCTAGTAAGGTTTTTAACGAGGCAGCATCATACGCACTTTAGGAAATACAAACACTCATTTACCTTTGAATCAACCATCGAGGAGCTTACATTGCCAAGCCTAGTTGAGACCAGCCTGCCTCTCCCACGTGAGATCAGCCGAGAACTCGGACAATGCAGATCTTGGATCTCCTTCAGCGATGGCCAAGTAGTATAGAGCGGTTCCATCATCTACTTGCATGCTTCTCCTTAGAGAATCAATCAGCCTTCGCTTCCCATGGGCTGATAGAGTAGACAGATGATTCATACCAGATACAGGTTGTTCTCTCTTCGGTCCACCTTCAAGGTAAAGCACTGCTACTTCTCGTTTCGCGTATTTGTCCACCTCTACGTAGCAAGTGGTGTTTGCAAGGATTTCGGGATTGCTTATCGGGATAAGCAGTCTGTCTCTTGAGTAAATCCCATGGTCACTCATCATGTTGTTTAATCGCTTTAGGTCCATAACCTACATTGTTCAAAGACAAGGTGTATTATTCAAGCCAAGCTCATGAATTTAGTTTGCTGGTAAACGGAGAATAAAAGAAACAAAAACGACCTTATGAAATAGAGCGACATATACAAATTGTAGACATGGTACTAGAAGGAAAAACCATATGGTGAAAGCTCGATATGGATCTATAAAGTTTGACAGCGAAAGTACCATAGAAAATGAAAATTAAATTTCACATAAGGGAACTTCGTAGTCTCAGAAAGCTTATAGAGAAGGACATGAAATGTTAGAGAGCTTATCGGAGAGCATACAAAGCTTATATTATATTGTTAACTCCATATCTAGCAATTTACATTACGAATTTCCTCCAATGTGAAAGCCTGTCTAAGCTGTGCAAGGTAAAACGTTCATGACATTCCATTGAGAACAAATAATGTTTTCATTCATTAAAATTCGGTATGGAAAAGTCCATCTTGGACAAAACTTTCTCTTTCGTCTGACAGAGAGCCTGGAAACTTAAGATATCTTCTTCAAGAAACAGATACATTTAGCATAGCAGTCTATATCCAGGTTCAAGTAAGAAATTACTGATATGCAAAGTACGGATACAGCTAGTTTCTAAACCAACAGTCTGTTCCTGCCTCCTGGGATACTCCTAGACACGACAAAAAGCGCGAGATACTAAGAAACAGAGCCAGAAATTTCGTCATGTATAGTTAACTCCCATAGTTTCAATAGCTACTCCTTTACTAAAGAGTAGAGACTCCTTTACTAAGGAGTAGAAATGAAAAAGGGAAACTAATCAACCAAAAAAAAACCTATTTATCCCTCGAAAATCTACAAGAAGTTTCAAACAACAGTTTGTATATCTTAAGTTCTTAACTGAATGTTTCTTCTGTCTTTGGTCCTTATAGATGCAGACATTTACACACGTATGAAGAAAGCATTTAGCTTCCAGATTATCTCTAAACAAACTTTGATCAGTCAAAAGCGCTTCAGATATACATAGATTCTTAAGTTTCTGACTCTTTAAATATAGCTCGATTTCTGAACAATCCAATATCCTTTTTGCTCAATCAAATTTCAAACAAACTACTGTTACATTATGATCCTATTTTCCTGCACTGAAACTTTTAAACAAAAACGTTCAGCATCGGTGGATTGAATTCAGCAGCTAAATCTCAACTTCTAGACTCCAGAAAATTACATGAAAATTCCAAAGGATTACGAAAAACACAGAATTGAGAAAACGTTTCCGGCTCAATTCATGAAGGAGGAAGATTAAATTCAGCAGCAGAATCACATGGAATTTCCAAAGGGTTACGAAGAACACAAAAATTGAGATAACATTTTCAAAAATCATCTGCGAAAAAAAAAAAAAAAAACATGCAATCGCAGGAGGAAGAAGACGAAATAGGTAAATCGTACCTGAACGGAGTACTTAACGGCGAGGCTAGTGACACTATCGCCACGAGAAATCCGATGAGAGATAGCGAATTTCCAGATTCCGTTATCTCTCCAGAACGAACCAGAAACCGGTCTCCCGACGAGTTCCTTGATCCCCCATGGCGCCGTGAAAGCCGATGCCACAAGATCGTCTTCTGTGGCGACAGAGTTCCAGATTTTGCAAACGCAGCTCGCACGCGCCAGATCGGCGACGGTAAGCCTCTGGAAGATAAGGCGGAGTGTGTCCTGGCAAGAAAGTGCCATGAAGTGAGAATTCAACGGCGAGATTGTGGTGATTGATTGATCGGATGTGGTGGTGGCGCCGATGAGGGATTCGGTGAGGTAGTCGTCGACGTCGTTTTGATCGCAGCAACAACAGTCCATAGAATTTTAGTGATAAGCAAGTGTGTGTGATACGTGGCAGTCTATATACCCACGCTCTCCATGTTCCTTACAAACCAATATATATATATAAAGTAGTAGGAGGTCCCTTCTTAGGCTGCCACCTCATCACACCTATTCTAAATTTGTGACACCTAATCTATCAATTTTGTTAATTTTAAGTTTTTTTTGTTCCATTTATTATGTTTTATGTCATTTTATCTTCTACTAACTAACATTAAAATATATAATAGTTTTAAATAGAAGTTGAAAAGTCATTTCATTATAAAAGATAATGACTATATTGATTTAAAAAACTCTAATTTAATCATTTTAGTTTAATTACATTTATTTATATAGTTCAACAAAATATTTATTTTTAAATAAATACATCAAAAATATTAGTAATAATTTTAGTCATTTATAAAAAAATTTCATATGGTTAGTGACTATAGTTTACTTTTATTTAAATAATTGGATATATATACAATAATTAGATTTATAATTAGAAGCATTGATATGGGCATGATTGATTGTAGGAGATTAGCGGTGACATTTGCCACAGATTGTTCTGAACTGGTAAATATGGTGTTCAAACCAGAGCGCCGACTTTTTCACTACACCTCGAGGAGTTTGAAAGAAGTACGAAGGAGCTTGCATTCTTCTCTATCTCACACATCCCACGTGCTCAAAATATAAAGGCAGACAAGTTGGCACAAAGTGCTCGAGACTACCTTTATCGGCTAGATTATGTAAATTCAGTTCTTCCGGTTTGGATAAACGAACCGTTATAGGAAATGATGCTCTTGACAAAAAAAAATTTGGATATATACAAATATAGTTTTTCTAAAGAATAACCGGATTTAAATCAAGTTTTTCCAAATACGTAAAATAACTTTTCGGATCCAAAACCATTTCAAAAATCTAAAATTTTCAAAAATATTAAAATATTATAATGACATCATTAATCTATTATAATATAACTTTATAATCTAAAATAACAAAGAATTGTGGATCTTTAATCCATTAAAAGACCAATATGGATTTCTACTTCATATAATTAGTCTTATAGTTGTAAGGTTTAGTGTTCATATCGGGCCAAAATATTGTGAAGGTGAAGTTAAAACCAGGCCAAAATTTNGGTCAGACCATATGGAGCAATTGTCCTGACAAACTCCAAAGGAGAAGAGTTCATTGTGAATGGACAGAGGGTGAAACACTATTGGGCTCACGCCGAGATTCTAGAAGGACATATTTTGTCTCCGGATGATGCACCAACTGCCTAAACGCGTGAACAGTCAAGCTATTGACGTTAAACGAGCGCCTAGTGGGAGGCAACCCACTGGTACGTTTTTATTTTATTTTGGTTTTTGTTTTACTAATTTTTGTTTTGCTTTTTAGTTATAAAAAAATATATATATAAGGGGAGGCACGACAGAAACTAGTGTCGATCGATACCACAACTTGTGTCGATCAATACACATGCGGAACGCATGTAAGTTCTTTATAAACCCGACACTTCACTTTTCTTCCCAATTTTTCTCCTACTCGAGCCTTAGAACAATTTTTCCCCAATTCATAACTTTTCCATTTCTTCACGGATTTGAGTAATTCTAAAGCCTAATCCGTGCGGATTTCATCACTCTTTCATTATCCATTATCCATTTGTTCGATCTACCAAGGTATGTTCTTCCAATTTCCCAATTTTTATTTTCGATCCTAAGGTGAAAATTCTCGAGTTCGACCTATTTAGCTTGATTTCTTGCTTGAATGATGCTTATTTAGGTTGTATACCATTATTTAGATCATTACCCAATGGATTTCATCCTCTCATTTGCATGAATTTGAAATTTTCGAAATTAATGATGCATGTTGCAAATTTGGGATATTTCTTGGGTTTATTGGCAACACATTTATTGATTCGTGGTATTGAGCATTTTAAAATTGATGATTGAGGCACTTGAGGGTTTAACTTCATGAATTTTTTGGATACATTCACGATCTCTGATTTGCAGGTTTAGGTGTCGATCGACACCCAACCTAGTGTCGATCGACACCATGCAATCCGTGAGTATGTGTTTTTGGTCGAACATTGGATTTTGATTTTGGTTTTTGCTTTGCTTGCAGATGCCTCCAAGGACAAAGAGACCTTGTGTTTTCGCGCTTAGGCCAAGGAGGAAGAGAGGCGATCTGGGCATCATTAGCAGTCCCATAAGCGGAATTTCTCTCAATCCGAGTTTGGATATCTCTGGATGACGACATCCTGCACTTACTGCACAGAGTTGGGATGGGGACTATGGCGACCAGACAGTATGACCTTTACCCCGACTTGGTCCGCAAGTTCCTCTCCACCGTTCGAGTGTATTACACGAATGAAGTGGTGAAGAACGCTTTGGAAGGCACATTGACATTACTTATTCGCGGGATTCGATACAGGCTTCCACTTCCAGAGCTTTGCGAGATCTATGGGTTTGAGAAACCGCATGCTACAGGTGTCTACCTTCCTCAGAAGTTTCCCGATAGCCAGGACTTCTGGTCACATTTCGGGAATGGGTTGTATGTCTCTAAGTCCTCTACACAGACAGATATTCGCCATCCTACCCTTCGCTACCTTGCTCGTCTCTTCGCTACTACACTCTTGTGTAAGCATGAGCCAGGGAAGATGCATGTCTCTGAGTTGGTGTTGATGTATTACGCCATCTGGTCAGTGATTTATGAGGAGTCCTGGTTGACAGAGAACATCAACCTTGGCGCGGTATTTGCTCATCACTTGGTCTCATTGAAGACGAAGCCTTTCGCTGGATCCAGGATCAAACCCGAGACCATTGGCTGTCTTCTCACTCCTATCTTCCAACACTTCAGGATTGACACTTCCACTTGCTCCATTGTGACCTCGCGTGCTTTGGTTGATATGGAGTATTTGAGGAGAGCTCATTGGGTGAAGCCAGAGAGGTTATGGGTTTTCACCGATGAGCAGAGGGCGCAGCGTATGGTGCAGTTACCTGACAGAGACCTCACTCACATCACCACCGATCCAGGCCGTCTCGCTTTTCAGCCTAGTCCGACCAAGCTGAGGACTGCTCCCGTCGCCAGATGCAGAGGTGCCTCCTCCCGAGCTGCACCTACACCCGCAGAGAACGCACCAGTTGCGGATCCTCCACGAGCTTCATCTTCGAGGCGTAGCAGCACACCACAGCCTATTGGTCCTCATCACCTTCCGGATGCTCCGGAGATTCCTATGGAGCCAGATGTTTTCCAGCGCTATGTGGTTCAGAGCTTTCAGGCCATTTGGAACGCTATCACAGTTGTGTCCAACTGTGGCTGCGTCCGTCCTTCCACACCACCGCGCTCAGATGACGAGTAGCATCTCCATTCCTGGTTTCATTTTTCTTTTCCTTTGAGTCAGTTTTACATTTTTCTTGAGTCAGTTTTTGCTTCCTTTTGCTTCTATACTTTGATTCAAAACTTGTTGCAACCTTTGATATTATGAATTATGTTGTGCTTTTAACTGTTTGTTTGAGTTTTAAAAGCTTGGATGACTCTAACAACAATCTGACTTACCAACATATAAGATCGTGAAAAGGAACTCTGATTACGGACAGAGTGTCGATTGACACAACCTAGTGTCGATCGGCACCATCACACAGCAACGATCGACACCATACGCAGGTTCAGGTATCACCTATTCTCTTGGTTTTGCAACAGTTTTAGACATAGTTTTTCAAACCAAACTCATTCTTAATAACACTAGGGACAGTGTTGTTCAAGTCTGGGGGAGGTAGTTGCGAACATTGTGTTTTGTTTTTAGAGTCTGTCTTGAGTCAAATATTTGTTTGATTTAGTCAAAATCAGTTGAAACTTTCAGTTTTTCTTGGAACTAACCGCAGAATGTTGACACTTGAAGGATCATTGCTATAGTAGTTAATTGCAGGTCTTACTAAGTAGAAAGCTGCAAGTGGATCAATCTAACAGATAGAGTTCAGATTCCTTTATAGAACTAGGTATGCATTGGACTTGATTCCTCTTTCAGCTTTGACAAGATAAGAAAAATTTGCAGTCTCTCCTTGATCTTCCCTTGAGAAAAGAAAAGAAATAAAGAAGTCTGATAAAGGAATAGTGCAAAGATCCTCATGAGCCTGTCTCCTCACAAGGAACAATATTAGTGAGAGCTCATGAACCTGTCTCCTCACAAGGAACACAAGTAAGAGCAGCACTATTCCAAGACTTAAAAGAATAAGAATGAAAAGATATGTAGAACACCCTGAAAATGGGCAGCAGTTGACTAAGGGAAGAGAAAATAGGAGAGCTGTAGGAAATATGTCTTGTTAAAGTTCTTTGGACATACCAATGTTAAAGTTCAAAATTTACAAAGGAAAGGATCTGGATTCAAAATGGGAGATTGCTACGCTTGTGGTAAGTACACTGAACATTACCTAAGATTGACTCTATAGCATGTGGATTCAAGAGTGTTAACGATTGTAGCGTTCTGAAGGATAGCTAGATGTTTCTGTTTTCAAACTTCTACTTCATTCTAAGTTTCTGTTTTGCTTGAAGGCAAGCAAAGGCTAAGTTTGGGGGAGTTGATATATCATGGTTTTTACCCGTTTTTGCACCATGATATAAGTATTTTTATAGAGTCTTTTGTTAGTTCTAGAGTCCTATTAGAGTCTTTACAGGATGGAGAACATTTGGAGCTAAATGGGAGATTCTAGAACTTTTTGAAGCATTTTGGAGAAGCAACCGAAGTGATGAACTCGAAGCTGGATTTACACGAAGGTTGTCGATCGACACTACCCTTGGTGTCGATCGACACCAATGAAGCCGACAAGAGTTTCACGACTTCCATCAGAAAAAGGAAATTGTCTCAAGTTTGAAGAAATTACAAGATTGCCCCTGACGTGAATCTTCCTATAAATATAGATTTTCTAAGGCATTGTTTAGCCACCAACTATTATCATTATTTTCTGTTTTTGAGACTTAGAGAGAGATTGATCCTGACCTTTTGGGGAGACAATTCTAACTCATCCGAGCCAGATTTCGAACCCCAGTATCATTCTCTATTCTTATTTTATGCAATTTATTTCAGTCATGATGTGTGTTTTCATCTCTATGTCTGTGTAGTTTGCTAGTTAGGTTAGGGTGATTTAGGGTTGATGAAAAGTCTGTAGATTTATTATTGCTGTTAGGGAAATCAATTGGATCTTCACCTTGATTTGAACTTATATTGGTTTCTGAATTGATCACTAAGAAATCAAACCTTAGGTTGTTTAATAGATGCGTGAGCATTATTAATAACTTGAACTAATCATAGGTGAGCAAAATATTTATTCGCAAAGAGATTTGGTTTAGATATTTTGTGAACAATCGAACCTATTTTTAATGCTTGTCTTAATTATTTGAATTTGCAAACAGATTTGGAATTCTGGAATTTAGGCATAGATAACTTCTGCAACGAGAGTTGATTGGTTTTAAATTAGAGTTTCGAGTTCTCGACGGTTCTAAATAAATCCCTAATAATTTTAATAACTACATTCTTGGATTCAACCTGATAATTTACCCTCACCTAGCGCCTTAGTCTCCTGAACTTTAATCCACATTAAATCTCGTTTACTTATTCGCTTAGTCGCCTAGTTTACTTAATTTCGAGTTGATCTAGCATAATCTGAACTTAGAAACTTTAGTGTAGCATCTACTTCTCTTGGGATTCGATACCCCTTATATTTCAATTGCATTTGCTGTGCACTTGCAGTAGTTTTATTTGGGTAAAACCTGAGCCTTATCATTGTTATGGAAAGGACCAAGGAGTTGTAAGGAATGGTAGTCCTCAATCATGAATGTAGTGTCATCATTCAAAAGACAACTGTTCCCAAAAAGCTAAGTGACCCCGGAAGTTTCACTCTCCCTTGTGCCTTGGGACCTTTGGCATTCGATCACTGCTTGTGTGACCTTGGTGCTAGTGTGAGTCTAATGCCACTGTTGGTTGCTAGAAGACTCGGTTTTAGTCGCTATAAGGAGTTTAGGATCTCTTTGGTGCTAGCGGATAGGTCCATTAGACTCCCAATTGGCTTGCTTGAGGATCTACCGGTATTGATAGGGAATGTTGAGGTTCCCAACGATTTTGTGGTCTTAAAGATGGATGAAGAACCAAGGGATTCATTGATATTTGGGAGACCCTTCTTAGCCACCGCGGGAGCTATCATTGATGTTAGAAAAGGCAAGATTGATTAGCACTTGGGAAAGAACTTTGTGCTCAAGTTTGACATCAAGGATGCTTTGAAAAAACCAACCATTGAAGGCCAAACCTTTTGGGTGGATACAATGGATAGATTGGCGGATGAGTATCTTGAGGAGTTAGCTATGGAAGACCATCTTAAGGTGGCTTTGACAAAGGAGCATGGCGAGAATGGATACCTACATGGAGCAAGCTTGGGATACTTGAAGTTGCTTGATTCACACAAACCCCTAGAAGAGGAGGTTTCTTTCATAGAGCTTGAGCACGAGATCAAAGGAGGAAGCGTGATTGAGGAAGTAAGCTCTTTGGGTATTGAGCATGAAGACAAATCCAAGTTTGGGGGTGATTGATGTGAGCTCAAAGCACCAAAGGTGGAGCTTAAACCTCTTCCACAAGGGATGAGGTACGCTTTCTTAGGTCCTAACTCATCTTACCCGGTCATTGTCAATGAAAAATTAAGTAAAGATGAATGATGTGAATTGAGAAAGTTTAGGAGAGCCATTGGTTATTCTTTGGATGACATCAAGGGCATATCTCCTTCTCTTTGCACATATAGGATACATCTAGAAGATGAATCTATGACTTCTATAGAACATCAAAGAAGGCTAAACCATAATTTGAAAGAAGTTGTAAAGAAAGAGATTCTTAAGCTTCTAGATGCGGGTGTTATCTATCCAATTTCAGATAGCACTTGGGTTTCACCTGTCCATTGTGTGCCAAAAAAGTGGAATCACTGTGGTTAAGAATGAAAAAGATGAGCTAATACCCACTAGGACCATAACCGGCCATAGAATGTGCATTGATTATAGGAAGTTGAATTTGGCCACAAGAAAAAACCATTTCCCTCTCCCTTTTATTGACCAAATGCTTGAGAGGCTTGCTAATCATCCCTTTTATTTTTTCCTAGATGGGTATAGTGAGTTCTTTCAAATACCCATTCACCATAATGACCAAGAGAAAACCACATTCACATGCCCTTATGGTACCTTTGCATATCGAAGGATGCCATTTGGGTTATGTAATGCACCAGCAACCTTCCAAAGGTGTATGATGTCTATTTTCTCTAACCTTATCGAGGAAATGGTAGAAGTGTTTATGTATGACTTCTCTGTGTATGGTTGCTCTTTTGGTGCTTGTTTGTCGAATTTGTGCAGGGTTTTGGAGAGATATGAAGAGACGAATCTTGTGCTCAACTGGGAGAAATGCCATTTCATGATTAGGGAAGGAATAGTGCTTGGTCACAAGATCTCGGAGAGTGGTATTGAGATTGATAAAGCCAAGATTGAAGTTATGATGAGCTTAACACCTCCAAGTAATGTGAAAGGGATAGGGAGTTTTTTGGGGCATGCCGGGTTCTATAGAAGGTTCATCAAGGACTTCTCCAAGATAGCAAGACCACTAACAAGGCTACTTTGCAAGGAGATCGAATTTGTGTTTGATGAAGAGTGCCTTGGGGCATTTTTGAAGATTAAGGAGGCTCTTGTAAGTGCTCCAATAGTTCAAGCACCGGATTGGGATCTTCCTTTGGAGATCATGTGTGATGCAAGTGACTATGTGATTGGTGATGTCCTTGGTCAAAGGAAGGACAAGAAGCTTCATGTCATATACTATGCAAGTAGGTCTTTGGATGATACCCAAGTGAAGTATGCAACAACCGAAAAAGAGCTCTTAGCCGTGGTGTTTGCTTTTGAGAAGTTTAGAAGCTATTTAGTGGGGTCTAAGGTTGTGGTTTACACGGATCATGCAGCCCTAAGATACATATATGCAAAGAAGGACACCAAACCAAGACTCCTTAGATGGGTACTTCTTCTCCAAGAATTTGACATGGAAATAGTTGATAAAAAGGGCATTGAGAATGGCGTGGCCGATCACCTATCAAGGATGAGGATTCAAGAGCTAATTCCTATTAATGACTCTCTCCCAGAAGAGAAACTCAAGATGATTAAGGTAGTGAAGGAAGGATACCACTTGGGGAAGAAGCTAGAAGAAGCTAAGAGTTTGGAGGAAAAGGGATTGCCTCGATATGCTGATTTTGTGAACTATTTAGTGTGTGGAGATGTTCCTCCTAATCTAGATGCTTACACAAAGAAGAAATTCTTTAGGGATGTGTCTCACTACTATTGGGATGAGCCCTACCTCTTCAAGAGATGCTCAGATGGCCTCTATAGGAGATGCATAGCGCAAGAAGAGAGGCCTAGTATCTTGTATCATTGCCATGGGTCGGTTTATGGTGGACATTTTGCTACATTTAAAACGACAACAAAGGTGCTTCAAGCAGGGTTTTAGTGGCCAAGTTTTTTCAAGGATGCTCATGCCTACATCTCTACATGTGAGGCATGTCAAAGAAAAGCCAACATAAGCAAGAGAGATGAGATACCACAAAACCCAATCTTGGAAGTGGATTTGTTTGATGTTTGGGGAATAGACTTTTGAGACCTTTCCCATCCTCCCATGGCAACAAATACATCTTAGTTGTTGTTGATTATGTCTCAAAGTGGGTAGAAGCAGTAGCAAGTCCCACAAATGATGCTAAGGTCGTGGTAAGGCTTTTCAAGTCCATAATCTTCCCAAGATTTGGAGTTCCTAGGGTTGTGATAAGTGATGGTGGGAGTCATTTCATCAACAAGGTGTTTAAAGGTCTCCTCAAGAAATATGGGGTAAGGCATAAGGTTGCAACACCTTATCACCCTCAGACAAGTGGGCAAGTGGAGGTCTCCAATAGAGAGATCAAAGCCATTCTAGAGAAGACAGTTGGTGCTACAAGAAAGGATTGGTCATCCAAGCTAGACGACGCGCTTTGGGCTTATAGAACAGCTTTCAAAACACCTATTGGGAGGTCACCATTCTCTCTTCTCTATGGGAAATCCTATTACTTACCTGTGGAGCTTGAGTACAAGGCATTGTGGACAGTTAAACTCCTAAACTTTGATATCAAGACGGCTCAAGAGAAGAGGTTGATCAATCTCCAAGAACTAGATGAGATTCGCTTGGAAGCCTTTGAGAGCTAGAAGGTCTACAAGGAAAGGACCAAGGCATTCCATGACAAGAAGCTGAGACCAAAGGGATTCAAGGCTGGAGATAGGGCATTGTTACACAACTCTCGGTTGAAGTTGTTCCCGGGAAAGTTAAAGTCTAGATGGTCCGGCCCTTTCACAATCAAGGAAGACTTACCATATGGGGCAATCACACTCTTTGGTCAAGGGGGCGAAGAGTTTACTGTGAACGGGCATAGACTGAAGATGTACTTGGGTAGTGGCACGGTTGAAGAGGCAAAGACCATCCCTCTTCAAGATCCTCCACAAGCTTAAGGGTTTGAAAAGTCGAGCTAAAAGACGTTAAACAAGCGCTCTTGGGAGGCATTCCCATGGTTATCTTTGTACATATTGCACTTTTCAATCCAATAATGTGTTTTATAGTGTTTGTGGATGACATGTTTGAATCAAGGAAGATGAGCCAAGGGCAATAAGCTTGACAAGGAAATTTTGGCGCTGTATCGAGCTATGTATCGAACTACTAAGCTCGATACAGCTCTCACAGAAGTCTCGGAGGATGCGTATCAGACGTTTGTATCGAGTAAGTCGACATCAGATACCAGTGTCGATCGACACCCTCCCACCATGCCCAGATTTCACCAATTCGTCTTGAAGCTTCAAAAGTGCAGAGGAAAATGTATATAAGCCTAAAATACCCTATCCCAGGCCTCCTAGAAAGTCTAAACAGGAGATAGAAGAAGCTAGATGCAAGGAAATGATGGATAAGCTGATGGTTGAGCTACCCCTAGTTGATGCTGTCAAACTTTCACCTGCATTAAGAAGATATGTCAAGAGAATGGTTGTCAACGGTGTGAGTCCTGAGGAAGGAGCATTGCTTACCAGAGACATGAATGCAATTCTCTTGAACATAGTTCCAAGGAAGAAGAAGAAGGTGAGGGTTTCTGAACAAGCCAGTGATGTGATTCAGAGGAGGATTCCATAGAAGTTACCTGATCCAGGAAACTTTATGCTAGATTGCTCAATCTCAACAGGAAGGTTTCCTCGTTCTCTCTGTGATCTAAGTTCAAGTATCAACTTGATACCATACTCTATTGCTGTTAGACTTGGAATGACTGATTTCAAGCCAAGCAGAATCTCTCTTATCCTGGCTGATCGATCAAAGAGAATCCCAGAAGGTGTTCTAGAAGATGTTCCCTTGAAGATTGAA
>JAHZTW010000001.1:374249477-374282902 GCA_020283515.1 Alliaria petiolata
AAAATAGATAGTATCACTTATAAATTGTCAAAAAAATAAATGATTCTATTTTGAATCACTTATTAAAAATTGACACTAAAAAGTGATGCAAACAAAATTTTAACTAAACAACTATTTGTCCCACATTGCTAAAGAATGATGAACAGTACTAGTCTTCTCCTCTATAAAAGATCAACACCATATTTTTTATATGTTAAATCATACATATGTATTTACATATATTTCTTAGAATATTAATACAAAATGATTAGTTATCTCCAATTGATAATATTATAAAAACTAACACCAAATTTAAAATTTACATGAATTTTAATATTAATTATTTATAATTTATATAGTTTCAACTAAAATATATGATATAAATATATAACATCAATTTTTGTAACCGAGA
Source organism: Alliaria petiolata (assembly GCA_020283515.1). Lineage (NCBI taxonomy): Eukaryota > Viridiplantae > Streptophyta > Magnoliopsida > Brassicales > Brassicaceae > Alliaria > Alliaria petiolata. The sequence goes on from JAHZTW010000001.1 coordinate 374,249,869, forward strand.
CAAATATTAACATCATTTATATTAATTGATGCAAATGTTTACCTCAATTATATTAACTGATGTAAACTTATATATCATTTCTTCTAACTGATGCAAATTTTAATATCATTAATTCTAATTGATGCAAAATACTAATATCATTTATTTTAAATGTTAATATCATTTATTGCAAATGATACATATTAACATCAATTAAATAATACTGATGTAAATGATTAGAGTCACCACTTCCAGGATCAACTAATTAAATGATGCAACTGAATTTGCATCAATCAATAAATAATATTAACAAATAAAATAAATGATATAACACACATAATTTCTAGTAGTATTAGATATTTTAATTTAAGGAATAATCATCTGTTACAAAAAATATTTGAACTCAGGACAAAAAAAAAACAAATTCCTTATACTAGCACTAGATACCATCTTTTTGGTTATAATTGATATTTTACTCGTGTTTTATTAGACTTTAGTCTAAATTCACCTGATGAGCTTAATTAGAGCCTTAGAGTTTAATCTAATCTAAAATAGTATATGTTTGGACCTTAACAATATCACTTTTGCAACAACAATTCAAACGTTAGAGAAGCTAAAAACAGTTCAAAACGATTTTATTGCGTCGAAGATACCAATTTGTAAATTGCTTTCATCGTTATGACTAGAGTACGTGTATATTGAGAATGATTTTTTACTACTCACTTCTTAAAAATATACTATTTTATAGCAGGTTAAACTTGATTAATTTATAAAGTTTTAGTATATGCTTTCGAAATTTGTACTTAACTATTTTCGTTTAAGTTTGGTGGAAATATAATTTGTTTTTTTTTAAACAAAGATAAAATAAAAAAAAACACGTTAGAAAAGGAAAAAAAAATACTAACTCAAACTCTAATTTATCAAAAAAAATTTGAATAATTTATTACAATCATTCAAAAAAAAAATTATTAGAATGATATGAATAATTTAATTAAAATATTAACTAAGACTATATGAATAATTTTATTAAAATCATTAAAAAGAAATAAATACGTTTAGAAAAATATTTGACCAAAATGATTTGTTACTAACAAAATAATTGGTAATTATTTAAAATAAAATTAAAAACCTATAAATAAGGAAGCAAAACACGTTGCCTAGTGTAAGTTATACATTATTGATAAAGTCAAAAAAAGCTAACTCAATCTCTAATACATCTAATACATGAAATTATCCATGATGTTGAGTTAATTTTGATTTATCAATTTTACAAAGAGATAACTCAAAATTTTAATGCAACTATAACGTATTGTAACTCAAACTCTAAAGCAAAAAATGGAAACTAATTCATGATTGGTAACATTTTTGAGTTATGCCTCAAACTAAATCAAGCATACTACATGTTACCAATCAAAGCCTACAATTCACATGATTTAAGAATTTGAGTTGAGTTAAATACTTTACAAAGGATATAAGTAAAGATTGTAAATCAACCATAACTCATTGTAACTCAAACTTTTGTTTTTGTGAAAATTTTTTGTAAATCAACCATAACTCCTTGTAACTCAAACCTCTTTTGTTTTTTGTGAAAAGGTTTTGTGACTCAAACTTACCTTCACAACTTTTAGTTTGATTAATAATTGGTAACATTTTCGAGTTATGAATGAGTTATATTCTTAACTCAAACTTAATATCATATTACCAATCACGGCCAATGATAACGCATGTTACTATTCAGAGCCTTATAACGTTTTGGCCATCTCTCTTTTGAATTTCTCAGTACATGTCTCTCAGCATTTTAAGTTCTACGAATTTCATCATCATTCGTTACTCGTATTGTTGTCCTAAACATACTGAAAAACTAATCGAAACATATAAGCCAAAACTCGTATATAAGAGTGAACACTCGACGCGGTATTGATATGCTCTCAAATTTACCCTAGAGCTACTCTCTCAAATTAAGAGATCAGTCGCAGTACTTAGGGATCGAATCCACAAGGAAGGATAGTCACACAACAAACTTCTAATTTCGAATTAAGCTAAGAAGAAAGATGGAATTAAAAATAGAAAACAATTAAAGACTTAGTAAATTCAGGAGACGAAACGATCAAATGGCACAAGATTGGTAGGCTATAGTGATAGCAGCCATAATGTTGATAGAAAATAGAGGAACTCTCTCCTTTGGCCTTATCTTTAAGCGATCAAATGGCACATGATTGGTAGGCTATAGTGATAGCAGCCATAATGTTGATATGGATGATGGAAAGAGTACGACTGATATGGGTCAAATTTACCCGAGAGCTACTCTCTCAAATTAAGAGATCAGTTGTAGTATTTAGGGATCGAATCCACAGGGAAGGGATAGTCACACAGCAGTATTCTAATTTCGAATTAAGCTAAGAAATAAGATGGAATTAAAAGACAGAAAGCAATTAAAAACGATGTAAATTCAGGAGACGAAACGCTAGGTTTAGGGAAATTCTCAGGTGATCCAAATTGCAGGTCTAGACAGAATGTTAGGAATTATTAAGCACTGTTCTTGAACTCGAAACACTAATGTAAAATCAACCAACTCTCGCTGCGAAGATTGTCTATGCCTAAACCCTAGAATTCCAAATCTCTTTGCAAATTCAAACAATTCAGACAAGCATTAATAACAGGTTCGATTGTTCACAAAATCCTAAACCAAATCTCTTTGCGAATATGTATTTTGCTCATCTAACATTAGTTCAGGCAATCAATAATACACTCGCATCTATTAACGAGTTGCTAACAAAGTACTTTAAGACAGGGTTGTGGCCAAGGAAAGGGAGGAACCATGATATATCATCCACCACCTTACAAATCCAAGCTACCATTCCCGGGTCGCTTCAAGAAGCAAGTTGTTGAGAAATATAGGGCCATGTTCGACAAGCAAATGAGCAAAATCCAAGTTACAATGCCCTTAATGGATGCTTTCATGCTAGTCCCTCAATATGCCAAGTTCTTCAAAGATGCTGTTATGGAAAGGACCAATGAGTTACAATGAATGGAAGTCCTCACTCATGAATGTAGTGCAATCATTCAAAGAACAATTGTTCCAAAAAGCTAAGTGACCCCGGAAGTTTCACTCTTCCTTGTGCTTTGGGACCTTTGGCATTCGACCACTGCTTGTGTGATCTTGGTGCTAGTGTGAGTTTAATGCCACTCTCGGTTGCTAGAAGACTTGGTTTCAGTCGCTACAAGGAGTGTAGGATCTCTTTGGTGCTAGCGGATAGGTCCATTAGACTCTCAATTGGCTTGCTTGAGGATTTACCGGTTATCATAGGGAATGTTGAGGTTCCCACCGATTTTGTGGTCTTAGAGATGGATGAAGAACCAAGGGATCCAAGACTACCGCAGGAGCTATCATTGATGTTAGGAAGGGCAAAATTGATTTGCACTTGGGAAAGAACTTTGTGCTCAAGTATGACATCAATGATGCTTTGAAAAAACTAACAATTGAAGGCCAAACCTTTTGGGTGGATACAATGGATAGGTTGGCGGATGAATATCTTGAGGAGTTAACTATGGAAGACCATCTTCAAGTAGCATTGACAAAGGAGCATGGCAAGAATGGGTACCTACATGGAGCAAGCTTGTGCTACTTGAAGTTGCTTGATTCACACAAACCCCTAGAAGAGGAGGTTTCTTTCATAGACTTTGAGCACGAGACCAAGGGAGGATGCGTGTTAGAGGAAATAGGCTCTTTGGGTATTGAGCATGAGGACAAGCCCAAGTTTGGGGGTGATTGGTGTGAGTTCAAGGCACCAAAGGTGGAGCTCAAACCTCTTCCACAAGGGCTAAGATACGCTTTCTTAGGTTATAACTCGTCTTACCCGGTCATTGTCAATGAAAACTTAAGTAAAGATGAATTATCCTCTCTTTTATGCGAATTGAGAAAGTTTAGGAGAGCCATTGGTTATTCTTTGGATGACATCAAGGATATATCTCCTTCTCTTTGCACACATAGGATACATCTAGAAGATGAATCTATGACTTCTATAAAACATCAAAGAAGGCTAAACCCAATTTGAAAGAAGTTGTAAAGAAAGAGATTCTCAAGCTTCTAGATGCGGGTGTTATCTATCCAATTTCGAATAGCACTTGGATTTCACCTGACCATTGCGTGCCCAAAAAATGAGGAATCACTGTGGTTAAGAATGAAAAGGATGAGATAATACCCACTAGAACCATAACTGGCCATCGAATGTGCATTGACTATAGAAAGTTAAATTTAGCCACAAGAAAAGATCATTTTCCTCTCCCTTTTATTGATCAAATGCTTGGGAGACTTGCTAACCATCCATTCTATTGTTTCCTTGATGGGTATAGTGAATTCTTTCAAATACCCATTCACCCTAATGATCAAGAGAAAATCACTTTCACATGCCCTTATGGTACCTTTACATATCGAAGGATGTCATTTGGGTTATGCAATGCACCAGCAACCTTTCAAAGGTGTATGATGTCTATTTTCTCTGTCCTTATCGAGAAAATGGTAGAAGTGTTTATGGATGACTTCTCTGTGTATGGTTGCTCTTTTGGTGTTTGTTTGTCGAATTTGTGCAGGGTTTTGGAGAGATTTGAAGAGACGAATCTTGTGCTCAATTGGGAGAAATGCCACTTCATGGTTAGAGAAGGGATAGTGCTTGGTCACAAGATCTCAGAGAATGGTATTGACGTTAACAAAGTCAAGATTGAAGTTATGATGAGCTTGGCCCCTCCGAGTAATGTGAAAGGGATAAGGAGTTTTTTGGGTCATGCCGGGTTCTATAGAAGGTTCATCAAGGACTTCTCCAAGATAGCAAGACCACTAACAAGCCTACTTTGCAAGAGATCGAATTTGTGTTTGATGATGAGTGCCTTGGAGCATTTTTGAAGATTAAGGAGGCTCTTGTGAGTGCTCCAATTGTGCAAGCATCAGATTAGGATCTTCCTTTTGAGATCATGTGTGATGCAAGTGATTATGCAGTTGGTGCTGTCCTTGGTCAAAGGAAGGACAAAAAGCTTCATGTCATATACGATGCAAGTAGGACTTTGGATGATACTCAAGTGAAGTATGCAACAACCGAAAAAGAGCTCTTAGCCGTAGTGTTTGCTTTTGAGAAGTTTAGAAGCTATCTAGTGGGGTCTAAGGTTGTGGTTTACACGGATCATGCAGCCCTAAGATACATTTATGCAAAGAAGGACACCAAACCAAGACTCCTTAGATGGATACTTCTTCTCCAAGAGTTTGACATGGAAATAGTTGATAAAAAAGGCATTGAGAATGGCGTGGCCGATCACCTATCAAGGATGAGGATTGAAGAGCTAATTCCTATTAATGACTCTCTTCCCGAAGAGCAACTCATGATAATTAAGGTAGTGAAAGAAGGATACCACTTGGGGAAGAAGCTAGAGGAAGCAAATAGTTTGGAGGAAAAAGGATTACCTTGGTATGATGATTTTGTGAACTATTTGGTGTGTGGAGATGTGCCTCCTAATCTAGATGCTTACACCAAGAAGAAATTATTTAGGGATGTGTCTCATTACTATTGGGATGAGCCCTACCTTTTCAAGAGATGATCGGATGGCCTCTATAGGAGATGCATAGCGCAAGAGGAGAGGTATAGTATCTTGTATCATTGCCATGGGTCAGTTTATGGTGGACATTTTGCTACATTTAAAACGGCAACAAAGGTGCTTCAAGCAGGGTTTTGGTGGCAAAGTTTGTTCAAGGATGCTCATACCTACATCTCTACATGTGAGGCATGTCAAAGAAAAGGCAACATAAGCAAGAGAGATGAGATACCACAAAACCCAATCTTGGAAGTGGATTTGTTTGATGTTTGGGGCATAGACTTTATGAGACCTTTCCCATCCTCCTATGGCAACAAATACATCTTAGTTGCTGTTGATTATGTCTAAAAGTGGATAGAAGCAGTAGCAAGTCCCACAAATGATGCTAAGGTCGTGGTAAAGCTTTTCAAGTCCATAATCTTCTCAAGATTTGGAATTCTGAGGGTTGTGATAAGTGATGGTGGGAGTCATTTCATCAACAAGGTGTTTGAAGGTCTCCTCAAGAAATATGGAGTGAGGCATAAGGTTGCAACACCTTATCACCCTCAGACAAGTGGGCAAGTGGAGGTCTCCAATAGAGAGATCAAAGCCATTCTAGAGAAGACAGTTGGTGCTACAAGAAAGGATTGGTCATCCAAGCTAGACGACGCGCTTTGGGCTTATAGAACAGCTTTCAAAACACCTATTGGGAGGTCACCATTCTCTCTTCTCTATGGGAAATCCTATTACTTACCTGTGGAGCTTGAGTACAAGGCATTGTGGACAGTTAAACTCCTAAACTTTGATATCAAGACGGCTCAAGAGAAGAGGTTGATCAATCTCCAAGAACTAGATGAGATTCGCTTGGAAGCCTTTGAGAGCTAGAAGGTCTACAAGGAAAGGACCAAGGCATTCCATGACAAGAAGCTGAGACCAAAGGGATTCAAGGCTGGAGATAGGGCATTGTTACACAACTCTCGGTTGAAGTTGTTCCCGGGAAAGTTAAAGTCTAGATGGTCCGGCCCTTTCACAATCAAGGAAGACTTACCATATGGGGCAATCACACTCTTTGGTCAAGGGGGCGAAGAGTTTACTGTGAACGGGCATAGACTGAAGATGTACTTGGGTAGTGGCACGGTTGAAGAGGCAAAGACCATCCCTCTTCAAGATCCTCCACAAGCTTAAGGGTTTGAAAAGTCGAGCTAAAAGACGTTAAACAAGCGCACTTGGGAGGCATTCCCATGGTTATCTTTGTACATATTGCACTTTTCAATCCAATAATGTGTTTTATAGTGTTTGTGGATGACATGTTTGAATCAAGGAAGATGAGCCAAGGGCAATAAGCTTGACAAGGAAATTTTGGCGCTGTATCGAGCTATGTATCGAACTACTAAGCTCGATACAGCTCTCACAGAAGTCTCGGAGGATGCGTATCAGACGTTTGTATCGAGTAAGTCGACATCAGATACCAGTGTCGATCGACACCCTCCCACCATGCCCAGATTTCACCAATTCGTCTTGAAGCTTCAAAAGTGCAGAGGAAAATGTATATAAGCCTAAAATACCCTATCCCAGGCCTCCTAGAAAGTCTAAACAGGAGATAGAAGAAGCTAGATGCAAGGAAATGATGGATAAGCTGATGGTTGAGCTACCCCTAGTTGATGCAGTCAAACTTTCACCTGCATTAAGAAGATATGTCAAGAGAATGGTTGTCAATGGTGTGAGTCCTGAGGAAGGAGCATTGCTTACCAGAGACATGAATGCAATTCTCTTGAACATAGTTCCAAGGAAGAAGAAGAAGGTGTGGGTTTCTGAACAAGTCAGTGCTGTGATTCAGAGGAGGATTCCAGAGAAGTTACCTGATCCAGGGAACTTTGTGCTAGATTGCTCAATCTCAACAGGAAGGTTTCCTCGTTCTCTCTGTGATCTAGGTTCAAGTATCAACTTGATACCATACTCTATTGCTGTTAGACTTGGAATGATTGATTTCAAGCCAACCAGAATCTCCCTTGTCCTAGCGGATCGATCAAAAAGAATCCCAGAAGGTGTTCTAGAAGATGTTCCCTTGAAAATTGAAGGTTGCATGATTCCCACAGACTTTGTGGTTTTGAAATATGATGAAGAACCTGCAGATCCTCTTATTCTGGGAAGATAATTCTTGCCATCAGCTGGTGCCATTATTGATGTGAGGAGAGGGAAAATAGAGCTTGATTTGGGTGATGTTGTCATGAATTTTGACATGGACAAGTTAAGGGGACCATCCACCATCGATGGTCAAGCTTTTTCAGTAGAGATGTCAATGGATCAAGATCCAATCATGGAATGTTCAGATGACATTACTGCTAGGTATGTCAAGGAGTTGGATACTAGCGAGCAAGGAATTCTGAGAAAAATTGTTGCGCTAGAGGATTGGAGGGGAAACATAGTTGATGATCATCTCTTCAGGACTATGAGCAGAGATGAGGTTCGGATCAATGACAAGTTGTTGGAGGAAGACACTCTTGTGATGGAGGCAAGGATTGCAGAGCTAAATTGCAGAAAAAGTGCAGAAATTCGAGCTCCAGCTTCGGTGTCAATCGACACCACTCCTAGTGTCGATCGACACCCTCCGCAGATCACTCCAGAAGCTGTCTCTAATGCTGCAACTCCATCCTATGCTGTCAAACAGACAACTCCACATCCTACTCCTCAGAAACCTCCAAGAAAGCAAAGATATGTACTTCCGAGAATAAATTTCAAACCTCCTGATCATCTCAATAAGAATTTAAAAGGTTCAAAAGGTGCTTCACACTTATGCAAGCCACGAGATTCTCGTAGAAGGCTTGGTGTTTTTTTTGATGATTCTGCAGGAAAAAGAAGTGTCCCACCCGAACTCAAGCCCCACCCTACGGCTGTTCCTAAATTCCTTGGGCGATCTCATGCACCTACTGCTTATACACCACCATGGATGAGGAGACGTTATTCTAGTAGGCATTCGATGCCACCCTCTGATCCACCATACGTCTGATCCCCGACACAATCAAGCTAAAGACTGAAAACAAGCGCTGAGTGGGAGGCAACCCACTATTAGGTACGATTTTTCTTTACATTTCGTTTTGGTTTTACTAAGTCCTAGTTTTAGTCAGTTTAAAATAAGAGACATTAGGCTTGACATAGACCAGTGTCGATCGACACCATTCGTGGGTGTTGATCGACACCACGCACAGACGAAGGTAAGTCTTCTAACTGGTCTTTTATGTTGTTTCTAATCTTTCTTTTAGCCAACGTCGGGCTTGATAACACTGGGGACAGTGTTATTTAAGTCTGGGGGAGGTGATTACTGACTTTGTGTTATGTTTTTAAAGTCAATTGAGTCAGTCAAAAACTTGTTTTATTGAGTCAAAATCAGTTGAAATTTTTGGTTTTCAGAAGAACTAACCACAAAATATTGACACTTGAAGGACCATTGCCATAGTAGTTGATTACACGTTTTACTAAGTAGAAAGCTGCGAGTGGATCAGTCTAACAGAGAGAGTTCAGATTCCTGTTTAAAGCTTGATATGCATTGGAATTGATTCCTCTTTCAGCTCTTATAAGATAAGAAAATTACAGTCTCTCCTTGATTTTTCCCTTGAGAAAAGAAAGAAAAAAGTCTAAGTCAAGGAATAGTGCAAAGATCCTCATGAGCCTGTCTCCTCACAAGGAACAATATTAGTGATAGCTCATGAACCTGTCTCCTCACAAGGAACACAAGTAAAGAGCAGCATTGTTCCAATGTTTCAAAAGAATAAGAAAAGTCAATGAAAAGATCTTAGAACACCCTGAAAATGGGCAGCAGTTGACTAAGAGAAGAGAAAATAAGAGAGTTGTATGAAGAATGTCTTGTTCAGGCACTAAGGAAGGAAAAGAATCTATAAGTTATTTGGTCATACCGTCTGTTTGAGTTCGAAATTTTGAGAAGGAAGAGATCTGGACTTGATTTGGGAGATTGCTAAGCTTGTGGTAAGTACACTGAAATACTATCTGAGGTTGGCTCTATGGTATGTATATTCAAGAGTGTTGGTTCAATGTAGCGTTCTGAAGGTTAGCTGAATGTTTTTGTTTTCAAACCTCGACTCTATATTTCGTTTCTGTTTTGCTTAAGGGCAATCAAAAGCTAAGTCTGGGGGAGTTGATATATCATGGTTTTTACCGGTTTTTGACCATGATATAAGTCTTATTTATAGAGTCTTTTGGTCTTTTTAGAGTCCTATTAGAGTCTTTGCAGGTTCATGTACGTTTTGAGCATAATTGGAGATTTTGAAGCATTTTGGAGCATTGTGGAAGAAGATGTTGAAAATGTGAAGTTGGAGAATTGTTGGATGAACAGTGTCGATCGACATTGTTCATTGGTGTCTATCGACACCACTCGAGCCAAGGCAAACCGCCTGATTTTACAAGATTGAAGAAAAAGAATTGCCCAAAAAGTTTTCCTTATTTGCAAGAGTGCCCACTTCGTGTTTTGGACCTTATATATAGTTTTCAAAGCCATTGTTTAGGCAGAATCTCATACTTTAAGAATCATAGAAGTTTATGTTTTTGGAGAGAAAAATCAGACTCCTTTAGAGTAGATTTGGAACTCCTTTATTTCTTCTATTGATTTCTTTTATGCTTTCTATTCAAATAATGATTTATGTTTCATTGATCATGTCTGAGTAGTTTGCTTGTTAGGTTTAGGGTTTTTCAAAGGTGATTGATGAATTGTTAGGATAAAATCATTAGAGTTCTTCATCTGGATTTGTGATTAATGGTTATTCTAGCTTTGCGACCTAGAATCTGATCTTAGGTTAATTAATAGATGCGAGAGTATTATTAATTGCATGAATTAATGTTAGATGAGCAAAATACATTTTCGCAAAGAGATTTGGTTTAGGGATTTTGTATACAATCGAACCTGTTATTAATGCTTGTCTAAATTGATAGGAGTTGCAAAGATATTTGGAATTCTAGGGTTTAGACATAGATAATCTTCGCAACGAGAGTTGGTTGATTTTATAATTGTGTTTCGAGTTCTAGAACGGTTCCTAATAAATTCCTAACATTATGTCTAGATCTGCAATTTGGATCACCTAGAAATCTTTCTGAAACTAGCGTTTCGTCTCCTGAATTTACAAAGTCTTTAATTGCATGCTGTCTTTTAGTTTAACATTCTCAGTTAGCTTAATTCGAACTTAGAAATTTGTTGTGTGACTAACTCTTTCCCTGTGGATTCGAACCCTAAGTACTACGATTGATCTCTTAATTTGAGAGAGAGTAGCTCTAGGGTAAATTTGAGAGCATATCAATCACCACACATGGAGATCCCTCGACATCTTCAATCGCATAGTCATATTTAGTTAGACCTTGTTTGTTTTTCACTATCGCAGCCCAAGACTTTGTAGATCCTCCTATTTGCGTATCCACTTTCTTTGGAGATTCGTTTATCTGATCACCAATCAAAGGAACTCCTTCGATCTGAGAAGCATCTGGTCCGTCTCTCGGCAGAGCCATCGGAGGACCGATGTCAAAACTCTGTCTTTTGATCGCACTTTAAATCGCCCTCTGAATCGCACTAATAATCGCCCTTTATTAAAGTAGCTTTTTCGTAGTGTGTTTTGTCGTTGAAGTCTGTAAGTCTCTCTTACTCTACAGGTTTCATCTTATAACACACTTCTACTCGACAGGTTTCATCTTATAACACACTTCTTCTTTTAAGGCTCTAAGGGGAAACTTTTTCAACCTTTAACTCATAGCGAATTGTGTAATCTTTTAATAACTTAACTCTTCATTTTATTCATATGTAGTCTTTCTTTTCTTAGGCCCTTTTTGGCTCTTTTGAATTTTTTTTTTCTTTTCTTAAGACTACCTAGCACTTTTTCGAACTTAGAGCTATACTTTTTAAGCACAAGATTCACCATTTCAAACTATGCTACCCTTATTTTTTTCACCAGGCCTATTTACCATCCCTTTCTTTCTACTCCCTTCCACAACTCATCATGCTATAATGCAAGCATATAATTTCTTTTCAACACACCAAGCAATACCACGGCCAAACCTCAAATCCTAAGCCTACAACTAGCCCCAAAATGCAAGAGCTAGAATCTACATGAGAGCCTAAACTTGTCATCTCAAACCTAGCACTTTATGCTAAGTTCAATCAAAATAAGGCCTCACAAGCAATATCAATAGAACATTTGGCTTCAAAGGTGGTAAGGTAAGGTGGGAGTACTACTTGAGCTAGCAACAGGGTGGCAAAGTGAGTAAGAAAGCTCAAATATTTTTACAATCCATGAATTCACTTTCAACGCAAGGCATGATGATTAAATGTCAAGATTTGATTCAAGTGAGTAGAGTTGGTTATCAAAATCAAGACCCTATTTCGACCAAAATCTAGTGACAAATGAAGTGGTCCAAGCATGGTTCTTCCTTACTTTCAAGATTTATTCACAAGCATCACAGAACTACTAACTAGGGCATTGAATTGATTACATGAGTTAACAATCTACAAGGATAATCTCATCATTGCTACCAATGCATATGAATGCAATCCTAAATGATGAGAATCTAGACTCAATCCTAAAAAATTCTACATATGCAAATGCAACTACATATATGTTTTTGAAATTTTTGAAAATATTTCTAATATTTGTTTTGTATTTTTCTATGCAAATATATGAATGCAAGACTCAAAGATTTTAAAGCAAAATAAGATCCAAATAAAAACATGTCAAAGCACACATTATCCCCCAAACTTGAATGACAACGTCTCGGTGTCAAACATGCTCAAGTGGAGACCAAAATTCCCAAAACAAAAAAAAATAAAAATGCATGATATTTATAAGGTTGAGTTGTGGTACCGCGGACTAGGTGTAACCGAAGCTTGAGATCGAGTGGTTGGAGCGATCCTTGGGTTGTTTCAGCAGATATCAAGCGTCCTTGATCGAACTGATCATCAATCCATTCTGAAAATCGAGCGATTGCCCGATCTTCATGATCGATCTTAGTGAGATCGATTCGTCGAGGGTCGATCTTAACCTCGATTTTCTGCTTACTTCAACCACTCCGCACACATTTCCTCCCAATAACTTTGGTTTTGGTTCTCATTCTCCTTGTGCATGCTCACACATACTTGAAAGCATAATCTATAACAAGAAATTAAAGTAATATATACAATGATAGACATGGGACTGCCTCCCAAGTGCGCTTGTTTTGAGTCTCTAGGCTTGACTTTTACCGTGTTAGGCTGGCTCCGGGTCTTGGAGAGAAGATGTGACTCTATCCTCGTTGCTCTCACTAGCCATGTAGAGCTTGACCCTGTGATAATTCACTGTGAAGCTTTGCATTTCCTTGCTAATCAAAGTGATCGCCCCATAAGGAAGAATCTCTTTGATTTCAAACGGTCCGGACCATCTTGACTTGAGTTTCCCGGTAAACAGCTTTAGCTGTGAGTTGTACAGCAGCACCTTACTTCCCTCCTTGAGATCCTTTAGAACCAACTTCTTGTCATGGAAAGCCTTGATTCTTTCCTTGTAGATCTTAGAAATCTCGTATGCGTCCAACCTTATCTCATCGAGTTCTTGGAGTTGTATTAACCTCTTCTCTTGGGCTGCCTTAAGAGAATAGTTCAACTGCTTCACAGCCCATAATGCTTTATGCTCCAACTCCACAGGAAGGTGACATGATTTGCCATAGAGGAGGTTTAAAGGCGTGGTAACAATGGAAGTCTTGAAAGCCGTCCTATAAGCCCAAAGAACATCGTCCAACTTGCTAGACCAATCCTTTCTAGTCACTCCCACTGTCCTCTTTAAGATGGTCTTGATCTGCCTATTCGAAACCTCAACCCACCCACTTGTTTGAGGGTGATATGGCATGGCTACCTTATTTTTAACTTCGTGCTTCCTCAAAAGATTTTCAAAAATCTTGTTGATAAAGTGACTGCCACCATCACTAATCACCACCCTAGGTACTCCAAACCGCGGGAAAATGATTTTCTTGAAAAGTTTCACCACCACCTTTGAGTCGTTCGTTGGTGATGCTATGGATTCTACCCACTTAGACACATAGTCCACTGCCACAAGTATGTACTTGTTTCCATATGAGGATGGAAATGGGCCCATAAAATCAATTCCCCAAACTTCAAAGACTTCCATTTCAAAGATCGGCACTTGTGGCATCTCGTTTCTTTTGCTTATATTCCCGGATCTTTGGCAAGCCTCACATCCCTTAATGAACTCATATACTTCCTTGAAGAGTGTAGGCCACCAAAACCCAGTTTTTGTAGGACTTTTGTAGCCGTCTTGAACGTGGCAAAATGGCCTCCATAGGTTAAACCGTGACAATGTAGAAGTATATTCATTGCTTCTTCTCTTGTGACACACCGTCGGTACAAGCTGTCCACGCATCTCTTGTATAAGTAAGGCTCATCCCAGAAGTAGTGAGCGACATCCCTCATAAACTTCTTCTTGTTGTATCGGTCAAGGTGAGTCGGTTCTTCTCCACAAACTAAGAAATTCACTATATCCGCATACCATGGAGTATCTTCATCTTTGAGGTTCAAGAGTTCTTCAATCTTTTCACTATGGTCTGTAGCACAAGCTATGGTGTGGACAATCATAAGCTGCTCTTTCGGTAAGGAGTCATCCAAAGGTAATGCTTCATTCACCCTCATCCGTGAAAGATGATCTGCAACTCCATTTTCTATACCCTTCTTGTCCTTGATCTCCATGTCGAACTCTTGTAGGAGGATAATCCATCTCAAAAGTCTCGGCTTGGTGTCTTTCTTCGCATATATATACCTCAAGGCTGCATGATCTGTATAGACAATGACCTTAAAACCCACCAAGTAGCTTCTGAACTTCTCAAATGCAAAGACAACCGCTAGTAGCTCCTTCTCGGTTGTAGCATACTTGACTTCAATATCATCAAGAGTTATGCTTGCATAATATATGACATGCAGTTTCTTGTCTCTCCTCTGGCCTAGGACAGCTACCACAGCTTAATCGCTTGCATCACACATTATCTCAAAGGGAAATTCTCAATCCGGGGCTTGAACTATAGGTGCGGACACGAGCGTGTCCTTGATGGTCTTGAAAGATTCAAGGCATTCTCCATCGAATTCAAACTCTGCCTCTTTGTACAAAAGCCTTGTAAGAGGGGCGTACAATCTTGGAGAAGTCTTTTATGAACCTCCTATAGAAACCAGCGTGCCCCCAAGAAGCTCCTAATTCCCTTGACATTAACCAGTGGTGTCAAGCTCATCATAACTTCAACCTTTGCTCTGTCCACCTCGATACCCCTCTCTGAGATCTTGTGACCGAGAACTATGCCCTCTCTGACCATGAAATGGCATTTCTCCCAGTTGAGCACGAGATTGGTCTCCTCACATCTCTTCAATACCCTACACAAGTTAGATAAACAAACACCAAAGGAAGAGCCATACACGGAGAAGTCATTCATGAATACCTCAACCATCTCCTCAATCAAATCAGAAAATATGGACATCATACATCTTTGAAATGTGGCAGGAGCATTACAAAGACCTAAAGGCATTCTCCTATATGCAAAAGTTCCATAAGGACAAGTGAAGGTTGTTTTCTCTTGATCATTAGTGTGAATTGGGATTTGGAAGAAACCACTGTATCCATCAAGGAAGCAATAATAAGGGTGGTTTTCTAATCTTTCTAACATTTGATCAATGAAAGGGAGAGGGAAGTGGTCTTTCCTAGTGGCTGAGTTAAGTTTTCGGTAGTCAATACACATCCTATGACCCGTTATGGTCCTAGTTGGTATTAACTCGTCTTTCTCATTTTTCACAACCGTGATACCTCCTTTCTTTGGTACCACATGGACTGGAGAGACCCATGTGCTATCACTAATAGGATATATCACGTCAGCCTCTAGAAGTTTAAGGATTTCTTTCTTGACAACTTCTTTTAGGTTTGGGTTCAAACGTCTTTGGTGTTCAATGGATGATGAGTTTTGAGTTTTCATTGTCTAAGTGAATCCTATGAGTGCAAAGCAGTGGTGAAAGACTTTTAATATCACTTAGTGAGTATCCAAGAGCCCTTATGTACTTCCTCAACTCCTTAAGGAGTGAGTTCAACTCATCATCACTTAGACTCTCATTGATAATGACCGGGTATGTGGAGTTCGATCCTAAGAAAGCGTACCTTAGCCCGGTTGGAAGTTGTTTGAGCTCCACTTTGGGTGCAAGCAGCTCACTCCAGTCCCCTTCCTTACTCGTGCTGAGGTCGCTTTCCTTTTCAGCTCCTCTGGATCCCAAACCTTGCATAGGAAGACATCCGTCATTTTCCGTTTCAACAGCAGAGATCGATCCGCTTGATCGATTGTAGGGTCGATCTAGGTTGGATCGAGTGCTCTCTGTCGATTCTTTTGATCGTTCCAATAGAGATCAAGGGATGAATCGATCCCTCAGGTCGATCTCAGGGCAGAACGATGTGACTCGATCGATCTTAGGTTCATTCTCTGCTCTGGATCGAGGGCTCGAGTCGATCTCTACCTCGATCTCTAGATAAACTTCCTCGTTTCCTTCTAAAACCTCACGGTTATCAAGCAGTTGGACATACTCCTGTGTTTCCTCACTCAAATACCCATACTCTCCACTTTCCTTTATCAAGGCCAGCTGCAAATGATCTTCTTGTATCAATTCCTCCAACAGCTCATCCGCTAGCGCATCCATTGTATCAATATAGAACACTTGCCCATCTATCGTTGGTTTCTTCAAAACCTCATGTATGTCGAAGTCCAGCTTGATGTTCTTCCCCAAATGTAAGGAGATTTTACCATTCTTCACGTCTATAATTGCTCCAGCAGTTGCTAGGAATGGTCTTCCAATTATTAGGGGATCCTTAGGTTCTTCATCTATTTCCAACACAACAAAATCGGTTGGCACACTAAGGTCGCTTATCCTCACGGGAAGGTCTTTTAGCACACAATGGGTAGCCTAACGCTCCTGTCAGCTAGGATTAGAGAGATCCTACATTCCTTGAATTTTGTGAGTCCCAACTTCTTGGCAATAGAGTGGGGCATGAGATTTATGCTTGCTCCAAGGTCGCATATACAATTGCTAAACTTCAAAGGGCCTAGTGCGCATGGAATGGTGAAGGAACCGGGGTCTCCAAGCTTCTTATGTGAGATCTCCTTGTGAATGATGGCACTGCACTCTTGACTTAGTATCATGACCTCTTGAGAATCCCTTGCCCTTTTAGCAAGCGTATGCTTTAAAAACTTGGCATATTTTGGTACAAGTGTTAGAGCGTCAAGCAAAGGCATCTTTAACTCGATTTCCCTCATATTCTTCTCAAACAATTCTCTATGCTTCTCGACGAGATGCTTCTTGAAACGTGATGGGAAAGGGAGCTTAGGTTTGTAAGGCGGAGGGATGAAGACGTCTTGCTTTTCTTTGGTTACCTCTAATGGTTTTTCCTTCACCGATTTCTCAATGTACACATCGTCAAACGTGATTTCCTGGTCTTTTGAAAGACTATCCTCCCTCTCTTGGACCATAATGTCCTCATTGTCCTTTGGTGGTAACCGTGGGAGTAATTCCTTGCCACTTCGAAGAGTAATGACATTCGCATACTCCTTTGGTGTGGTCAACAAGGTAGCTTGGCCGACTGTGGTTGACTTTCCTTTCTCAATCTGCTTAATCTTGGGGTTGAGTGCGTTGATTTAAGTGGCTAGGTTTTGATGAGAAGAGTTCGTCTGTGTACTAAACTCGTCAAGTGTCTTTGTTACTTGGAATGCTACGGCGGCTTGTTGTTGCAATAGTTGTTGTAGCATTGCTTGAACCGGATCTTGATGAGGAGCTTGAGCTTGTTGTGGCTGCACAAATCCAGGGGGATATTCTTTGTTTTCTTGGTGTTGTGGACCTTGAAAGTTGCCTTGTCTAGGTCCTTGATATGTGTTCTTGTTCACATATCCTCCTTGATTCTCAAACGGTTTTTGTGGCGGGTAGACTTGATCGTTGGGGTTCTCAACGTTGTTGCTTTGGTAGGATAAGTTGGGGTTTCCTTGGTACTTGGGGAAGTAGCCTTGTGGTATTGGGTAATCCTGGCCTCCTACCCAATTGGCTTCCTCATGGCTTTGTTCTAGCTCCTCTAGAACATAAGTAGCCTCACCCACAAAATGCACATGCTTTTGATTACCAAGCACCAACTTATCAATCTTTTCATGGAGTGATTTCAACTCCCTCTTGTGTGACTCTAGATCAGACCCTCTCGGTGCTCTGTCATAGTCCTCACTATAGTTCCCATCACTCAAAGCAAGGTTCTCTATTAGCTCCATACCCGCAGATACATCTTGGCCAAGGAAGTTTCCCTTACTCGCCGTGTCCAAGAGCATTCGAATTTTTGGCAATGCTCCTCTATAGATTGTGCTTATGAGAGACTCCTCACTGAAACCGTGGTGAGGGCACTGGATGGTGCAATCTTTGAACCTCTCCATAGCCTCACTAAACGTCTCATTGTGCCTTTGCGCGAAGCCACTAATCTCACTTCTCAAGTGATAAGTAGATTTTTATGTATCAATTTCTCAAACCCACTCATGTCATTGTAGGTACTTGAGGATCAATCCAAATGGGGAAGTTTGTGACAATAGAAATGCATAAAAGTCCTTAATCTAAGCAAGTATAGATGTTTTGATGTTTATCTAGTAACCTAGATAAGTAAGCAAGACAACCAAACCAAATAAGTAAAGCTAACAACTTAAGAACTCAATTGATAAGTAAAATAAGCAAACAAGGGACTAATCAAGACTATCAATTGACTAAAAAACGAATCCAAAGATGGGTTTATTGACCTTATGTGCTTCAAGAACTAATCTATGATGTCAATCAATCACAATGAATGATATTCCCTAAGCTTAGAACTCTAAAGCAAGATTAATCCACTTTCATGGTACTAATCACATTATTAACAATCCTTATCAAGATCAAACTTTCATTTGTGAAATGGAAGCTAACAAGCATTAAGAATCAGTTCTAACATGCTGATAAACACCCTAGACAATCACTCTCATGAGCTATGAATGCAAATCCCTTGCTTAGTTGATTGGGGAATTTCAACAAACTTTTTGTGGATGAGAAATTTCCTAAGGTCTAAAATAAGCTTGATCAACGCTAAACTAGCATTAAGATCACCTACGCAAGGAGGGAAATGAAAGGATCAAACCATAGACATCAAGATTAATCCCTAAAACACCATAAATCTAACCCATCCCAAGATCCTAAGGAAACTCATCACTAAACATGGTTAAACCCATAAATATATTGAAGTAGATATTGGTAAACATAAATATAAAGAAGAAGATGATAGATAAGACAAACTCTTGATTGCAAAAACTTCTTGAAAACATCTTACAAAATTGATTTAGAACCAAAAGGAGAAAGAACAAGAACAAAGGATTTAAAACAAGAACAAAGGATGATTAAGGTAACAGATTGTAATAAGAGCTTAGAGAAAATGTGTAAAAGAAGTTTGGCCTCAACAATGGCCAAAAATACAGATATAAAGGCCAAATTTTCGTTCTTTGGTGGAGATATTATGTCAAACCGGGTTTAAACCAAATTTTCTTTGATTTTGCACTTGAACCAGCTGGTTTATTAAGAGGGATCGATCGATCCTCCTATAGATCGATCGATCTGACATCTTACGGTGTTAAAGCTCATCATGGGATCGATCGATCTGAATCAGAACGATCGATCTTCTACTAAAATCGCGGTATCTCTTGAACCGCTGCACCTAATGACATGAAACCACCACCAAACGAAAGCTAACTCAATTTTCTATGACTTTCGTGAAGACTGTGAAGGCTAAATCGGAATTGAAACTCTTCGTCGATGTTGATCTTTCAGTCAATCAAAATGATTGATCAAAACGTTCAGACGGATATGTGTTTACTAAAATCGCTGTATCTCTTTAATCACTGATCATAATGACTATAAAAAACCATCGTACGAAAGGTAACTCAATTGTCTATGACTTTCGTAAAGATCTCCGAGCCTGAATCAGAATGTACAGTCTTTGTATGGTCTGGTGTTTAATTAACTTTAGGCGGCAAGGACTTGTATCGGCTGCAACATCTCGGTACATCAAGTTGATATTGTGCCAGATGACGTCTGCTTGCTTCTTATTCTTCTCTACTTGGTCCTAGATCATCCTCCAAGCTTCAGAAAGTTTCTATATGATCCAAATTACCTGAAATAACACTCCAAATGCAAGGATATGCAAGAAAAAGCAAGACCTAAAGCTAAGACTTACTAACTCTAAAATGGATGCAAACTATATTATATGAACAACTTATATGCATGAAACAATGCAAATGCTACACTAAATGGATGTTAAAATGGGGTAAATATGCTAACTATCATCAAGCGAGCAGTCAGTGTGCTAAAGAAGAACTTGGACAGAAATGCTTTCTTGCAGTCAGTCCATGAGGTTATAGTCCCTTGAGGCAAGGTCTTCTCCCAATGTCATGCCTTGTCTCCTAGAGAAAATGGAAACAATCTCAACTTGAAGCTTTCCTCCGAAATCCCATTTATCTTGATCATCGCACACTTGCTCAAAGTTCTCCAAGTGCTCTAGAGAATCTTCCATGGCCAGACCATGGAACTTGTTATTCTGCACCATGGAGACAAATCCGGGCTTGATCTCGAAGTTATTGTTTTGCACCAGTGGAGGTGTGATGCCAACCCGATTGGTGTGGGTCTTTGGTGCATCACCCGCACCAATGATCTGTGGGACTCGTGGGACGTGGTTGGGGTTTCCATTACCCCTACCAACAGCAGCATGAGGTGAAGGAACCTCGTCTTGATCAGCCATACCGTCTTCTACAAACTGATCGTCAACCGCGTGATTTCTTTCTCTTCTCAAGCGTGCACTTCCAAGTTGGTGAATGTTGTCTAGAGGTGTAAGTAGATTGTTGTCTCCTCTAGACCTCAAATTCATGTACCTGAAAACACAAGCAAGAAAGTAGAAAGATTAGTAAACAAAATAAAGGAAAAACTTAGTCTTTACTAATTTGCAAATCATAATGCTTTCACAATCCCAATTTGGCAACGGCACCAATTGAAAAGTAGGATTTTGACTACTGTTTCAATGCCTTAAGCATCTTTGATCATTGTAATACTTGAGGTTATCAATCCAAGTTGAGTGTGAAAGAACAATGGGAATGCAAGATCAAAACAAAGTTAAGCAATATTCGGATTTAGATGAGTAACCTTTAAAATAAAACTAGCAAATATTATCTAAAACAAGACTTGCAATTTAAGAATCTAAAAACAGAATATCAAGTTAAAGGTGATGGATTTAAATTTATCAAATACTAAAAATAAGATCTAAGGTTGAGGTTCATGTTTTAGGGAGGTTCAAGGTTCAATCTTGGATTTTTAGAACAATAAATCTACACATTTAAATGAGCTATCCTTAAATCTAAGAATCAACACTAGATTAATCCACACCCGTGGTAGAAATCTTTTCATCGATCCTCTTTCCAAACCCAATCCCTTGGTTGAAAGTTGATGGTGAATCATTAAAGATGGATCTTAAAATGATATAGCAAGTTCCCTTTTCATACTCTCCCGTGCGAAAGGAAAGCAAGCCTCTTGGTTTGGGGATTATGGGATTACGAAAATCCCTAAGATCATACAGCCTCTCACGAGGTCTCTATGCATGAAATGCTCCAAACCAAGAAAGGAATAAGCTTAAGAACGCATAATACCAAGATTAAACCCTTTTAAAACCTTCCTAATCCCCCTCAACCTTCGATCCTAAGAGATCTACTCGCTAAGCATGATTAAACACATCGAAAACATAAAGGAAGAAATGCTAAACTTCCTTAAGCGATTAAAGAGGAATATTAAAGATAATTACTAGCGATTAAGAAAAGATTAAGGTTTTACAACTAATCAAAGCTTAAAAAAAGAACTAACAATGGCGGCTGAGAGCTTAAAGATGATATGACAGAAAAATAGGTCTAAAACATTATATAGTACAAGAGAAATGGTCCCCTCACAAAAGGACAAATCATGAGTTGTCTGGAAAAGGCTCGAGATCGAGCTGAGTCGTCAATTCTTGTGCTCGATCTTGGACTGGGAACGGGCTCACTCGCTCAATCGTTGATGCGGTAGGATTTAGAGCTTCAGTTCTTCAATTTTTAAATTTATAAACCCTAATGCCTGCAAGTGCACAGATGTGCATTGTAGTACTTAAGGTGTCGAACCACAGGGAGTGTATGATTAACTACAGAATCAGTGACGGTTAGAAAATGTCCCTAAGACAAGAAAGGGGGTTTGGAGAAGGGTGTTTCGCGGACAGTGGCTAATGAATGCAAGAATCCTGAAGCAAGTCTATATAGAGCCGTTGTCAATCGACTCTATATACGAAACAAAGTAATAACAAACATGCAAACAAGGCGTTGTGCTCAGGGTTGTTCTCTGGGGTACTAGGCGATTTTCCCTAAACTGATTCACTGGTTTTAACGACCTAACTCTGACAAAGTAAGATCGATCTATGAATGCATATTCCACAGGTATACTGATAACATGCATATTTTACCCGTTTTTACTATCATAAGTGAGTGCTTTAATAAGCATTTCACTAAGGTTTTGATGCATAAACACTACATTTCGAGTATTTGGTTGTTCAAGACTCTTTTCAGCTAAACTTAGCAAAAGACGCATATTTTGGAGCAAAATGGACAATTCCGGAAACAGTGCTCGAGGACAGAAGTTCAACATCAAACGAAGGCCTTCCCACCACGAGATCAAGCTCATATTTGGAGACAAGGAAGCCTTATCAGCTGTCTTTCACCACGAAGTGATTTGAGGACAATCCCACGGTTGGATCTCAAGTTATGGAAGAAGCAAGAAGGCCCGTCAAGCACCCGGAAGGACAAGCTGGCCGCGCCACGACCGACCCAGACGACCAGTGGCCGCGCCACGGCCGGTCGCTCGAGCGGCCAGGCCATTCGCATTTCCCGAGCCCATTTGAAGCCCAACTTAAACCTGCAGCCGTCTTATGCAAGCCAAGACCTAATCCACGGCCTAGGACACTTGAAGACCTATATATACTCGTTGTTTAGGGTTTTTTCTAAGAGAGCAACTTATCATGAAATACTCTAAGTCATAGATTTCTTTTGGTGGCCGCGAGTCTCTGATTCGCGGTTTTCCTTTGTTCTTCAAGGGAGATTGATTTATTCTTGAACCCCTTTTGTTTCTCATCGATTTATACAAGTTATGCATTCATCAATCACGTTTTCTGTCTCTACTTTTATGTCTGAGTAGTTTACTTTCGTTGTGTGTTCTTTAAAGGGATCTATGGGGAATTTCATTAACTCTTGTAGAACCGATTGTTTAGGCCGTAGACTTGGATTTTCTGTCTCACTTTATTTGTTCTTATTGCATGAGTCTAGCATCATGAACTATATTTTGATCGCAGGATCTTGAGAGCGACCAACGTCCTGAATCTTAGATCTAGACCAAAATAGGGTAGAGAGCATCCTTTAAAAGATGTCTGAATGTTTATTGTCCCGATCTTATTGCATGATCTTCTAGGACGCAGGATATGAGAATATACCTGCGGACTAGAAATTCTCAGATCGGCCTTGCTTGATAAAGTTAGGTTGTTAAAACCAGTGAATCCGTTTGGGAAAAATCGCCTAGTCTCGTTTGCTTAGCTTTTGCGTGTTTGATTCCTAGTTAGAACCCCATAGATTTCCTGAGAAGATTCCCAACGTGTCGCACCCCATCTGCTTTTACATCGAGATTTATGCACTTCAATATTTACTTTTCCTGCACTGCTTGCCTGATTTCCTTTTTACAAGTCTTTAAGTTTATTTTCCTTTTCTTGTTGGTTATAGAAGAGATTGACAACCTTCTCTATATAAGACGTGATTCTGCTTTCTTTTATTTCTGCAAAAACCGTGACACTTACCCCAAAACCCCAGTTCCCTGCGTCTTTGGTTGCCTTGATTCTTCTGTTTTGCAGTTGACCTCCTCTCTGTGGATCGATACTCTAAGTACTACAACGCACGCTGTGCACTTGCAGCTTAGGGTCCTACAAATTCAAAGCTCGACGAGTCCCCAAAGAAATCCTCCAATCTCGGACGACTATTTAGACCCCATCAAGCTTTTGGCGCCGTTGCCGGGGAGGTTGCGTTTCGCTGTCCAAAGCAAAGGTCAGGATCACAACTTAAAGACATTCTTTTTCTCTAACTTTTAGATTTCTTTCTATGAGTTTCAGGAACTACCATACCATGGAGCACGTAAGGAGCGATCCTTACATGCCCCCGAACTCACGCCCGCCTGCAGAACTCCTGCACCATTCACGGAGACCACCGCCGACGCTGCTACCACACGAGCGCTTCACGCCTCGCCCACAAGGAGGATTTCCACCTCCTATCGTCCACAGAAGCGAAAGTCTCCATCCCCAGATGCCACCTCCTGCCTAGAACGATCAAAGAATCACACCTGCTCCCTTATATCAGCAAGTGGAGAACCTTATCGAGGCGATAAGAGTGATGACTGATTATCAAACTAAGTCTGAGATATCCTTACACACCCGGATGGACTCTATCCATGGCGAAATCTTCCACAGGCTCCAGGAAGTCGCCAACAACGTGAAGGTACTGGAGAACCGCACTTTTGGCAACATCAACAAACTATCCAGAACTTCCGAAGACCTGGCGGATCACAGAGGGGTCCTAAACCGCGGGTTAGGCGATGTCCGCGCCCTGAAATATGAGTTCGAGGAAACTCGCGGGACCACCTACAACATCATGGGCCGAATGGAGAAGGACATCCAGGAGGTGGAACGAGCCCAACACAAGGCTGAATCACAAGTCGAGGACCTGAGAGACGAAGTTCAGAACATGGTGAAGGCTCAAAAGAAGGACGAAGCCACCTTAGCAAGACTGTCCAAGGAACAGAGGCGGCTCGACGGGCTCGTCAATAAGCTTATAGGAGAAAGGGGAGAACACGAAGCCCCATCCGTTGGGGTCGAGAAAGCACCTTGCTACTTCATCCAGCCTCACCCCACGAGCGAACCTGCCCCTCAGGAAGAGTCACCCGAACCCGCTGAAGACGGTCTTACCACAGACATCATCACCAGCGTGGAGAGACCTCTTGCCCTGCATATCAAGAGGGAAAGGTTAGTAGAGTTCCACAAGAAGGTGGAAAGAATCCCAGTAAACATAGGATTCGATGAAGCATGGGAAAGCTATGGCTTAAAAGAATACTTTGAGGACAGCCTAGAGAGCAGGAACGAGATCAAAGTTCACTTTGGTCAAGCCAGACGATCATTCACCACCGCCAGGGCAGCCAACTTCTCCCGCGCTGAGAAATACGAGAGCTACACCAATAGGATCGCTCGAGAGAACCTCGACGAGTTCAACAAGGTAGTCTGAAGCCTTCCATCGGATATCTCTTTCGTTGAAGCATGGACAGAGCATCTTATTGGGCACTATTTCTGTGAAAGCAACGAGACCATGTTGGAGATACAAGATCTCTTCACGCGAGCAAGGTCAGGAAGGCTACTCCGCACCTTACACAAGACGAGGAACCTTGGTCGATTTCTCGTCAAGTGCGAAATCAAGGGAAACAAACTCGAGGCGTTGTGTGACCCAGGGTCGACTATCAGCGTACTACCTAGCTACATGGTGCGGGAGCTCGGGATCAGGCATTCCCACACGACGGAAGTGATGATTGGATTGGCGGACCAGTCACTCGCAACCCCGAGAGGAGTCATTTATGATCTCCCGGTCATCATTGACGATTGTAGAATCCCGGTAGACTTCTACATAGTCAAAACTCGCCAAGAAGAAGCTGCACCTCTCATCTTGGGATGGCCTTTCTTAGCCACTGCAGGAGCCATCATGGATTGGCCAAACAGGCGAGTTTCGTTCGCCAACATTGACGGGAAGAAGTTTTATCCCGCGGTACCTTACACCATGGAGAAACATCTTCTTGAGAAGGATGAAGATGCTATCATGGAGAGACTTGAGGAGCCCTTATCAGAAGAGGCCGCGCATAGGGCAAGGAGACCTTGCCTAAGGTCGAACTCCACCTCCAACTAAGCTCCCAAACTACCAAAGTCTAGCTAAAAGACTTTAAACAAGAGCGGCTCAATGGGAGACAACCCATTTTAGGTATTCTCTTTCTCATCTCTTTAACCATACTAATCTTTAGTTTTGGTTTCTTCTTAGTTTACAGCATTTACATAAACCCCAAAAGCACAAAAAAATCAGAAAAATCAGAAAATACCAAAAACATGAAGAAGGAGACCCGAAGAACACTCACCGGGCGACAAGCCGCCCGTGGGCCGGCCAGAAGGAGCCTGGCCACGCCACGAGCCAACGATGGGCCGGAGAAGACACCCCTGGCCGCTGCCGCGACAACCCATCGCGCGGCCGGCCTTTTTCTGCAACGTTTTCCATCCCGAACTTCACCAAACCGGATCTCCTTCAACCTGTTTCAAGCCTTTCAAGCTTCCTCCTTGATTCAATGGCTTGAGCACATCCTAAAGACCGCAAAGATCACTTCCACAACCGCGGCACATTGCTGTTGCATCCAAGACGGCGAGACAAGACAAGACTCCATCCAAGTCAAGTAAAGTCAATGATCCATCTCTCCACTTACTTCGTCCAGCACGTTCAACGGACCTGTATCCACGAAGACGAAGAAGAACACCACGGTTCTAGAGGAAGAAAACCGTAGTGCAAGCTCCAAAAGGAAGAAAATGCAACTTTCTTCACCAAACCGCGAAGAGAAAAGTTCCCGAAGACTAACTTCTCTCTTCCGCGACCAAGACCTTTACCGAAGCCAAGTAAGGATTTCATATGGCATTGAAGTTCATACTAGAAACACCTGTCTTCCGGGATCCCGAACAGATCACTGGATAGGCCAGCATAGACCCAAACTTCAAGTCAAGTTTCTGAGGTGACATAATCTTCAAGACGCAAGGACGGAAGATTTTCCATCTCTCATTCACGGTGTTATCAAAGGTCAAGGAATCAAGACGAGTACTCTACAACCAGAGTACCTGTTATTCTCAACAAAGGCGAGCCAATCACCACCACCAAACGCCTATCACCACCCTCATCCATCACCACCACACGCCCACCACCACCATCCGAAGCAAGGAAGCTCAACCGCGCAATACATTTCCTTTCGAGCTAAGTTTTTGATTTCTTTTGTTCAATTAAATCGATTCTAAGCAGGGACATAAGGAGAATGATCAAGTCCTTAGCTCACTCATACCACACGCCCATCCACCCATACCAAACCCAACGCCACTTTCAAGTAAGTCTTCACAAGCTTGTACTTGAATTTACCTATCTTTTTCACCTCAACTCGTTTTAAACAAACTAGGGACAGTTTGATTTAAGTCTGGGGGGGGTTTCTTATATTACTAACTTTACTTTTATTTGATGAGTCTTACGCATACTTTCATCATTTATCGAGTCGTTTTATAGAGTCAAAACTTTTTTTTCTTTTAGTCGGAAACTATGAACTTTGCTAGGTACAAGTCGTTTCGAACAAGGAACCTTAATGACCATTCTCACGGTTTTAGAAGCAAGGTTTACTAAGTTGAACACTGCGAGTGGATCGTTCCAACGGAGAAATTTCTAATCTCTAGAGTACTCGAAGGATCTTGCGTTGATTCCGCACCTAATGAATCAGAATTTCTCGTCAAGGGGCTTGAGGTACTTCGAACTTTGCTCCTCTTTTAGACTCTAGCATGACTAAGTAGATGCAATGCAATCTCTCCTTGACCTTCCCTTGTTATAGAAAAGAAAAAAAAAAATAGAAAGAAAAGTCTTAGTTTGGGAATGGCAACCAGAGTTCCTTAAAGACCATGACGGTTCGCAGACATCATGAAATCTTCGAAGAAGTGATCATTCTCAAGCTAAGAAGTAAAAGAAAAAAAATAGAATAAGGAAGTCGATAGAAAAAAATAAAATGATACCCTAGAAAAGTAGGGAGAAATCGACTAAGGGAAGAGAAAATAGGAGAGTTGTGTCTGAAATGTCTTTGTCTAGATGTTTGGGAGAGAAGAGTATAATGTCTCGTCGACCAATACTCCCTCGATAGAGACCGCACGCCTAAATGAATAAAGGGGTCAACAAGAGAGAGCTCGAAATACTCAAAGGGACCATGAAGCGTATCAGGGAAGGATGAAAAGCTCAAGGTAACTAGACCCAAGCGCCTTGAAGCTGAATCCCGAGTTATGTGGCTCAAACAGGTTGATTGCTAGACTTGATGAGTTCCCAAGTATTGGTGAGTTTCCAAGAATTCAAACCTCTTTTCCTTACTTAGATTTCTGTTTTGTTTTAGGACAAACAAAGTTTAAGTCTGGGGGAGTTGATAACATGCATATTTTACCCGTTTTTACTATCATAAGTGAGTGTTTTAATAAGCATTTCACTAAGGTTTTGATACATAAACACTATATTTCGAGTATTTGGTTGTTCAAGACTCTTTTCAGCTAAACTTAGCAAAAGACGCATATTTTGGAGCAAAATGGACAATTCCGGAAACAGTGCTCAAGGACAGAAGTTCAACATCAAATGAAGGCCTTCCCACCACGAGATCAAGCTCATATTTGGAGACAAGGTAGCCTTATCAGCTGTCTTTCACCTCGAAGTGGTTTGAGAACAATCCCACGGTTGGATCTCAAGTTATGGAAGAAGCAAGAAGGTCCGTCAAGCACCCGGAAGGACGAGCTGGCCGCGCCACGGCCAAACCAGACGACCAGTGGCCGCGCCACGGCCAGTCGCTCGCGCGGCCAGGCCACTCACGGATTCCCGAGCCCATTTGAAGCCCAACTTAAACCCGCAGCCGTCTTATGCAAGCCAAGACCTAATCCACGACCTAGGGCACTTGAAGACCTATATATACTCGACCTTTAGGGTTTTTTAGGGCATCACCACTTAGCATCACGAAATTCTCTTGTTACAAACTTCTCTTGGCGGCCGCGAATCTTTGATTCGTGGTTTCCACTTTGTTCTTTGAGGGAGATTGATTTGTTCTTGAACCCTCTTTTATTTTAATCGATTTATACAAGTTATGCATTCATCAATCACGTTTTCTACTTCTTCTTTTATGTCTGAGTAGTTTACTTTCGTTGGGTGTTCTTTAAGGGGATCTATGGGGAATTTCATTAACTGTTGTTGAACCGATTGTTTAGGCCGAAGATTAGGATTTTCTGTCTCACCTTATTCGTTCTTATTGCATGAGTCTGGCGTCATGAACTATATTCTGATCGCAGGGTCTTGAGAACGACGAATGTCCTGAATCTCAGATCTAGACCAAAATAGGGTAGAGAGCATCCTTTAAAAGATGTCTGAATGTTTATTGTCCCGATCCTATTGCGTGTTCGTCTAGGACGCAGGATATGAAAGTATACCTGTGGAATGGAAGTTCGCAGATCGACCTAGTTTGATAAAGTTAGGTTGTTAAAACCAGTGAATCAGTTTGGGGAAAATCGCCTAGTCTCGCTTGCTTAACTTTTGTGTGTTTGATTTCTAGTTAGAACCCCATAGATTTCCCGAGAAGATTCCCAACGTGTTCGCCCCATCTGCTTTTACATCGAGATTTACGCACTTCAATATTTACTTTTCCTGCACTGCTTGCTTGATTTCCTTTTTACAAGTTCTTAAGTTTGATTTCCTTTTCCCGTTGGTCATAGAAGAGATTGACAACCTCCTCTATATAAGACGTGATACTGCTTTCTTTATTTTCTGCAAAAACCGTGACACTTACCCCCAAACCCCAATTCTCTGCGTCTTTGGTTGCCCTGATTCTTCTGTTTTGCAGTTGACCTCCTCCCTGTGGATCGATACCCTAAGTACTACAACGCACGCTGTGCACTTGCAGCTTAGGGTCCTACAAATTCAAAGCTCGACGAGTCCCCAAAGAAATCCTCCAATCTCGGACGACTATTTAGACCCCATCATATACTATCGTATCCTGCGTCCTAAACAAAAATGCAATAAGATCAGGACAATAAACATTAATACATCTCCCTGAATACGCATAAGCGCCCTAGGAATGATGCTCCCTACCCTACTATGGTCTGGATTCGAGATTCAGGGTGTTGGCCGCTCTCGAGATCCTGCGATCAGACTTCTAGTTCATGACGCTAGACTCATACAATAAGAACAAGTATGGTGAGAAAGAAAACCATAATATGACTAAGCAGTTGATAAGCCACTTATTCAAATCAAGAGATCGAGAACAAGACAATTAAACAAAAGAGAATCGATGATGATCTCAACCAACCAACGTGTATACCCGAGAGTTAACCTCAAAACACCTAAGGACAAACTTCGATCTAACAACCTAGCAATCAATCCATGAATCCCCTTTGAAAACCTTTGAACAGAACAACGAATCTACCCTAACATGATTGGGGCGAGTAGAGCAAATTTGAGGGTTCGAGAACAGATCTCTCTCCTCCTTAAAGAACAAAGAACATAAAACAATGAAAGGTATGCTAAGAGGCGGCCGTGAGGCCTCCTCTTAGGTTCCCCTCTAGTGGCACACGAAATTAGGTTGTAGAATAAGAGTATTTATAGGTTTTGAGGTCCCCTTAGGCGTCACTTAGGGTTCTCTTGCATTTGACAGAAATTGGGCTTAACGGGCTTGCAAACGGGCTTCAAAAATATGTTTTATGTTGGCCTTGCCACGGACCGCTCATGGCCTGGCAACATGGGGTCTGGCCGCGTGAGGAAGTGTCTGCGGTGCGGTGGAGAGTGCTCTGTACGCGGTCACGAGCCTTGGTGGCGCAGCCATTGGTCTTCCAACTTCTACGCTTGCTTCTCCCCCGAGACTACATAATATGTCTTCAGTAAAACCGTAATAACTCCAAATCTAACCGTTAGTTTCCCTTCAAACCACTTGGATATGAAAGCTAACAGTCCCCTCTATCAGGTGAACAACTTTGAGGAAGATCGCGTGGTGTGAAGGTCTTGATCTTATGTTAAACTTCTAGCAGCTCGAATCTGTCCAAATACCGTTTTGCTCCGAAAAGCTCCATTTTGTATCCTTTTTGCTAAGTTATCCTGAAAAGAGTCTTGACCATACAAATACTCGAAAACTACTACTATTGTATGAAAAACTGAGTGAAACACTTATTAAAGTGTTCACTTATGATGGTAAAAAAGGATAAAATATGCATGTTATCAACTCCCCCGGACTTTAACCTTTGTTTGTCCTCAAACAAAACAGAAATCTAAGTAAGGAAGAGAGGTTTAAAAAACGTTGAAACTCACCAATACTTGGGAACTCGTCAAGTCTAGCAATCAACATATTTGAGCCACGTAACTCGGAATCTAGCTTCAAGGCGTTTGGGTCTAGTTACCTTGAGCTCTTCACCCTTCCCGGATACGCTTCATGGTCTCTTTGAGTATTTCGAGCTTCCTCTTGTTGACCCCTTTATTCATTTAGGCGTGCGGTCTCTATCGAGGGAGTATTGGTCGACGAGACATTATACTCTTTCTCCCAAACATCTAGA
Organism: Alliaria petiolata; assembly: GCA_020283515.1. Lineage (NCBI taxonomy): Eukaryota > Viridiplantae > Streptophyta > Magnoliopsida > Brassicales > Brassicaceae > Alliaria > Alliaria petiolata. The sequence goes on from JAHZTW010000001.1 coordinate 374,280,936, forward strand.
CAAAGACATCTCAGACACAACTCTCCTATTTCCTCTCCCCTTAGTCGATTTCTCCCTACTTTTCTAGGGTATCATTTTATTTTTTCTATCGACTTCCTTATTCTATTTTTTTTTCTTTTCTTCTTAGGTTGAGAATGATCACTTCTTCGAAGCTTTCATGATGCCTGCGAACCGTCATGGTCCTTTAAGGAACTCGGGTTGCCATCCTCAAACTAAGGCTTTTCTTTCTATTTTTTTTTCTTTTCTATAACAAGGGAAGATCAAGCAGAGGTTGCATTGCATCTCTTAGTCATGCTAGAGTTTAAAAGAGGAGCAAAGTTCGAAGTACCTCAAGCCCCTTGACGAGAAGTTTTGATTCATTAGGTGTGGAGTCAACGCAAGATCCTCCGAGTACTCTAGAGATTAGAATTTTCTCCATTGGAATGATCCAATCGCAGTGTTCAACTTAGTAAACCTTGCTTCTAAACCCGTTATAATGGTCATTAAGGTTCCTTGTTCGAAGCGACTTGTTGATAACTTGCTTTTTCTCAGTGATTATCAAATCCTAAGCATAGTCATGTCATTGTAATACTTTAGGATGTCAATCCAACCTTGGGGTGAAAGATAATAGGAATACAAGAAATTTATGAAGCTAATCAAAATTCGAGTTAAATGAGTGAAGAATTCTAAAACAATTACTTGCGGTTTTTAAACAGACATGAAAACTATTTTACAATCCCTACAGAAGGGTTATACAAGTACTAGATGACTCCTAAACAATAAAACAACCGATCTACTAATTTAATAAAATTCAATTCTAAAACCGGATTAATTAGCAAGATTTGATGGTGAGTAGCAAGATTTTAAAATAAACTATTTCTAAAAATCAATTAATTACCAAATCAACAACAGATAATAAAATAAGACTCTAAGCAATTTCTAAAATAATAAAAATAGTAAAAACACAATTTTACAAATTTATAAAATTATATTGCATAATTAAACTATTTATGATAAATTTAATCAAGATAAATAAACACAAAACTAGAGGAAAATGGTTTTTTTGTTGTAAAATATTAAAAACAGATTCTAGGTTGGAAATCATGCTTAGGGAGGTTGAAGATTCGAACTTGGGGTTTAAAAACATAAATTTTTACTATTTTAGTAATTTCTCTAAACCTTAAGAAACCAATTTAGATTTATCCATGATGTGTGGTATAAATCTTTTCCTCACCCTTTCCTCCTAACCCATGATGTGTGGTGGAAAGATAAGCTGAAGAACATTAAGCTTGGATCTTAAAAATGGTTTAACTAGCTCCCTAAGCATCTATGATGTGTGGGAAAGGATGAGTTAGTCTCTTGGATTTGGTTTTAAGGGATTTCCTAAGTCTTGTTAGGATAAGTAAATCCCTAGATTAAAGAGATCTCCATGGAGAATCTCTATACCTTAAAACCCCCAAATCCAAGAAGAGAATTTAAATGAAGAACAAGATAAAAACAAAACCAAGATTTTAATCTCCAACCTCCTTAATCATCCCAACCTCAAACATTAGGCGGTTTACTCACAAATCATGTTCTTACCTCTTTTAAACATAAGTTTAGAGTTAAGGAACATGATTGATGAGGTTAAGAAGAAAAAGTTTGAAATCAGAATTATTTAGATACTCGCTATAAAAATACAAGAGTTTTTACAAAGATCTAAGTAAGAATTAAGAACAAAGATCTGACATTAGAATAATTTAAACACTTGAGATATATAATAAAATTAGGAATTTTCTCAAAGATATAAGTAAGAATTAAGAAGAAAGACTTGACATTAGAATAACTTAAATACGAAATATATATAATAAAAATAAGAGTTTTTAAAGAACTAAATAAGAAGAACTATAGAACTCAAGAACAAAGGAAAGCTTACAAGAACACTAAGAAGACTTTGAAAGTGAGAATATAAAGACTTGATTGAAAACTTGATGAAAAACTGAATGATT
>JAHZTW010000001.1:374284648-374378684 GCA_020283515.1 Alliaria petiolata
CTACAAGCTCATTCTCCTTTGTGCTATCCATGATCGCATCATCCCCCCTCTGTTGAAAAGGATTTGCCCTCAAATCTGGACCATCTGCGACAAAAGGCACTAGATCAGAAACGTTAAAGCTTGAACTAACGTTGTACTTACCTTGAAGATCGAGTTGGTAAGAATTGTCATTGATCCTCTTGACTATCTTGAATGGACCATCAACTCTTGGCATAAGTTTCGACTTCCTTTCAGCTGGAAACCTTTCTTTTCTCAAGTGAATCCACACGAGATCTCCAACTTCAAAAACCATTTTGGGTCTGCCTTTGTTTACTTTCCTTTCATACTGCTTCAGTGATTCATGATCAGTATGGATCACAAACTCTTTCGGCCAGAGATAGTATTGCCATGTTTGCAAAGCTCGAACCAAAGCATAGAGCTCTTTGTCATAAGTTGGGTAATTCAGCGTAGCTCCTCCAAGCTTTTCACTAAAGTAAGCTATGGGTTTCTTCTCTTGCATCAGCACAGCCCCAATACCTACACCAGAAGCATCACACTCAATTTCAAAAGTCTTTAAGAAATCAGGTAAAGACAAGAGTGGTGCGTTTGTAAGCTTCCCTTTCAATGTTGTAAACGCTTCTTCTTGAGCTTCTTCCCACTTGAATCCAACGTCCTTCTTGATTACTTCAGTAAGTGGTGCAGCTATGGTGCTAAAATCTTTCACAAAGCGCCTATAGAAACCTGCCAGTCCATGTAAGCTCCTCACTTCTCCAACTGTTTTGGGACTCGGCCATTCTCGGATCGCTTTAACTTTTTCTTCATCCACTTTTATGCCATCTGTACTTACAACAAAACCTAAAAAGACCAGGTTATCTGTACAAAATGTGCATTTCTTCAGATTGGCAAACAGTTTTTCCTTTCTAAGAACACTTAGAATCTTTTTCAAATGCAGAACATGTTCATCTAGACTCTTGCTATAAACTAAGATATCATCAAAGTAAACAACAACAAAGACTCCAATGAAACTTCTAAGAATGTGATTCATCAACCTCATGAAAGTGCTAGGTGCATTTGTTAGCCCAAATGGCATAACTAACCATTCATACAAACCATGCTTTGTTTTGAATGCAGTTTTCCATTCATCTCCTTCTTTCATGTGAATTTGATGGTAACCACTTTTAAGATCTATCTTAGAAAAGATGCTAGAACCATGTAATTCATCAAGCATGTCATCAAGTCTAGGAATAGGATGGCGATACTTTACAGTGATGTTATTGATGGCTCTGCAATCCACACACATGCGCCAGCTTCCATCTTTCTTCGGCACAAGTAAAACTGGTACAGCACAAGGGCTCATACTCTCTCGGATATGCCCTTTCTCCATGAGCTCACTAACTTGTTTCTGAAGCTCCTTTGTTTCCACAGGATTGGTCCTATAAGCTGGACGGTTTGGCAATGAAGCTCCTGGTACAAAGTCTATATGATGCTCAATTCCACGAATTGGTGGCAATCCCTTCGGGTTATCTTCAGGAAAAACATCTTCAAAGTCCTGCAAAAGAAGAGTTATCTCACTCGGCAGCACCGGTGCAAGGTCAGTCAAACTCATAAGAGTTTCTTTATAAACAAACATAAGTAAAGATTGTTTTGAAAGCAAATCTCTCTTAACCTCACTAATCCTCACAAAAAAGTTTGAATGCCTCACGGGTTTGCTCTCACAGGCTTTTGACTTGGCTTTTTTCAGACTCTCATTCTTTTTCTTGTGTGAAGTGTTTAGGGGGTCGCTCAAAGTGTTTGTTTCTTTTCTCTGCTTAAGTAACAACTGATATTGATATACCTGATGTGGTGTCATCGGAATCAGTGTGATCTTTCTCCCCTTGAGCTCAAAAGAATGTCTATTGGTGAATCCATCATGCGTCACCCTTCGATCAAACTGCCATGGCCTTCCAAGAAGAATGTGGCCTGCCTCCATAGGTAACACATCACATAGGATCTCATCCTCATATCTGCCTATGGTTATGGGAACCAATACTTGGCTGCTCACTTTCATTTCTCCAACATCATCAAGCCACTGAAGTTTATAAGGCTTTGGATGTTTCCTTTCTTTCAAACCGAGCTTTCTCATCATTGTTTCACTCGCCACATTGGTACAGCTTCCTCCATCAATGATAACGCTGCATACCTTGTCTTGTACATGACACCTCGTGTGAAACAAGTTCTCTCTTTGCTCCTGCTCGTTTGATTTAGACTGCACACTTAGTGATCTCCTTGCCACTAGTAAATCTCCTTTAGCCGGATTCTCATGATCTTCTTCTGATGGTAATGAATCAGAAACCACTTCTTCTACCTCTGATTCGATCTCTCCATTGTCCAAAAGAATCATGGTCTTCTTATTAGTGCACTCATTAGCGTAATGCCCTCTCCCTTGGCATTTGAAACATATCAAATCTCTGGTTCTGGATCTAGATGCTTCAGCTTTTCCTTTGTCGAATTGACTTGAAGTATAAGGCTTAGATTCTACCTTTGGAGTGGTGATGGGTTTATCTGTCCTTGTGTAACTCTGCTTAGCATTAGACACTCCAACTCCATAAGTAGGTCGAGAAGTACCCTTCCTCTTAAGTTGTTGCTCCACTAGAATTGCTTTGTGTAGCATTTCTTCAATCTCCACATAATGCTGCAACTCAAGTCTGTCTTGCACATCCCTGTTTAATCCACTCAAGAACCGAGCCATTGTAGCTTCTCTATCTTCAGACACATCAGCCCTTATCATAAGAGACTCCATCTCTTGATAATAATCTTCAACATTACGGCTGCCTTGTGTTAATCTCCTTAGTTTCTGATGAAGCTCACGGTGGTAATGGCTAGGAACAAACCTCCTTCACATAATAGCTTTCATATCTGTCCAAGACTCTACTGGACGTTCCCCATTTCGTCTCCTTGAGGTAACCAACTGATCCCACCAGCTTAGTGCATAATCAAAGAACTCTGTAGCTGCCACTCTCACTTTGTTGTACTCCGTGTAGTGTTGGCAATCAAACACAAGCTCTATCTTCTTTTCCCACTCTAGATAGGTGTCTGGATCATTCCTTCCATGAAATGGTGGAATTTTGAGCTTAAGTCCTCCAAGATCATCATCACGTTGTCTCTTGCCTTCTCTCTCACTTCTAGGTCTCCTTCTGCTCCCTTGAGATGATCGTTCACCATGATTGTAGTAGTCATCATCTAAGTCGACCCTTGCTGGTCTAAGTTGCTCTCTTTCTCTTCCAACATGAACATCTTGATGCTGTCTTTGTTGTTCCTCTACTCGCATTTCGTCTAGTCTATCATAGACACCATTTATTTCATTCCTCATCAGTCTCCGCATTTCCCCCATTATTGCTTGTACTTGCAGATTTGGAACTGCCTCTCTTTCTTCATTGTTGTTATCTCCTTCGTGGTTAGACATGATTTCTCCTGCAAAACTAACAAACAGATTAGTAGCAAAAGTCTCTCACAAGTGTTTCTCTCAAGGTGTTTCACTCAAGTGTTTCACTCAATCTTATTTCCCTCAGTGATCTCTCAAGAGTTCTAATAGAACAAATCCAATACAACTCAATGGTAATCCCCAAAGTAACCAAACAGAATAATCCAAATGATTTTAAAGATAGATGAGATAAGAACTTGATGAAGAACAGAAAATTCCCAAGAACTATAGGAATGAAAACCACAGAAATAAACTGAATTTTTTTTTTTTTTTTTTTTCTTTTTTTTTTTTTTATAAACTGAAACAGAAACTTAGATCAGAAATAAAAGAAGATGAACAGATAGAAGATGAAAGAATTTTGGATGATAGATAGGAAGGTGAAGAGATGATAAGATGATAGATGATACCGAAGTGAAGAGTGTGCTCTGATACCACTTGATACGATCCTCCCAAGAATCGGCACTCTTCGGTTGGATTTGGATAGATGGATAGGCCTTAGATCTTATGAAGAGATGAATCCTCAAAGAACAAGGTAGATGGATCGAAAGGATCGCACAGAAGTTGCGGAAAAACTTCTGATATTCCCCAACTTGAATCCCTTAGATATGACACACTAAGACGAATTCAAGGTCGATTGAATGGATATGACGCACCAAACAATCTCTTAATCTCTTGGATATGACGCACCAAGACAGATTAAGGTTTGATCAATGGATATTACACACCAAGGATCGAAAATGTTCACGAAGAACAAAAAGAGAATCACTCTCAAATAAAAAAAAAAAGAAGGTTGTCCTTTCTTAAATGAGAATACATGAGTTTATAAAGAAAAGAAAAAGAGTAGGCAAAGAGGCAAACTCGTGGTCAAAGCAATAACTAAAGCAAACTGAATTAAAACTAAGTTTGAATAACTCTTGGCCTCCAAAAGACTCTTGAACTCCAAATGACTCTTTAGCTGCTTTTCCTTCCTTGGCAGAATCTCGACTATATAGATGACTATATAGTTGACGAATGTAGCTCGACTATATAGTTGACGAATGTAGCTCGACTTATATAGCTTCTGAATGGGTTAGAACATGTGAATCAATTTGCCTCATTAAAACCTTTCCTTAAAAACCAATGGGAAAAACCAAGGACAAGGAAAAAGAGTACAAATGATCACAACCCTTTATAAGCTTTTATGAGGTTTGACTCACAAGTCTGCTGCATAACTTCAGAAGTCTGCTGTGTATTTTCACAAGTCTGCCGTGTATTTTCAGAAGTCTGCTGCATAGCTTCAGAAGTCTGCCGTGCAATCAAAACCAGAATGGTTTTAACTTCTTCTCCTTGTTGAGTGATCATCTGATTTAGTAATCCTCCAATTCCTTCATTAAGTCTCTTAACTCTTGCACGAGTCATAGGTCTGGATGGCATCACCAAATCTTCAACGGCTTCTGGTTCAGGTTCAAGCTCAGCTACAAGCTCATTCTCCTTTGTGCTATCCATGATCGCATCATTAGTAATATAAGAAACTCCTCGAGACTTAAATCATTGAGGTGAAAAAGATAGGTTAATTCAAGTACAAGCTTGTGAAGACTTACTTGAAATTGGCGTTGGGTTTGGTATGGGTAGATGGGCGTGTGGTATGGTTGAGCTAAGGACTTAATCATTCTCCTTATGTCCCTGCTTAGAATCGATTTGATTGAACAAAAAAAATCGAAAACTTAGCTCGAAAGGAAATGAGTTGCGCGGTTGAGCTTCCTTGCTTCGGATGGTGGTGGTGGGCGTGCGTTGGTGGTGTTGGCAGCTGATGATGGTAATGGTTAGGGCACGCCTTTATTGAGAAGAACAGGTACTCCGGTTTTTGAGCACTCGTCTTGGTTCCTTGACCTTTGTAGAACACCGTGAATGAGAGATGGGAAATCCTCCGTCCTTGCGTCTTGAAGATTGCATCACCTCAGAAACTTGAAGTTTGGATCGATGCTGGCCTATCCGGTGATGTGTTCGGGATCCCGGAAGACAGGTGTTGCTAGTTTAAACTTCATTGCCATATGAAATCCTTACTTGGCTTCGGTAAAGGTCTTGGTCGCGGAAGAGAGAAGCTAGTCTTCGGGAACTTTCCTCTTCGCGGTTTGCATCTTCTTCCTTATGGAGCTTGCACAACGGTTTTCTTCCTCTGGAACCGTGGTATTCTTCTTCGTCTTCGTGGATACAGGTCTGTTGATCGTGCAGGATGAAGTAGAATGAGAGAGATGGATCATTGACTCAACTTGACTTGGATGGAGTCTTGTCTTGTCTCGCCGTCTTGGATGCAACAGCAGTGTGCCGCGGTTGTGGATGTGATCTTTGCGGTCTTTAGGACGTGTTCAGGCCCTTGAATCAAGGAGGAAACTTGAAAGGTTTGACACAGGTTGAAGGGGATCTGGTTTGGTGAGGTTCGGGATGGAAAGTGTTGCAAAAGAGGGCTGGCCGCGCAACGGGTTGTCGGGGCCGTGGCCTAGCGTCTTGCGTCCGCACCATCATGGCTCATGGCACGGCCAGGCTCCTTCTGGCCGGCCCACGGGCAGCTCATCGACCGGTGAGGGTTCTTCGGAACTCCTTCTTCATGTTTTTGGTCTTTTCTGTTTTTCTGATTTTTTTGTGATTTTCTTGGTTTTCTGATATTTTTTTTTGTGCTTTTCTTGATTTTCTGATTTTTTTTTGCTTTTGTGTTGTTTATGAGTATTAGAAACCTCAAAAGAACGAAGGAAAATAAATACCTAATGGGTTGCCTCCCATTCAGCGCTTTTGTTTGACGTTGTTTAGCTCGACGTGTATGGATTAAGATGTGATGAGCATCAACTAAAGGAGAACGTGGTCCTTTAATCTCCATGCACTTGTCACTCGACGCTTGAGCCATCATAGAATACGCCCATTAATCAAAAGAAACAAGCCTTCACTCCTCGTCTCGAATGGTTCGTGCAAGGCAAAGAAGCGAAACGAAACTAAAGAAAATGTCTTAGAACCGGATTTTCTTACCTTTGATTTTGCAGCTAGATCAAAAACACTCCCCGGCAACGGCGCCAAAACTTTGATGCGGTAGGATTTAGAGCTTCAGTTCTTCAAGTTTTAAATTTATAAACCCTAATGCGTGCAAGTGCACAAATGTGCATTGTAGTACTTAAGGTGTCGAACCACATGGAGTGTATGATTAACTACAGAATCAGTGACGGTTAGAAAATGTCCCAAGACAAGAAAGGGGGTTTGGGGAAGGGTGTTTCGCGGATGGTGACTAATGAATGCAGGAATTGTGAAGCAGGTCTATATAGAGCCGGTTGTCAATCGACTCTATATACGGAACAAAGTAATAACAAACATGCAAATAATGCGTTGTGCTCAGGGTTGTTCTCTGGGGTACTAGGCGATTTTTCATAAACTGATTCACTGGTTTTAACGACCTAACTCTGACAAAGCAAGATCGATCTATGAATGCCTATTCCGCAGGTATACTATCGTATCATGCGTCCTAAACAAACACGCAATAAGATCAGGACAATAAACATTCAGACATCTTCCTGAATATGCATAAGCGCCCCAGGAATGATGCTCTCTACCCTACTATGGTATGGATTCGAGATTCAGGGCATTGGCCGCTCTCGAGATCCTGCGATCAAACTTCTAGTTCATGATGCTAGACTCATGCAATAAGAACAAGTATGGTGAGAAAGAAAACCCTAATATGACTAACAGTTGATAAGCCACTTATTCAAATCAAGAGATCGAGAACAAGACAATTAAGCAAAAGAGAATCGATGATGATCTCAACCAACCCACGTGTATACCCGAGAGTTAACCTCAAAACACCTAAGGACAAACTTCAATCTAACAACCTAGCAATCAATCCATGAATCCCCTTTGAAAACTTTTGAACAGAACAACGAATCTACCCTAACATGATTGGGGCGAGTAGAGACAAAATCAATGAATGCATGCTTGAATTAAACAAAGAAAGTTTGAGGGTTCGAGAACAGATCTCTCTCTCCCTTAAAAGGTATGCTAAGAGGCGGCTGTGAGGCCTCCTCTTAGGTTCCCCTCTAGTGGCACACGAAATTAGGTTGTAGAATAAGATTATTTATAGGTCTTGAGGTCCTCTTAGGCGTCACTTAGGGTTCTCTTGCGTTTGACAGCAATTGGGCTTGACGGGCTTGCAAACGGGCTTCAAAAATATGTTTTATGTTGGCCTTGCCACGGACCGCTCATGGCCTGGCAACATGGGGTCTGGCCGCGTGAGGAAGTGTCCGTGGCTCGGTGGAGAGTGCTCTGTACGCGGTCACGAGCCTTGGTGGCGCGGCCATTGGTCTTCCAACTTCTACGCTTGCTTCTCCCGCGAGACTGCATAATATATCTTCAGTAAAACCGTCATAACTCCAGATCTAACCGTTAGCTTCCCTTCAAACCACTTGGATATGAAAGATAACAGTCCCCTATCTCTGGTGACCAAAGTTGGGGAAGATCGCGTAGCGGGAAGGTCTTCATCGGATGTTAAACTTCTAGCAGATCGAATCTGTCCAAATACCGTTTTGCTCCGAAAAGCTCCATTTTGCATCTTTTTTGCTAAGTTATCCTGAAAAGAGTCTTGACCATGCAAATACTCGAAAACTACTACTATTGTATGAAAAACCGAGTGAAACGCTTATTAAAGTGTTCACTTATGATGGTAAAAAAGGGTAAAATATGCATGTTATCAATCGTCGTCTTGTTCTAAGTTCGGAATCGAGCCCCTTGCTTGATCTTGTGGTCAATCTCTCCTAGATCTACCCTTGACTCCGATCTCTAGGTTGATCTTTTCTGCATGTGTCTCCACGTCCGTACACTCGCACGACTGGGGTTGATCAATCTTAACCTCGATCTTCTTCTTGAAACGGTCTGAACTCTTCAATCTTTTGATCGATCTTGGCTAGATCGACCTGCCTTGCTCGAACTCCTCCTCGATCTCAGTGGGATTTTCTTATTCGGATTTCTCCAAGTGTTTCTAGGCCGTCCTTTGATCCTTACAATGGTCTAGCACTCTCCATAACTCCAAACACCCAAAACAACCTGATAATGATGCAAATATGAAAAAAAAAAACTATGTAAATGCTAATACAAAGTGCTCTAGGATTTAAAATGAGATAAATGATAGAAAAACATTAAATTAGAATAAACTATTAAAGATATTTGCAACGCCCTGATTTGTTTCCTATTTACCAGTTTATGTGAATGAATGAAAGCCGGATAATATTTTCAGTGGGTGCAAAATTAGAAAGAAAAAAACTGAAGTGAGAAGAAGGGGTTTGATCTTGGATTTAAGTGGGTGCGCAAGTGGATGTTAGCCATCTCACCTATCATATATTTTGGAAATGTCTATACTAAATTGTAAACATAAAGAATATATTGGGTGCACTTGCAGGCTTAACTACTTCACTACCTTCGCCCCTGATGTCTTCTGAGATTGTCACTTGTTTTCTTGATTTTCTTGGTGATAGGTTTGTTCTTCATATCAGATCATTCTTTTGTACCAAGTTCTCAGGAAACTTTTCGTCCTGTTCTTCTTCATCGTCATCTTCCCATGGTTATTCTTGTACTTTTCAATATCATCTCTAGTGTACCCCTTCATCCCAGGACCTCCAGGCATACCCTAAAATTATATAAACCCAAGATTTAAATAATTCCATAAGCTATTGATGAAACAGATCGAATGAAATGATGACCAATTTACCTGCATATATCTCAAGATCTTGTTCATTTTATCATCTTTTGATGGTTTTGGCACACACGATTTTCTAAGAAATCGATCTTAAACAAACAAAAAGTAGTAAAACAACACATACATTAACCCATATCACAATAAATCGACAGTGGAAAGGCAAGACCATCCACTACTAAAGATGTATACCTTGGTTCTTGCTGCAAGCATCAGTGCAAAGGTAATTCCCCAGAGAAGCAAGATCAGGCTTTGACTTGTAGATATACTTTACAACATCAGTGTCGAAGTAACCAATTAGGCAATTACCTACAACACAGAAACCGAGAAACATTCACATTGGCCAAGTCAAGATTCGTCAACAGAAGAACACAAAAGTGATCACCTTCTCACAAGCATTCTCAATTGTCTTGCACTCAGAATTGCAATGCCTTTCTTCATCTTGTTAACGAGCTACAAAGACAATTGATAACAATGTCAACTCAAAATCTTTAAAGAAAAAAAGAGAAATGAAAATTCAACACAAACTAAGCACCCACGAACAAAAATATAGTAAGAACCCAAAAAAAAACAGAAATAGACACCGAAATCAAACATAGACATTGAAAAAAATTCGAATACATTACATTGGCGTTGTAAGTGGCATATATTGTTGTTGTCTTTGTGATACATGTTTATAGTATTTTTCTTCTTCAAAGACGATTTTTAACGATCTAAAAAAAAATTGCAAGATGGCGAGATCTAAATTTGTAAGAATCTTTTTTGTCCTAATTGTAAGAATATTTAGTTCGAAAGATATTGCAAGACTTCAAGATAATTTAGTAGCTTTCTTATCAAGGAACTGTTTAGCCCGGATAACTCAGGTTTATAGGGAAGCTAATCGTTTTGCGGACGAATTAGCCAACCATACTTTTTCTTTATTTCTTGATTTTTATTTCTTTACTGAGGCACCTTATGATGTTATGTCGATTATGTCGGATGATGCACTAGGAGTTACAATATCTCGTCATATACTGATAACATGTATATTTTACCCATTTTTGCTATCATAAGTGAGTGCTTTAATAAGCATTTCACTAAGATTTTAATGCATAAACACTAGATTTCGAGTATTTGGTTGTTCAAGACTCTTTTCAGATAAACTTAGCAAAAGACACTTATTTGGCAGCAAAATGGACAATTCCGGAAACAGCGCTCAAGGACAGAAGTTCAACACCAAATGAATGCCTTGACACCACAAGATCAAGCTCATATTTGGAGACAAGGAAGCCTTATCAGCCACCTTTCACCTCGAACTGGTTTGAGAGCAATCCCACGGTTGGATCTCAAGTTATGGAAGAAGCAAGAAGGTCCGTCAAAGAACCCGGAAGACCAAGATGGCCGCACCATGGCCGATCCAGACGACCAGTGGCTGCGCCACGACCAATCGCTCGAGCGGCCAGCCCACTCGCAGTTCCCGAGCCCATTTGAAGCCTAAATTAAACCCGCAGCCGTATTATGCAAGCCAAGACCTAATCCACGACCTATGGCACTTGAAGACCTATATATACTCGTTGTTTAGGGTTTCTTTTAAAAGAGACTAAAACACATATTCATAGATTTCTTTTGGTGGCCATGAATCTCTGATTCGTGGTTTTCACTTCGTTCTTTGAGGGAGATTGATTTGTTCTTGAACTCTCTTTGTTTCTTATCGATTTATACAAGTTATGCATTCATCAATCACGATTTTCACTTCCTCTTTCATGTCTGAGTAGTTTACATTCGTTGGGTATTCTTTAAGGAGATCTATGGGGAATTTCATTAACTGTTATTAGACCAATCGTTTAGGCCGTAGACTAGGGTTTTCTTTCTTACCACACTTGTTCTTATTGCATGAATATAGCGTCATGAACTAGAGTCTGATCGCATGAGCTCGAGAGCGGCCAACGCCCTGAATCTCGGATCCGGACCTAGTGGGGTAGAGCGCATCATTCCTGGAACGTTTATGCGTGGTCAGGAAGGTGGCGTGAACGTTTATTGTCCCGATCTTATTGCTTGATCGTTTAGGTCGCAGGATACGATAGTATACCTACGAAATTTGCATTCATAGATCAATCTATCTTTGTCAGAGTTAGGTTGTTAAAACCAGTGAATCAGTTTAGGGAAAACCGCCTAGTCTCGTTTACTTAACTTTTGTGAGTTTGATTTCTAGTTAGAACCCCATAGATTTCCCGAGAAGATCCCCAACGTGTTTCACCCATCTGCTTTTCAATCGAGATTTACGCACTTCAATATTTACTTTTTCTGCACCGCTCATCTGATTTCTTTTTTACAAGTTCTTAAGTTAATTTTTCTTTTTCCGTTGGTTATAGAAGGGATTGACAACCTCTTCTATATAAGGCGTGACTACTGTTTTATTTCCTTCTGCAAAAAAATGTGACACCATCTTACAACCCTCAAACCCTTTTTGCGTCTTTGCTTGCCCTGATTCTTCTGTTTTGCAGTTGACCTCCTCCCTGTGGATCGATACCCTAAGTACTACAACTCACGCTGTGCACTTGCAGCTTAGGGTCCTACAAATTCAAGGCTCGACGAGTCCCAAAGAAATCCTCCAATCTCTGACGACTATTTAGACCTCATCATGCTTTTGGCGACGTTGTCGGGGAGGTTGTGTTTCGCTGTCCAAAAGAAAAGTCAGGATCACAACTCAAAGACATTTTTTTCTCTAACTTCTAAATTTCTTTCTATGAGTTTCAGGAACCACTACACCATGGAGAGTGCAAGGATAGATCCTTACATGCCTCCTAACGCCCGCCCACCTGCAGAACTTCTGCACCATCCTCGGAGACTACCTCCGACGCCACCCCAAGAACACTTCACGTCTGAAGAAGAATTTGCGCCCCTGGCTCGAAACGAGGACGAGAGTTCTCATCACCAGATTTCTGTCCCTTCTCATCACGACCAGAGGTTCCCACCTCTCTTCCTGCATCAGCGACTAAACCAGCTTACGGAGCTAGCAAAAATCCTCACGGATCGCGGAGCCGAGTCCGAGAAGACTTTCCATTCTCGGATCGATTCGATTCAAGCTGAGATATCCTACAAGGTGCAAGACGTCGCGGATCAAGTTAAGAAACTTGAGGCTCAAGCTTCAAGGGACTGAAACAAACTCCTAAAGGTGGAAGAAGAGCTAGGATGCCATGACTACAACCTGGTCCAGATCAGACGGAGAATCCGAGGATACGGCTGTGAGCTCGAAGAAACTAAGGAAGCCCTAGATGAAGTCAAGGATCATCTCGGGAGATACATTGAGGAGGCAAGGGAAGGCCGCCTAGCAATCAAGAGCCGAGCCAGCAGTAAAAGCAGGGCAATCGAGGGTATTTCCTTGGAGCTAGAAAGAAGCGGTGACAAATTCGAAAAGACTCTCCAGAGGCCAACAGGAGATCATCAACATGCTACCCTACTTTAAGAGAGTCGTGAGTTCCCCCACGAAATAGCATGAAGAAGCCTCTGATTCTTCAAGTAATGAAGACGTAACCCCAAGGTACCAGTCGTGCGTGAAGCTCAAGCAAATCATCATCGCATCTTGTAACGCGATCACCCGGTCCATAGCAAGGCGCGAAGATACCATCCTTAGGGCAGAACGTGCCCGTAGCGGGTTCGCCTCCGCGAACCATCTACCGCGCCAAACATCCTCATATCCAAACTATAAAGGGGCGCCTCTGAAGCTGTCATGATGCATAGCCCTGACCTGCCGATCAAACGACAAGAGGGTCCAGAAGGAGTCGCGATTCAAAGGCCTCATCGAAAGAGAAAAACTCATCAAGTTCCATGAGAAGGCAAGGAAGATTCTGATATATGTTAGCTTCGAGGAAGCATGGAAAAGGGAAGAATTGAAGGAATACTTCAGGGATAGCAGTGAAGACGTGGGCATCATCAAATGCCACTTCATGCAAGCAATATTCAATGCCACTACGACTAGGATCATGGACGTCCACAGATACAAGAAAGTCGGGAGGACTCGCGACCTGATTAGCAGAGAAGATCTTGCGAAGTTCGACAAGGTAGTAGAAAGCCTACCTCCGGAAACTACTTTCGCCACGGCATGGAAGGAGCATTTGATCGGCTATTACTTCCACGAAAGTGATGAGATTATGCAAGAGATACTTCATCTCTACGAATTTGCGAGAGATAGGATGAAGATGCTATCATGGAGAGACTCGAGGAACCCTTAACAGAAAGGCCGCGCATAAGGCAAAAAGACCTTGCCTAAGGTCGAGCCCAACCTCCAACTAAGCTCCCAAACTACCAAAGTCTAGCTAAAATATTTTAAACAAGAGCGGCTCAATGGGAGACCACCCATTTTAGGTATTCTCTTTCTCATCTCTTTAATCATACTAATTTTTAGTTTTGGTTTCTTCTTAATTTAGAGCATTTTCATAAACCCCCAAAAACCAAAAAAAAAAAAAAAAAAAAAAAAAAATCAGAAAACCATGAAAAGCAAAAAAAGTAATCAGAAAAACCATAAAAGACCAAAAATATGAAGAAGAATTTTCGAAGAACACTCACCGGGTGACGAACCGCCCGTGGGCCGGCCAGAAGGAGCCTGGCCGCGCCACGAGCCACGACAACCCGTCGTGCGGTCGGCCCTCTTCTGCAACTCTCTCCATCCAAACTTCACCAAACCGGATCTCCTTCAACTTGTGTCAAGCTTTTCAAGCAACCTCCTTGATTCAATGGCCTGAACACATCCTAAAGACCGAAAATATCACTTCCACAACCATGGTACATTGCTGTTGCATCAAAGACGGCGAGACAAGACAAGACTCCATCCAAGTCAAGTTAAGTCAATGATCCATCTCTCTCATTCTACTTCATCCTGCACGATCAACGGACCTGTATCCACGAAGACGAAGAAGAATACCATGGTTCCAGAGGAAGAAAACTGTTGTGCAAGCTCCAGAAGGAAGAAGATGCAACTTCCTTCACCAAACCGCGAAGAGGAAAGTTCCCGAAAACTAGCTTCTCTCTTCCGCGACCAAGACCTTTACCAAAACCAAGTAAGGATTTCATATGGCATTGAAGTTCGAACTAGCAACACATGTCTTCTGGGATCCCGAACAGATCACTGGATATGCCAGCATAGACCCAAACTTCAAGTTTCTGAGGTGACGCAATCTTCAAGACGCAAGAACGGAAGATTTTCCATCTCTCATTCACGGTGTTTTACAAAGTTCAAGGAACAAAGACGAGTACTCAACAACCGTAGTACATGTTCTTCTCAACAAAGGCATGCCCCAATCATCATCATCATCATCATCAGCCGCCAAAATCACCACCACACGCCCACCACCACCATCGGAAGCAAGGAAGCTCAACTGTGCAACACATTTCCTTTCGAGCTAAGTTTTCGATTTCTTTTGTTCAATCAAATTGATTCTAATCAGGGACATAAGGAGAATGATTAAGTCCTTAGCTCAACCATACCACATGCCCATCCACCCATACCAAACCCAACGCCACTTTCAAGTAAGTCTTCACAAGCTTGTACTTGAATTTACCTATCTTTTTCACCTCAACTCGATTTAAACAAATTTGGGACAGTTTGATTTAAGTCTGGGGGGGTTTCTTATATTACTAACTATGTTTTTATTTGATGAGTCTTATGCATACATGCATCATTTATCGAGTCGTTTTATAGAGTCAACACTTTTTTCTTTTAGTCGGAAACTATGAACTTTGCTAGGTACAAGTCACTTCGAACAAGGAACCTTAATGACCATTCACGGGTTTAGAAGCAAAGTTTACTAAGTTGAACACTGCGAGTGGATCGTTCCAACGGAGAAAGTTCTAATCTCTAGAGTACTCGAAGGATCTTGCGTTGACTCCGCACCTAATGAATCAAAACTTCTCGTCAAGGGGCTTGAGGTACTTCGAACTTTGCTCCTCTTTTAGACTCTAGCATGACTAAGTAGATGCAATGCAACCTCTCCTTGATCTTCCCTTGCTATAGAAAAAGAAAAAAATATATAGAAAGAAAAGCATTAGTTTGAGAATGGCAACCCGAGTTCCTCAAAGGACAATGACGGTTCGCAGACATCATGAAAGCTTCGAAGAAGTGATCATTTTCAAGCTAAAAAGAAAAGAAAAAAATAGAGAAAGAAAGTCGAGAGAAAAAATAAAATGATATCCTAGAAAAGTAGGGAGAAATTGACTAAGGGAAGAGAAAATATGAGAGTTGTGTCTGAAATGTCTTTGTCTAGATGTTTGGAAGAAAGAGTATAATGTCTCGTAGACCAATACTCCCTCGATAGAGACCGCACGCCTAAATGAATAAAGGGGGCAACAAGAGAAAGCTCGAAATACTCAAAGGGACCGTGATGCGTATCTGGGAAGGGTGAAAAGCTCAAGGTAACTAGACCCAAACGCCTTGAAGCTAAATTCCGAGTTACGTGGCTCAAACAGGTCGATTGCTAGACTTGATGAGTTCCCAAGTATTGGTGAGTTTTCACGTTTTCAAAACCTCTTTTCCTTACTTAGATTTCTGTTTTGTTTGAGGACAAACAAAGATTTAAGTTTGAGGACAAACAAAGATTGCTAACATGCATATTTTACCCATTTTTGCTATCATAAGTGAGTGCTTTAATAAGCATTTCACTAAGGTTTTAATGCATAAACACTAGATTTCGAGTATTTGGTTGTTCAAGACTCTTTTCATGTAAACTTAGCAAAAGACGCTTATTTGGGAGCAAAATGGACAATTCCGGAAATAGTGCTCAAGGACAGAAGTTCAACACCAAACGAAGGCCTTCCCACCACAATATCAAGCTCATATTTGGAGACAAGGAAGCCTTATCAGCCACCTTTCACCTCGAAGTGGTTTGAGAGCAATCCCACGGTTGGATCTCAAGTTATGGAAGAAGTAAGAAGGTCTGTCAAAGCACCCGGAAGACCAAGATGGCCGCGTCATGGCCGATCCAGACGACCAGTGGCCGCGCCACAACCAGTCGCTCGAGCGGCCAGCCCACTCGCAGTTCCCGAGCCCATTTGAAGCCCATTTGAAGCCCAACTTAAACCCGCAGCCGTCTTATGCAAGCCAAGACCTAATCCACGACCTAGGGCACTTGAAGACCTATATATACTCGTTGTTTAGGGTTTCTTTTAGAAGAGACAAAAACACATATTCATAGATTTCTTTTGGTGGCCGCGAATCTCTGATTCGTGGTTTTCACTTCGTTCTTTGAGGGAGATTGAATTGTTCTTGAACCCTCTTTGTTTCTTATCGATTTATACAAGTTATGCATTCATCAATCACGATTTTCACTTCCTCTTTCATGTCTGAGTAGTTTACTTTCGTTGGGTATTCTTTAAGGGGATCTATGGGGAATTTCATTAACTGTTATTAGACCAATCGTTTAGGCCGTAGACTAGGGTTTTCTTTCTTACCACACTTGTTCTTATTGCATGAATATAGCGTCATGAACTAGAGTCTGATCGCAAGAGCTCGAGAGCGGCCAACGCCCTGAATCTCGGATCTGGACCTAGTGGGGTAGAGCGCATCATTCCTGGAACGTTTATGCGTGGTCAGGAAGGTGGCGTGAATGTTTACTGTCCCGATCTTATTGCTTGATTGTTTAAGTCGCAGGATACGATAGTATACCTACAAAATTTGCATTCATAGATCAATCTATCTTCGTTAGAGTTAGGTTGTTAAAACCAGTGAATCAGTTTAGGGAAAACCGCCTAGTCTCGTTTGCTTAACTTTTGTAAGTTTGATTTCTAGTTAGAACCCCATAGATTTCCCGAGAAGATCCTCAACGTGTTTCACCCATCTACTTTTCAATCGAGATTTACGTACTTCAATATTTACTTTTTCTGCACCGCACACCTGATTTCCTTTTGACAAGTTCTTAAGTTAATTTTCCTTTTTCCGTTGGTTATAGAAGGGATTGACAACCTCTTTTATATAAGGTGTGACTACTGCTTTATTTCCTTCTGCAAAAACCGTGACACCATCTTACAACCCCCAAACCTTTTTTGTGTCTTTATTTGCCCTGATTCTTCTGTTTTGCAGTTGACCTCCTCCCTGTGGATCGATACCCTAAGTACTACAACGTACGCTGTGCACTTGTATTTTAGGGTCCTATAAATTTAAAACTCGACGAGTTCTAAAAAAATTGTCCAATCTCAGATGACTATTTAGACCTTATTATATACGTTTGTAGTTAGTTTTTTATTTTGAATAAAACAAGGGAGAAAAAAATAAAATAAATATAAAAAACACAAGTGTGGTTAGTGGTATTCCCAAAAGCATAACTTACCAACTTTTTTATCCAACTAAAATATTTCAGGTTTTGTTTTGTCATATGCATCTGGTGGTTTGTGCCTAGACATGATTCGTTTTATTTCTTTATTTATAAATAATTGTCTGCTTTCATATCTTTAAAAAATATAATAATTGATAAACGAAATTGTTGCTCTTAGCATTGGGCATTTGATTCTTTTGGATTTTGGATAATTCGAATATAAAATTTTAGAATTTATATCAAACCAAAAAAAAAAATTCGGCTCCAGGAAATAAAATTTTGATTAGTTTTTTTATAAAATTTAGTTTAATTTTTGATAAAATTTTATTTAATTTTACAAAATTTTGTTTAATTTAGACAAATATAAATAAGAATATTTGAATATTTGAATATTTTGATTTAAACATTCTTAAGATCTTTAAGTTTAAAACTATAATTTTATATTTGGTTACTTCAATATAAATATAACTAATATTTTTAGATATATAATAATATTTCAAATATCTATTCGATTTTTTATTCAAATACCGAAAATGTTTTTTTTTAAACTAATCGAATATTTAAAACTATCTGATTCGGTTGGGTTTCGTTCGGTTTTTAGATTCCGAAACATTTGTCCAAGCCTATTTAGTTAATAATAAAAAAAAAACAATTGTTGGTCACTACTCTCTACTTTATTCTTTCACGTCTCTCTCTCTATACGCCAAATTACGTCTCTTCATTCGAAAAAAAAA
Source organism: Alliaria petiolata (assembly GCA_020283515.1). Lineage (NCBI taxonomy): Eukaryota > Viridiplantae > Streptophyta > Magnoliopsida > Brassicales > Brassicaceae > Alliaria > Alliaria petiolata. The sequence goes on from JAHZTW010000001.1 coordinate 374,302,805, forward strand.
AAAAACTCAAATCCAATGTTAATGTCTTGTCTTTGAATACTACCTTACTCTCTCTGATACTCTCTCTCTGTCTCTCTCTCTCTCTGAGCTTATGCCGCTAGGACGATCGGAGTTCGCCGACGGCGTGGCTGCACGGAGCCTAAGCGAGATCTCGGAGGTTGACGCCGTAAGAATCGGAGCTGATATTGTATCGGCGGCGAGACGTCTCATCGCGCTCTTAAGATCCGTCGGAGACTCTCAATGGCTTCATCACCCTCCGGTCATAACCGAAGCTATCAGACGGTGAAATTACACCTTTCCCTTTTGATCGTTCGGTCAAGATTCATCTTTTCCTTTCTCCTGAATTTTGATCGTACGGTCAAGATTCAATTTTTTTTTTTTTTTTTTGGTAAAATGTGATTCATTTCTTTCTTCTTACTATTTTTAGTATCTCTCTCAAAACAATTTTGCTTCCCCCACGAAAAAATACACTCTGGTCCCCAAAGTTTGGATTTTGATTCATCGAATTTAATTTATTCCTTTGAACTTTGACTTTTCTTGATCATGTAAACTTTGAGACAAAAGTCATCATATACTGAGATTGGTGTTCACTGTTGTTTGTGTTCTAAAAAGATACGATGAGCTGTGGATGCCGTTGATTTCTGATCTAACGGTTGGTTCGAAGCCTCCAATAATTCTACCTCCTCTTGATGTTGAATGGGTTTGGTTTTGTCATTCCTTAAACCCAGTAAGCTCTGATTCCTTTCTTCTTGAAAACATTCCAAAAATCAAAAGGTTCTGATTTGATTTGAAATTTATAGCTTGATCAATCTTTTCTCAGGTAAGTTACAGTGATTACTGTCAAAAGAGATTCTCAAAACTTATAGGGAAACCCGCGATTTACGACGAAGAGAACGAGGAATACACTGTTCTACAATGTGAGAAACTCTAGGTTACGAGATACCCAGAGGAGAGTTTCGAGAACAGAGCTGATCAAGATTCCCGTGAGCTTGTTTCTTCATCAGGAGACAATGAAGATATTGAAACTGAAGTAGAGAAGCAGAGGTTTCTCTGGGAGAAGTTTTCAGCACCTTACATGTCTGAAACCGTTTACTTGATCGCTGCTCGGTTACGCTACAAAGGGTTCTTGCTTATACTACACAAGTTTAAAGAAGAGGTTTCTCGTCTTGTTCCAGCTTCAGATATTCTTCTTATGTGGCTCACACATCAGGTCCGTTTTATATTACCAATTTCCCGGATCTTCTAGTTCTATCCCTAAAAGCTTTCGCTCCATCACTCGTTCTTTTAGTAGTTTAACCGAAAAAAATGAATGGTGAATTTACAGAGCTACCCGACGATATATACAGAGTATGTTGATGAAAATCCGGACGAGATGATGAGGAAAGTGGTAAGGAATGGAGAAGCAGTAGAGAAAACAGAAGTGGAAGCAACAAAGACACTTTGGGATAGATATTTCAATCAACCATACGAGAAAGCAGGCGGCGAATTGACTGTAATAGCGAATGAGACTCGTCTCTGCAGCAGCAACACCGTGTTTTATTGGCCTGTCTCTGATGTAGACATTAACACCGGATACAAGTCCATTCGACCAAGATTTGTCTTGGAAGTAAGCAACTTTTATGATATATAATGGCTTGAATCCGAAGTAAGAGATTTCTGTAATCATAATGTGATATGAAATGATTCTTCTTTTGGCAGTTATGTATATTTATAAGGCTGAATCCAAAGGCAGAGGCGAATGAGTCGAGTTTTCTTCGTTTGAGAGTTGCTAGATGTCATCGGAAGCTTCAACTTGATAAGAAAACGACTGATTTGTCCCGCGATGGGTCGTGGCGAAAGGGGTGGCATCTTTACTGCGAGTTTGGAACACAAGGAGTGGTTTTGGAATCTCACTGTGACCGTCCTCGCGGGATTTGCTTCAGAAGCGGAAAATCGGAAGGGATGATAGCGTTTCTGTGGAATGATCTTCTAAGAGCGCATTCTCTAGCGTCTGGTAGGTTTCTCGGGAAGCAAGTAAGTGCGTTCGCTTCGGTCACGCCTCCCGTTCAAGCGCCGTACTTGCTGAGATTTGTACCGGATCGAGTCACCGATGATGCGGGTGCTATGGTATCTGATTCGATTCAAAGAACAAACAACTTCCGGCCTCAGGAAGGAAGATGGCTTACTAGAACTGTTCTTGATCACGCCGGAAGGGAATGCTTCGTTATCCGTATCAGGTAAAACCGCGATATCTTTTTTTTTCTTCATGGAAACGGGACTGTTTGTTTCTTATTCTTGATTTTGGTTTAGGGTCGGGAAGGGAGTGTTTAAACGCGGAGGTGAAGTTCCATCCCCGGTGAAATCGGAGGAGCGGATAACAGAGATACGAGTAGGTTCTTGGTCTTATCTGGAGGGCTCAATCGGTAAAGCTCCAGGTACGTTGCTTAGAAGACAAGAAGGAGAAACTCTGTTTTGGATTTCTTATGAAACATTTCCATATGTAAACGCAAACGCAAAAAGATAGCGTTTGAAAGAATGGTAGTCTTGAGCAGCCTACGGATCATTGTGTTTGCTCGTCTAGTACAGAGAAGATGGTTGGTACCGTAACGCCTAAAGAACCGGTGGAGGATTGGGAAGCCGCCTGGGAATTTTCGACTGGAGACGAATTGCTTATCCGGTGGGACTCATCAGGATCTATCTCAGAACTCGGTTTACATTCAAGAAAGTCCGGTTCGATGGTATGATTTTCAAGATTTCAAGAACTTGTTTTTCGCAGTTTTTAAAACCGGTTTTTGACATTTTTGGTGGTGGACTTTATGTAGGTTAGGCTATTAACTGGACGGAGAATGCAGTATAAAGGAGACAAGGAAGAAGACGACGACGGTTTTGTAACAATGGTTAGATCAACAGAAGAAGATCCAGCAGAAAAAGCGACGGCTCTGATCGATTGGAAGCATCAAGCTGTCGAGTTTTTGCCCGAGGAAGACGCTGTTTTAGTCTTGCTGTTGTCGGTATCGATTCTAAGGAGCGTAACACAGAGAAGAAGAGAAGACGTTGGTAAATTATTGGTACGGAAGAGGATAACCGAAGCTACCGGTGAACGGGATTGGGGATCGGTTATCGTCGATGCTTCATCATCAAATGTATCTTCTTCTTCTAGTCCATACGTAGAACCGTGGTATCGAAACTCGGGTAAGGTTTTGGCGATGGAGGAGAAACCACAGGTGGCTAGATATCCATATCCAGTTAGGAGCTATTCTAACGTTGATGGTGGTGATAATTTGTACAAACACGTAATATTTGGGTGACTTTAAAGAAATTGCATATCATTTTTTAGTCAAGATTGTTTGGGTGTAACCAAAACTAATACGATGCTTGAGATGTTTGAGTCTCTACTAGTTCATATTCATGTCTTTCCGTCGAGTTACGGTTATCAACAATATCCGCATCATATTTCTAACAAGTTCCCTATAACTATATCCCATTTGTCCCTTTTTTGTTTGTTTAAGATTAGAGATAAATAGTTATTAAATAAGGATCTTCTTTCTTTTTTTGCACATTATGCATGTGTGTATACAAGGTGAAGAACCATAAGAAAAACCCTAATCAAATCGATATCAATCTAGAATAACATGAACTCTTTGAAACCTTACAAACTAACAAAAAAAACTATTACGGAAAATCAACAGAACCAACAAATTTTCTGGAAAATCAAAATAAAATAAATTTTCCGGAAATCAACAAAACCAACAAATTTTCTTTCTTCCTCCACTTAATTTTGGATATAGACGAAAAATATGGAACATGCAAAAGACGCAAGATCTCGTACGAAACTTGCGGAAGACATACAAGATAGATTCCATTTGGGCAGAAAGATCAATGTGATGATCATGTTTTAAATTTGACGATGCAAATTTAAGGTTTCTTATAGAAATAACTCATTTTCTTTCTAAAAACGTATCTTTCAAATTTTTATCAAGTGACTGAACAATATCCTAAAGAGGCTAATGCTATACGCAAATTCAGACAAGATATGTTCAATTTTGGGCGTATTCGAATTTGGAATGATCAAGACATACGATAATCAGATTTTCGAGTCGTTAAATTGCTCCACCTGCAACGTTCTAATAGAAGTCTTGAACAAAGATTTGTGAAAATGATTCTTATTTATCTCAATGTACAGAAAAGTTGTTACAAGGTTTATATACACTTACGATACCGATAACAACCAAACCAATCTTCACAAGGTAAAGAAAGAAGACGAATGGCTCTGCGGCTAGGGTTTTGGGGCGATAAAAGAGGAGATTTTCAGATCTGCGATCCTTCCTGCTAACGCGATTGGTTCCAACGATACGCCATCGTAACCTAGCGAGTCATCTCAGGTAAGGTACTTCTTCTTCTGGATCGGGAACAGGGGTACTTTTCTGTTCTCGGTCTCCACCTTAGTGTTGAGTTAGCGTGCGGGCTACGGATCGGAAATATCTTTCATCTGCTAGTTCTGAGATCTTGCGAGAGGAAGCAACTGGTTTTGTTAGTTGGAGCTTACTACTCTCGACCGTTTAAGTTTTCCCCTATTATAGGGTGTACTGGGTTGATACTTATCAGATTTTGGAGTTAAGAAGATGGTTTCTGGAACAGAGAATCTGAGAAGAGGAGAGAACTCGAATAAAACTCGACGTCGCCTTCTCAAAGAAGATGATGTTATTGAAATCCCTGAGTTTGATTTTTCGGACCTCATTGAAAAGTTTAAGCTCACGCTAGTTGGCAGAATGTTTCATTCGGAAGGTAGAAGCATCGATGCCCTCCTCTCCTTGATGCCGAGATCGAAGATTTGGAATGTTGAGGGGCGCGTCCGTGGCTCAAATCTGGAAAACGGGAAATTCCAGTTTGACTTCGATAATGAGGAGGATTTGGTGAGGGTTTTTAAGACAGAGACCATGTCACTTCAACAGGTGGAGTTTCTCTCTGGAACGCTGGATACCAACGGCACGGGAAGATTTCCCAAACACTATGCTCTTCTGGGTCAAGTTTACAGGTCTACAAATACACTACAAGAAGGATCCAGTTTTCCGTACTATAGGAGCACGTGGAGCTGGTCGACGAATTGGGAGCCCGTGCCCAAATTTCTATAAATGCAGATGAACCTCTTCAATTTGAAAGAAAAGCAAAGTTCAAAAACGGGGATATCATCAAAGTGTCCCTGAAGTATGAAGATTTATACAGATGGTGCTATACTTGCAAGAGAATTTCACATGAGGAGGGAACTTGTCCTGAACCCTCAGAAGCACAGAGAGAATTGAATCGGAAACTGCGGGTGGAACAGAAAATCAAAGAGGATTTAGCGACCAAAGAGACGTTTCCACCGAGAGAACTCCGAAGCTTTGAAAGATCATCGACACCTCCAAGAACGGGAATCTCCAGGAGGCCCTCAGATTATGAAACAGAGACAAACCGTAGCAGGGACTTACGTGCTAAGATACAAGGACAGAGGGAGGAAAGGAGCAAAGATGTATGGAAGAGAATTAATCCTGAAGAGTACAATCGTATTCCCCAAATTCGGGAGAGATATCATCCGTATGCAAAGAGCTCGTTGGATCGTATTAACAGATTCAACGAGAAAAATAACCCCCGTATGGAATGGAGACCAAGGATTGAAGCTGAAAATGTATCTGTGAAGGATATGGGGAGTAGTCGTGATGCTCTGAAATCAAAGAATAAAATTTATCCACAAAGTACCAATTTTATGAATTCGGCCCGTGGAATTAAAGCAGCAGATCACAGCCTCGGAGCGAGTGGCCAAAGATCGGTACCGCGTCAAACCCAGGAAGCTGTAGAAACAGGAAAAGAACAAATTCTGGGCAATGAAGATGAAGTGATGCAGGAAACAGAGATGGGTTCTGACGTTTCAAAGAATCAAGGGCTTGCAGTGGTAGCGGTTCCAGAGATAAAGGAAACGGAGGAGGAGCTCATGAAACGACTGGAGCTGGAAGCATATGAGATGGAACTCGATGATATTGATGTTGAAAATGATGATTTATTGATTGATGACCCAAACTATTATGGTGAACAAATAGATGCAATCTCGCAGCTTACATCCAATCCCGGAAGAGACGATGAGGATATGGAAGAAAACGAAGAGGACGTAGATGTTATTATTCCCGAAACCCAGATCAGAGAAACCCAAGTTACCACAAAGCAGCATAAATCTGGTAAGGAAAGGGAAGAACCAGGGAAATCAACAAAAAGAAGAGTGACACCATCGCCTAAGAAGAAAAATCTGAGGAGCCAAGAGCTAGGTGGATTAATGGCATCAAGAAAGATGATTACTAGCCGCTCACGTCCTTCCCCAAAAAAGAAAAGTAACAGGACTGCGAGACCATCAGGTACAAAGATTACTAAGTTCCCTCTACATGAGGTGTATCCTTCTGCTCTTAACAAGAGTAATTCTGCTCTTTTAGGTTCGGTGGTGTCCTAGAAACCATCCAGTTAGAGAATATGAGTACAATCTCATGGAATTGTCAAGGTGCAGGAGCGGAACTAACTAAACAACATCTTCGAGAGCTGCACCATTATTTTCGTCCATGCTTTCTCTTTCTTTCTGAAACTAAGAATTCTTTTTTTTTTGCAAGATTTTCAAACTTCTTTTGGTTATGATAAGTTGTTCACCGTGGAGCTTGTTGGTCGAAGCGGTGGGCTCGCTCTTTTTTATTTGGATTGTTTTTCTGTTAAAGTCTTATTTTCAAATGATCGTATGATCGATATTGAGGCAAAGACCGAAGGACATAAAGTCTACATGACATTTATATATGGAGATCCGGTCGTTTCGTGCCGCGCTGATGTTTGGGAACGTTTGACAAAGATTAGCTTAAAACGAGTGGAAGCTTGGTTCATGATTAGAGATTTCAACGAGATATTAGGGAACCATGAGAAAAATGGGGAAGAAGAAGATCTGATGCTTCGTTTCTCGATTTCAAGTATATGCTGGATAATTGTGGAATGATTGATTTTCCCTACAAGGGCAATCCCATGTCCTGGCTTGGATATAGATGTTCCGGTAGAGTTCAATGCCAACTCGACCGTGCTGTGGGGAACGAGGAGTGGCATGATTTATTTTCCCACACAAATGTGGAGTATCTAAGACTTTGGGGTTCTGATCATCGACCGATTATTACGAGGATTCAATCCCGGAGTGCTCGCTTTCACAAGAACTTTAAATTTGACAAAAGATGGCTGGATAAAGAGGGTTTCCATGAAACCGTTGAGGAAAGTTGGGGAGACTCACAAGGGAATCCCTCCGATTTATTCTCCAAAATTGGAGCATGCCGCAAAGCATTATCAAAGTGGAAAACAAATAACCCGACTAACTCAGTAAAGAAGATTGAAGTGATAAAGGCTCAACTGGAAAGTGCACAACTCGATGAGAATTTTTCCAACGAAGATGTTCTTAACTTCAAATGGATGTTATGCTCAGCTTTCCGAGACGAACTATACTGGAAACAGAAAAGTCGGACGACCTGGTTAAAAGAGGGAGACCGTAATACCAAATTCTTCCATACTACTACAAAACAGAGACGAGCGCGGAATCGTATTACAAAATTAAAAGCTGGGAGCGGAGCATGGGTAGAGACGGAAGAGGGTATAGAAAAAGAGGCGACAGATTATTTCCAGAATATATTTACCTCGTCAACCCCAGACAGTCATGAGGAGGCGCTCCGGTATATTGCCGCGTCAGTAATGAATTTAGCTCTCACGAGAATACCACTGGATGCAGAGATAAAGCAAGCAGTCTTTGAGATAAATCCTGAAAAAGCACCAGGCCCAGACGGTATGACGGGTTTATTCTTTCAAAAATGCTGGGAATCTACAGAGAAAGATATTATAAGCATGGTAAAAGGCTTCTTTGTGAATGGAGATTTTGACCACCGGCTTAACCAGACAAATATTTGCCTCATCCCGAAGAATGAGAGACCACGTGAGATGGGAGAATTCAGACCAATCAGCTTATGCAATGTTTGCTATAAGATCATCTCAAAGGTTTTATGTAGATGACTAAAGAAGATCCTCCCTAAGTTAATATCTGAAATGCAATCCGCTTTTGTGGCGAAGAGGCTCATTACGGATAACATATTAATTGCTCAAGAAGTTTTTCATGCCCTCCGGACGAATCCTATATGCAATTCTAAGTATGTGGCTATAAAGACATACATGAGCAAGGCCTATGACAGAGTGGAATGGAGTTTCCTTAAAGCTCTTATGTTCAAGATGGGGTTCGATTCAAAATGGGTACATTGGATTATGAGGTGCATTAGTACAGTCTCGTACCAAGTCTTAATTAATGGCGAACCAAAGGGTAACATAGCCCCATCTAGAGGAATACGTCAGGGCGATCCACTATCTTCGTTTCTTTTTATCATATGTACTGAAGCTTTAATAAGCCAGTTGTGGGGAGCAGAGGAAGAAGGGAGAATAACTGGACTCAAAGTGGCACGCTCAAGCCCGGCTATCTCACACTTATTGTTCGCGGACGATAGTTTATTCTTTTGTAAAGCAGAGATCCCGCAATGTGCGGAGCTTTTGAAGATTTTAACATTATATGGCCAAGCTTCGGGACAGCGACCCAATTTTTCGAAGTCTTCGATTCTCTTTGGAAATAAGGTGAACCCGGATTGCAAGAATGCGCTCAAAAGGGCAATCGGAATCTCTAAAGAAGGGGGAATAGGAATGTATCTTGGATTACCCGAAAAGATTTGTGGATCTAAAAAATAGGTCTTTGCCTACGTACAGGAAAGACTCAACAACAGGATAAACTCGTGGTCATCCAAACTATTGTCCAAATGGGGAAAAGAGGTTCTACTTAAATCGGTAGCACAGGCCATTCCGACGTATGTTATGTCGAGCTTTCTCTTACCACAAGAGATTATCATGAAGATGAGAAGCGTCATCTCCAGATTTTGGTGGAGTACCAAGGCTGATAACCGTGGACTCCATTGGATTGCATGGGATAAGATATGCGTCCCGCTGGATAAAGGAGGTCTCAGATTCCGGGATTTGAAGAATTTTAATCTGGCACTCCTGGCAAAACAATTGTGGCGACTTATCTGGTACCCATCCTCCATCTTGGTTCGTGTTCTAAAAGGAATATATTTTCGCTATTCCAATCCCCTGGAAGTTGAAAAATCGGCGTCGCCCTCCTATGGTTGGAGGAGCATTATGGCGGCAAAAGAACTGCTCAAATCAGGACTACGTAGGACTATTAAATCGGGGTTTAACACAAAAGTATGGAGCGACCCATGGATTCTGGTAATCCCGGCAAGGCCGGCGATGAGTATTTCTGTTGACCAGGACCATAATCTATATGTAAACCATCTAATAGACTTTGATTCTAAGAGATAGCGGATAGAAAAAATTCAAGAGCTAGTTGATCCGGAGGATATTCCGCGAATTCTGAGTCTTAGACCATCTCGTATTTTTGATTTTGACGGATATAGCTGGGTCCACACAAAATCAGGGAATTATAATGTCAAATCCGGGTATGAGATAGCCTGTGAAAGAGAGGATGCAATTGAGGGAAAAGAAGTGCTAGAACCGAGTACTAACGCCCTCAAAAGTAAGGTTTTGGTCTCTCAAAACACCGAGAAAAATCAAACACCTTATTTGGCAAGTGATTTTGGGGTGTATAGCGACGCGCAGTAAGCTAGTTGATAGACATTGTGGCAACGATCGCTCCTGCCCAAGATGTGGCATAGAAGAAGAGACAATAAACCTCTTATTTTTTCAATGCCCCTCGATATTACAAGTTTGGAATCTCTCATCTATTCCATGTATTCCGGACGTGTTTCCGTGTGATGCTCTGTTTTGTAATATAGATTATCTGATGACAAAGGCACGAGAACGGGGGACAACAAACGATCTGATCAAATGCTTCCCGTGGATCATGTGGTACATTTGGAAAGTCAGAAATGATAAAGTGTTTAATGGAAAAGATATTCATCATTTGGATATCATTGATATAGCTCTCCAAGAATCGACAAATTGGGAGATGGCCAATTTAGTACAAACCGCGAGTGAAGAAGTGGAGACTCGAGTAGCAAGTTCACTAGACATTACGATTCCGGGTAGTGAATTCCGATGTCAAGTTGATGCTTCTTGGTTAAGTCCTGATAATTGTATGGAGGAGGCCTGGTACTCTTTCGAAATGACTTGATCACTCAGCTGGGTGCATTCACAGAGAATTCGGCTCAATCTTCGTTACACGCCGAAATGGAAATAATCTTGTGGGCAATGAGATATGTCCAAAGTTCTGGTATTACTTCTATTCACTTTCAGACAGATTGTCTGCAGCTTGTTAAGCTTGTTGATGGAGATGAGGAATGGTCGAATCTAGTATCAGAATTAGAAGAATTCAATCATTTGCGCTCTGGATTTTCAAAGTTTTTTCTATCCTTTTTATCTCGTACTTGTAATACCCGTGCCGACTCTCTTGCAAAAGGGGCTCGAGCTCGGGGAGTTGTTTTTTCCCATGTCAGCACAATGGTTCCTATCTGGTTAGCCCACGAAGATAACCTCTTTGAACCATTGTTTTGATTAATGTTACTTTGAAGTCAAAAAAAAAAACCAATCTTCACAATTAATCTAAACCAGTATAAACCAGACTCTATACTTTAATACGTTCTAATTTTTTTTTATTGTCTAGTATGGATCTTAAGCTTAACGTGATTCGTTTATTGTCTAGTATATGGATCTTGTGTTTCCTCTAGAGTCTGCACAAGACTCTGGACATCCTCTAATGCCGGACAAGACCATCCTCAAGTGCAAGATGATATACTAAACTCTCAACTAACATGGTTAGTCTAAATTGATTTCGAAACCTAGTTGTTGTTTTCTATAAAATTTCTCTTCTGTCTTAGATTAATGATAATCATGTTTAATGTTTGATGTATGCATAATGGATATTATTCTTCTGTAGATATATTTCTTTCATTATTTCCTTTGATTGTCGACTCCAAATTTGGCGAATTGCTGAATTTCTTGATGAATATTTCTTTAATAATAACATCAAGATAAATATACGCTGCATCACATATATTGATTATCAAGAAAAGAGAAAAAAAATAACAACAAATTGTTCAGTTACCTAAAGCTACTCAATATCTTATTATATAAAGTAGGATGCATCAAAGTTAGTTTTTAACATGATCGTGACACCTGTCAAGTTAATCGATCAGATTTTGACACGTGTCATAATTAAAAATATATTTCTAAATAAGAAACTAAAATAAAAAGAAAAAATAAGGAAAAAAAAATATTTTTTCCCTTTTCAAGAAGGAAAAAATTAAATAAAATTAACTTCAAAGTAGAAAAATATACAATCAAATATTAATTCTTTTAAAAAAATATTATTATATATAGTTTTATGCATCCAAGTTATTAATTAACATTATCACGATTTTGACATGTGTTTAAAAATTCAACCAATTAGATTTTAACATAATGCTTAAATAAATCTAAAAATTAGTTTTAAAAACAAAAAAAAAACCAATTATATTTTATATTTTTCAATTAGATTAAGAAAATTTTTTAATCGATTACTGATAATAAAAGGAAATATGAAAATTAAAAAAGTTAATAAATTTTTATATGTTTTTCATTTAGATTAAGGAAATTTTATGATCAATTACTAATAATTAAAGAAAAAGAATAACAAATCAAAAAGCCAAATAAGAAAATTAATAAAAAAAAAGATAAATTAGATTAAGGAACTTTAAAAATCGATTGCTAATCCTAAAAGGAAAAGAACTATTATTAGTCACCTCTACATAATAAGTCTATCGATCAAATTTTGATATTATCTAGTAGATTTTGTTTGATAATGTAAAACTTTTATTTGTATTTCTCACAACAAAATAAAATATTTATTTTGTTATATTAAAATCCTATCTGGAAATTGTAACAAAAAAAAATATTAATAAATTTTATATTTCTTTTTAATTTTACTTTTTGCACAAGTGATCGGATTTTATTTTCAAATAATGTTTTACAGGTTTCAAATATTTTATTTGAAACCTGCATATATGCAGGTCCCATTCTAGTCTTATTCTATAAAGTACGATGCGTCAAAGTTGCTAATTAATATGATTGCGACACGTGCCAGGTTAATCGATAAGATTTCTACATATGTTTTGATTAAAATATATTATACATAAAAAATATACTAATCCTAAAAGAAAAAAAGAAAAGAAAATTATATTAAAAGAGAAATAAATAAAATAAAAACAAAAATAAAAAGATATATTTCAATTAAGAAAAGGAAAATCAAAATAAAAATAAATAAGATATTTCAATTTTACTAAAAATAAAAAATAAACGTCAACTAGGATATATTCTAATTTACAAAAAAAAAAAAATATTGATGCTAATGAAATGGTATTAGACGATGATAAGTTCAATGAAGAGTAGGATAGCAAGAATCATGTAGAGAAACTTTTGATGCGAGTATTCAGAAGCATAACTTCTCTAGAGAGCAAAGAGATCATATATGGGAGAATCAAAATAAGTAAATTAAAAACAAAAAGTAAATTAGATTAACTAGAATATATTTCAAAAAGAAAAAAATTTCTAGATGCTAATGATATGACATTAGACGATGATGAGTTCAATGAGGAGGAGAATATCAAGAATCATGTAGAGAGACTTTTGATGCGAGTCTTGAGAAGCATAACTTCTCTAGAGAGCAGATAGATCATATAAGGGAAATGAATGTGAAGTGAAAAAGAGACTTTATTTGCTTGAAGAGGGTTAATGGGGTAGATCTTTAATATATTCGAATTATTATAATTGCATACACAAGTTTTTAACACAGCGGAATAGAAAAACATAGTTGATAAAGTGTGTGAACTATATGAGAAGTAGGATTAATGTTTCTTAGGATCCGTAACAAATTCTGTGTTTTGAATATTTTAATTAAAAATAAATGAGAATTAAAATAAATAAATAACTCTTAAGTTTCGATTTTGTGTTTTTCATATATTTTTGTAGTAGTGGTTAGATTTTCTTTTTTATTTTCTTAAAAAAAAAATTTTAACGACTTTTAAATTTTACTATTATAAATCTGTGTATACGCTGATTCTAATCTAAATTTTAATTATGATAAAAGTAGGATAATTAATTCGTCAAAATTTTAGCATAAATATATATATATATAAATATAAAAAAAAATTAGAAATAAATATAATTCATATGAGAGTATTATTATAACATATATATTTAGAAATATTATAAAAGTAAATTTTAGTTTTTCTTTACAGATTTTATTTTCAATTTAATTTTATGAATTTATTTTTTTTATTAAAACCCCGCGTGTATGCGGATCCTATTCTAGTGTTTCATAATATAAGTTGTTTTAGCTAAAAACAAGAAGATTAAGAAAATTAATTTTTTTCTAAAAGTATTATCTAATATATAAATAAAATACAATTCAGCCAATTATAAAAAAAATCATCAGAATATATTTAGTTACAACAGTATCTAATAAATGTAAAAATTGCATAAAAGTATGAAAAACTTATATTTTGAAACAGTAAAATACTTTTAAAATCGCTTATATTATGAAACATAGGAAGTATTAAATTTTTGCTAATTTTATTTGTTTAATTATAACTATCACTAATTTCACAGTTTTTTAACACTTTATTTTATTAATCTTCGTTTTCGAATGATTACAATATAGAAGAGATCTGACAGATAAAATATAAAAAAAAATCAATGATCTTTCTCAACAACTTAGTGAATAAGGATTCACTTGATGATACATTGGCCATACCAAAAAAATCTTATTTCGAGTCTTGAAAAGATCAATAAAAGATGTTCTCGTACCCACAATAGCAAACGGGTTTCTTATACTTTTGACAACAACACAACAACAATTCTCACAATGTAGATAGATTTTTTCTTTGATTGTCTTCTTCAAATTTAGTTCTGGAAGATTTAGTTTCGGTGAAACCCGCTAGATAGAAACTTTTAACGAGATTCCAATCAGATTAGTAAAGCAGAGTTGAGGAGCAGACGATCCAAACTAGGTAGCACCGAATCTATAAGGAGAAAAGTGATAAATCGAACTAGAGAGAAACCAAATATGTTTCCATTGAAACAGACGAAGAAAGCCCGACAATCCAGACACGGAAAAGCCACCATAAACTAGATCTGGAAATTATATCTAGGGCGAGAAGCAAAAAACCTAAAGCATATACATTAAGCTGAACCAAATATTGAAGGGATTCGGCGCTCCCAGCCACGCTTCTGCCTAAATTCAATCAGATCTACAAATCTAAAACCCACAAAAATCGAATTCATTAAAGAGACACGAAACTAGTGACTTATACAAAAAGAAAAGCAAAAGAAAGCAAAACAGGAACCTGACTCCGGTGCTGAGAAAGCCACCGGAGCCGAAAACAAAAGAAGCAAAGCGGCGGCCCGAAACCCTAAAGGGTGAGAGCTCTTCGTTCTTGGAAATCTTAACTTTATGATATGATTTAGTTATATAATATCTTATGTCTATTGATTTCACAAATTTCACAGTTTATTGAGTTAATTAGGGCATAAGAAAGCCTAGTTTCATTCTCATTATCATTCTCAATTCCATGGATCACATTTAGGAAATATTGACTTTTGAATACCACAATGGAATGAAATGAGATGGAGAATATCAAAACTGCCGAAAGATGTATGTAGTGTATGAGCGCAACATATAGTTAAATTCAGTTCGAACAGATTTATGTAGATTTTGTGGTTTGTTTCCCTTGTCAATGTATATTTGTCCGCGGTAAAACCCACAAAAATCGAATTCATTAAAGAGACATGAAACCAGTGACTTATACAAAGAGAGAAGCAAAAGAAAGCAAAACAGGAACCGACTCCGGTGCTGAGAGAGCCACCGGAGCCGGAAACCAAAGAAGCAAGGCGGCGGCCCGAAACCCTAAAGGGTGAGAGCTCTTCGTTCTTGGAAACCTTAACTTTATGAGATGATTTAGTTATATAATATCTTATGTCTTGTGATTTCACAAATTTCACAGTTTATTGAGTTAATTAGGACATACGAAAACGTCATTTCGCAGTTTTGACGAAAAACGTGATTTTTGCGGTTTTAACGGAAAAACGCGGTTTTGGCGGAAAAATGTTTTTTCATGATTTTATAAAAAAAATGAAAGATAGATTATAACGCAAAAAAGTTCAAAGAGTTTTTGGTCATTTGACATAAAACGCGTCCAGATACATATACAGACATATAAAACGGACGTAACTGCATCGAGATACAATTTCTGGATGCATGAGCCAAAATCGCAAACGAACATCATCTGATTACTGTGTCCAATTATTGCGCTTAGACGCTGCGTTTGGAAATCTCATTCTTTTCACCAAACGAACAGAGATTTTCAATTCCATGGATCATATTTAGGAAAGATTGACTTTTGAATACCACAATGGAATGAAATGAGATGGAGAATATCAAATCTGCCGAAAGATGTCCGTAGTGTATGAACGCAACATATAGTTAAATTGAGTTCCAACAGACTTATGTAGAATTTATGGTTTGTTTCTCTTGTCAATGTATATTTGTCATTATGTACACGGTACGTCTTTTCGTGTTGTTCCGTAATTTTTTTTTAAATATAGATTTTTTTCGTTAAAGCCATACTTTAATACATAGATATTTGTTTCTCTTGTCTTTGTTAATTTGTTTTTAACGGAGTTCTATGAGCTCTGAATCAACAAATTAATATGTTATGTTTGTGTCAGTCACTCAGTCTAGTGAAAAAAAATCGTGACTATTCAAGGTTCTTATATATTGTAACATAAATGAAAACATGCTTGAAATGAAAAGGACAGAATTTAAGAAGCATTAAATACTGACTTTACGTAACATATTTCTAACGTCATTGATAGTCGACAAATGAGAAATGAATACGTAATTTTGTAGATCTCCCTCTCCTAAAACCTCCCTACGTTTCTCGAGCATTGCACTTTTTCAGCTTTTTGTTTTTTTTTAACTTACATTTATCGAAGCCCATAATTAACTTCTTGGGAAGTGTAAAGTAAATAAGCCTTTAATTCTTTTTTAGAGCATCTCCAAAAAAACTTCAAATTTGAGGTTTGCCAAATTTCAAATTTGAGATTTGGAGTTGTTAAAAGTAAAACCTCAAATATAACTTTAATATTATTATATTTTGCATTTTAATTCTTACTATAGATTATAATTAAGTAAGATCAATAGTTTTGATTATAATACAATTCATCACCCTCTCCTACCGCTCCACATCATAATTTTTATTTTTAATATATTTTTGTTTTTCTAATTTAGACAAACAATGTAGGTTGCATATATAGTTTGAAGAATGTAGCTCGACTATATAGTTGAAGAATATAGCTCGACTATATAGTTGAAAAATGTAGCTCGACTATATAGCTCGATTAATAGTCGATTATACGGCTTGACTATATAACTTGACTATATACCTTGCTTATTGAAAGGTAATAAAAAAATTATAGTAGAAAGGACCGATTGGGTTTTTTGTGTCCATTGTAAATAGCCTAACATAAAATTTATAAATAATAATATAATAAAGCATTATATTATAATATGATATTACATAAACTTAAAAAAAACACACACACCAACTCGAAAATTACAAGCAAAATATAAATTACTCAACAAAATTATTTCCATAATGCTCTCATATATAATCAGTTAATGCATTTCGAAGTGCTAAATAAGTTTCTTTATTTTTTATCTCTAGATTACGAGATAAAAAACGCTGAAATCGTCTATTCTCATTGGTTGCCATTTCGACTATTGGCTCTGGCGCTGGTCTTGCATCTCTAATCGGGGCATTGATATCACGTTCATCTTCGATCATGTTATGCATTATAATGCACGCAGTTATTATATCATGTAATACCTCTTTCTTCCAATAACGTGATGATCCCGCTATGATAGCAAATTTGGATTGTAGAACTCCAAATGCACGTTCAACATCTTTTCGACATGCTTCTTGTTTTGTTGCAAACAATTTTTTCTTTGGACCTTGGGGATCGCTTATAGTTTGAACAATAGTTGACCATTTTGGATAAATACCATCAGGCAAATAATAACCCATGTTATATTCTTTTCCCTGAATAACGTAATTAGCCGGGGGAGCAGTACCTTGAGCAAGCTTCGAAAATAAATTTGATGACTTCAAAACGTTAATGTCGTTGTTGCTGCCAGGCATACCAAAATAAGCATGCCATATCCATAGATCGTAATCTGCAACTGCTTCAAGAATAATTGTCGGTGATCCACTGCGACCATCAAATTGTCTTGCCCATGCAGTTGGACAATTTTTCCACTTCCAGTGCATACAATCTAGACTACCCAGCATACCCGGAAATCCCCGTTGTTGGTCGATATTGAGAAGCCGAGCCACGTCCTCTGATGTTGGTGACCTAAGATACCACTCTGAAAACACCTCGACAATTGCCCGACAAAATCTCTTCATGCATTCAATTGCTGTGAACTCTCCTATTTTGATATATTCGTCTGTGGCATCAGCAGGCATACCGTACGCCAAAATTCGAATAGCAGCAGTTATCTTTTGCAGGGTTGATAAGCCTAATCTACCAGTTGCAATACGCCGCTGAGTGAAGTAATTGTCATGTTGGCTAACAGCTTCAACAATGTGAAGAAATAACCTCCGGGACATTCAGAATCGACAATGAAACTCTCTTTCACCGTACACCGGATTATCAGAAAAATAATCATTGAACAAATTACGATGAGCATTTTCTCTGTCACGATGTATAACTGCGTGACCGGGAATAGAGCCTCGATGACTTACGTGATCATTTTGTTGAGTGAGTTGCTGAATTAGGCGGTTGTTGTTGGCAAGCAAATTGATTGCGATTTGTTGTTCGCTCGCCATTGCTTCATTTTCATTCAACAACCATTCATCAAACTCAGATGAGTCTGAATCTGAAGACGAAGAAGAAATTTGCATAGAAGATGGACTTCCAATATTAAAATTCATTTTTACTAATTTGTGATATTGTGATGCTTGTCTAACATTCATATATGCATTTATATAGATAAAGAAATTTACTATTTGATGAGATAAGAAAATCTAACGAATTTAATCTATATCATTCATTATATCTTCCTCATCATCAACCGTTGGATTAAAATCATATCCAATCTATGCATCTTATCTACCATTTTCAAATAATAAATATTCAAAATTTAATCTATATCATTCACTAGATCTCCTTTAGCATCAACCCTTGGATTGGATTCTATCCAACCTATCACCTTATCCACCTTATCCACCGTTTCATATAAAAAAATCTTGAGAATTTAATCTACACCATTCATTAACTCTTCTTCATCATCAGCCATTGGATTAAATTACATCCATCTTATCTAAAATTGTGTATAAATATATACTTCAAGCAATGAAAAATGACACTTCAACCAACTTCTTCTTTTCTAAACAAAAATATGGAAAAAAGTAGAGGCTCATCATTCACTCAAAATGAAGATGAGTTGTTATGTCGTGTGTATCTACAAATATCTCAAGATCCAATTAGTAGCAATAATCAAACTTCAGGGATATTATGGGAAAAAGTAAAAAATAGTTATAATGAAAAAAAAAAATACGGGTTGAGAACTTAGAAGCAACAGATCTCTACAAGGTAGGATGAATACTATTATTTATACGGTTATGAATTTGAAGAGTTGCATCATCCAAGTGGAGAATATGCATCCAAGTGGTGCATCCGAATTTGACATTGTAAGTATATTTTTTTTCTACTCCATTTTTATATAATATTTGTTTACATATTTAACAAAGTTTTATGTTTCAAATACTCTACAGATGGAAAAAGCCAAGAAATTGCTAATACAAGATCCTAAACTAAAGAAAGGTTTTAAATTTGACCATGTGTGAGGTTTGATGAAGGATATCCCAAAGTTCACAGACAATGTCAATATCGGTATTCCAGATATTCCTAGCGCTGAGAGCGATATCGGCAGCTCCCCAACATCACAATCTCCATGAATTTTTTCATTTTCAATCAATCTAAGCAATGATGACGGTGGATCAAAGTCATCACAACGTCCCATTGGATCGAAGAAAGCAAAACTGAAAAGAAAGATTGATGAAGGTAATAATTCATCTGTCGATACTTTGGTTTCATCAAACGAACAAATCCTTGATTTCTTAAAACAAAGTACAACAACTAGGGACATGGGTCTTGAGATGGCTCAATTGCGTATGCAAAATCAAGCTAAAAAAATTGCTGTAAAAGAAATGCGGAAGGAAAACAAAATATTGTTAACACATTTAGACTCTATCGTTGATCCTAATACTCGTGAGTTTATTCGATCGGAGCAATTAAGAATCATACAAAAAAGAACTCAATAACAACAACAACAACAACCTCCAGTTGGACCAAATTTTTATAGACAATATTTTGGTGGTGATGGAGGTTCGAACCTAAATTTACCTGAATATTAGTATTGTTGTATTATTTTAATTTGTCTAATATTTATGTGTTTATGTATTTTTTTTTTTGTATTAAATTTTCTTAGTGTAATATTGTTGTTGTGTAATATTAATTTTGAATGAAATGTAATATTTATTTTATATAAATATTTTTGTCATTTTAAATTATTTATTTAACTTTAAGTGTAAAAGTTAAATTTATAATCATATATGTCAAATACAAATAATACATATAATTATAAGGTTAAAAATGATAAACAGCAAAATTATTAAGATATTTTTAATAACATAAACTAATTAGAAGGACTAAAAGTGCAAATAAAAACATAGAACTTCAAATTTGAAGTTTTGAATAGTGGAACCTCAAATTTGAGGTTTCACTATTCAAAACCTCAAATTTTGAAGTTTTGAGGTTTCTTTTGGAGTGAGCAAAACTTCAAATTTGAAGATTTGAGGTTCTTTTTAGAGATGCTCTTATAACCATATCGGACAATAAATGTGACAATGAAATTTGTTTTTGAAATGTCAAAATCAAAATCACATAAAATTACTGTCTCCATGCCCAATTGACACACGCCATGGTATATCGTACTATTATTTTTCTATGTAATACTCTCTCTCTTTCATAATAAGTGTCATTTGGAGAAAATGTATCTGCAATGTATTTGGATGTATTAAACTCAAAACATATCCATATACATCCAGTTACATTGCAGATACATTTCTCTAAATGACACTTATTATGAAACAGAGGGAGTATTGATTAAAGACATGAAGAGATTGGCAACAACAAAATAAAGAGTGAGATACAGTTTTGTTTTGGTTTTTAATGTGGTAAAGTTAAATGTGCTAAAAAATTGTGTTATAAATTATAATATTATAATGTTTATATTAATGTTTGCAATTGGTGTTATGGTTGTTCGGGGTCTTGTGGTCTAGTGGTAAGGAGACGGGATTGGAACACCAACATGTTTTAAGTTTGATCCACCTGCTGCGAGAAACTAAACATATTGTCTTGTACACCCACACGGATATGGATCTTTGTTTTTGGTCCATTTGCATATCCGGAGAGAGGGTCTATCCGTGGATTCCACCTCCTTCAGGGATTAGTCTGAGCCTTTCCATAGGCTTATGATTTATCCTGAATTAGAAAAAAAAAAAATTTGGTGTTATAGTTAAAAAGTATTTGGAAACAAGATATATTATTAAAAATATATTTTCAAAAAAGTTTAAAAAAAAAATTGTAACTAGAATTAGAATATAGCACAACTTAACGAGTTTAATGTAAGTATGCCCCGATTCAATTTGTGTTTAGATCCGCTACTGAATGATAAACTTTAAAAAAGCAAAATAAAATAAAATAATAATCAATTAATGACCAGTCAGCTTTTACATTTTACGCATCACAGTTTTACATTTTACGCATCATAGTTTCCCTTTACAACTAAGCATCGATGCAATGCGACTTCCACATTTCTTGCTTTCATTTCTACTTTCCACGTCAACAATATACCTTAATCACAAACTAATTTGTTTTTTTGCGAAACTTTAAATATTAAAGATCCCAGTCAATATAACAAAGGAAAGCAAAAAGTAATGCACATATACAAATAAATAAAAATTTATCAAAAACTTATTAAAAGGATATAAATCATTAAATTAAAACTAAAGCTGCGGAAAAAAAAAACAAAAGCCATCTTTATCTTCTTTTTTTTTTTAGGTTGACAACGGTTTTACATCTAACATAATCATAATTTTAAACCTAACCATAGCTCACATCCACGTGTACAACTTCAAATTACGAGACCATCCTTTTAGTCATACGAGGTGTATAAGCAAAAGTTGACGGTCATTTTGGTAATTGTCTTCCTCGTTCTCAGTCACATCACCGAACAACCGTTTGGATTCTCGTCGCTGAATAACTCAAACGAATCGGACGGTCGAGACTGATAAGGGTTTTGATCGGACGGTAGATATCCCGGATGCATATAAGCGTACGAATGCGGTGGCGCAGGTGAGTAATACGACGCCCCGTCTATACTAACCGGAGATTGAGCAACGTTATAACTTACGCCGTACATAACCTGCGGCGCATAGTAGTTTGGTGGGTAAGGATACATATCCTGACGTGGCGGATTGCTATTGGTCGGAATATGATGGGCATCGTTCTGATTAAATGGACGGTCGTGATCTGCTTCAGGAGTACTGGGCGGAAGAGGAAGTGATCTAGTACGGACAGGTCCACCGGTAGAATTGTTACCACTGTTAATTTTTTGCCCCTT
The DNA here is from genome assembly GCA_020283515.1 of Alliaria petiolata. Lineage (NCBI taxonomy): Eukaryota > Viridiplantae > Streptophyta > Magnoliopsida > Brassicales > Brassicaceae > Alliaria > Alliaria petiolata. The sequence continues at coordinate 374,324,598 of JAHZTW010000001.1, forward strand.
CTTTTTCTTCTTTTTACCAGCATTGCCACCGCTTTCTTCAGCTTTCTTCTCCTCTGCCGGCGCCGGAGAATCCACCGGTGACGGAGAAACTGCCGGAACAGAGTCTTTCTCTTTAACAACGACCTTTTCCTCCTCTTTCACCGGATCACAAGTTTCGCCACCGTTGCCGGAACTACACTCTCCGGCGACATCGGGTTTTTCAGATTCCGGTTTATCAGTACCGGAAGAAGCAGTTACATCGGCTATTTCCGGTTTTTCTTCTTTCTTCTTCTTCTTCTTATTCTTCTCTTTCGGGTCGACCGGTTTGTCCTCTTTCGGGTCTACAGGTTTATTCTCTACCGGTTCGGGTATCTCCGGCAATAGATCGGCGGTTTTGCCTGCCTTGTGAAGCTTCTTTAACAGAATCTCCGGTGAGACGATTCCCATCACCGTTACCTTATTCTGCTTCACATCAATGTCTACTCTATAAACACCTACAACCAAAATTACATTTGTATACTCGTTAATAATAATTTATTTTATTTTTTTGTTAAAACTCGTTAATAATAATAAATTAACCAATTTACATAACCAAAATTAGTCATGTGATAAAATAAAATTAGCTAAACTTCCCAATAATAAACTACAGTACTACATTATTGCAGCGAAAATTAGAGGTACTTCTAATTTTAAAACTTGAATCATAGAAAATTAACCACAAAACATATAAAAATTGTTGTAAAAAATTAAATAATAAATTAAGCAAAAGGGTTTATGTATTAATTACCTTCAATGGTGGTAAGGATTTTTTTCACTTTTCTTTTGCAGCCTTCGCAGTGAATTGAAACTTTCAAGTTGCATGTCTGCGAGACCAAAAATATATAGAGTACTCAAAAACACAGATTATTGAAAAGAGATATAAGAAAAACAAGAATAGTTCAATCTGTAGAAACTTAATAAATGGGTTTGTTGAATATTCATTTTGAGAATAGTGAAGGTTAGAAATTGAATACATGGATTATTGAGTTCAAATATTTGAAACTATACTTATAGTTATATGCATGAAGGGTAACTAAATAAATTACCTTGTATGGAAGTGGAGGAGGTGGAGGAGAAAGATCTTTAACTTCTTTGGATTGCTTCTGTTCTGATTTCTTAGTTTCTGGCTTCATTTCTTCTGTTGCCATTTCAGAACACACAAGATTGTTAGATCTTTGAAGCGGAAGAGCAAGGGAGAGAGAGAGAGTAGTTTGTGTTTGGGGAAGGCAAAAGATTATGGGGAAGTCATTATGACTTTATTTTAAAGGATGGGGATATGAGCTTTTTCTCTGTTTTTTTTTAATTTTCTTTAAAATAAAGAGTAAATTGCAAAACAGCCCTCAAAGTAACCAAAGTTTTCAATATAAACAATTACTCATAACAAAATTCAAAAACAAACCATCCAAGTTAATATAAAATCAGCAAAAAAGCTTTGTAGCACTTTGTGATATAATTTGTTTAATCGTTTCTATGTAAGAAAGCGACAAAAGACATGAAATTCTTTAAAATTTGGGAAAAAAAATTTAGGTCTTACTTTAGTTTACAGTATTAACCGTATTAAGAGAAATTAATACGATTTGAGACAATTAATTTTGACAAAGTTCTCTGCTCGTGGGATAATTGAATTTCGCTTATGATTTATGATTAGTTTGTATGTTCTAAGATTAATGTTTATTTTTTTTTTTTAAAATATCAAGTCGTCTCCTTACTTATTCTTGAATCATTAAATTGAATTAGTATTCAAGTTTGTATCTAAATACAATTTGTGATTTTATTAATTTCAAAAGTTCTTTGATATTTGTATCAATTTTTTCCAATTCTATGAATAATAACCAAAAATTTATAAAAAATTCAAATTTTAACGAGTCTTGAATCATATGTACGTAAATTGTGTTTTGTATATCTTTTTGATTAAACTAAAAACTATGAGTTTTAAATTTTGTTATCACAATAAATAATTTTACAGTCAAGGTCATATTACTTATATTATATTAGTTGGATGATTGTTTTGTAATTTTGTAGGTCATAGGTTAGTTTCCAAACTTTATACAAAAATTCAATTTTTTGTTAGTTTAGATTTTGTTTTGCAGTTTTCCCCTAAATTAATGTAGGTATTGAATTTTGTTAATAAAAGAAGATATATTTTCCTTCTATACGGGGAAGTCACTTTACTTGTCCACTGGAAATAAAATGTTTTTAATTCTTTGCCCAAGAATAACCATGCTTTGATCTAGAGTTAGAGTTAGTGGAGGTTACTGGTTCTTATATTTTAATGGATTTGAAAATTCTCTTTTAATTTATAAAATATTCAAATCTACTCAAATAACAAAGTTAAATCTTGTATTTGTGTCTTTGTATTTTACTCATGAAAACACTTGAAAATCCATTCAAATCCAATAAAAAATCAAATCTTTATAACACTTGGATTTTAAAATCATAGAACCAATAACACTGGATTTCAATATAGATTTTAAAATCATAGAACCAATAACACTGGATTTCAATATAGATTTTAAAATCATAGAACCAATAACACTGGATTTTAATATGGATTTTAAAATCATAGAACCAATAACACTGGATTTTAATATGGATTTTAAAATCATAGAACCAATAACACCGGATTTGGTTTGGATTTCAAAATCCATTAAAATACAAAAACCAATAACATCCCCTTAGAGTTGACAACAAAAAACATGCTTTAATTTGGTTGTTTACTTTTTAGTTTTTGATAAATACTCTTATTCGGAAACTCGTTAGGCGGTAATCAGACGCTCGGTCCGGGCCTAGCGATTTTTTCAAAAATCGGAAATAAATCGGGGAGTAATCGGGAAGGAATTTTTTAATTTTATTTGTATTTCTCATATATATATTAATATAAGCTAACTAAACATAATGATTTGGTGTGGTACGGTGGTCTGTGCTATTTTGACCTTCTCAAAGGTGACGGGTTCGACGCTTGTGTGTGTGTTTTCAATTATTTTCTTGTTTTTGATTTAAATGAACGTAAAATGACCAAATTACCCTTATCTTCTTCCTCACCTCTGCGCCTCCCAAACCCTAATTTGCGTCGATTTTTTTTCTTCCACCTTTGTTATCGTTTTTGATAGATATCTTGTGTTTTTCACCTAACTATAACAGATCTACCATTAACTATATGATTTTGAGCTTTAAATCCAAAAGAGGATGAAATCTTTTTGAAATTTCCGAGTTTATAAACGATTTTGGTGAAATCGCCTCGGTTCTTGGCCGCCGCACGTTTAACCGGCGATTAAACGGTTGCGGCGGCCGCGTTTTAGAACATAGATAAATACCAATGAAATAAAAGATATACTCTTTCTGTTTCACGAAGAGTCTTGTTTTATAAATAATGTTTTTTTATATTTTTAATGCAGAATTTTAAATAAAAATTTAGTTTTAATCTTCTTAATTCAATATTTTAATTAGAGAGAGAAATTTGTTTAATATATTAATAAAGGGTAAACTAGAATCAAGAACGAGTTGGACGGTTTTAGTAAGGAGTTTAGAGGCGAAAATAGTAGTAAATGAGTTTAGAATTTCAACTTCAAAAGTCTTGTATAAAAATAAGAACATATAATTGTAAGTAGAAAAATAGTGTTAGTGTAGTGTGGTCAAAGTCGAATCCCCTTCTCCTATGCTCCTTTTAATTTTATAGTTTGAGTCTATGTCTAACATTCTCATTTACTCGGTTTGATTTGCCATTAGTTATATTTATTCTCGTTGTTTTGGCCATTTTTTCATCAAAGTTGTTCTTTTAAATGATTCTTCAATCTATCCCGGAGTCGATTTTAAGTTTGACTGCTTAGGTTTGATTTTGTCATTCACTCCGGGCTGATCCAAGTTCGTTGCTTGACTTCGATTTGTGCCTTTCACTTTAATGATGTTTTTCACTTCTCTCTCGGCCACCAGTTTGCTCCTTAGTGAGTCATGATTCTGGAACGAGATTTATATACCAACAAAGATATGTTGTTATGTAATGACTGAGTTTTAAAATTGAAAAAAAAACAAAATAAATATGTTAAAATCTCTTCTTTTTACAAAAATAATGATCAGAAATATTTAGTTAATTCAGAATAATTTAGTCGGTGAGACGAAATACAGTTGAATATTTCGTCTAGTCATTTACTAGTTATTCAGCACACACACTTGTAACTCGCACAACATATAGTTGTCACATTTTTGATACCGTTGCAATTAATCCTTATATAACTTGTTTTTGATACTGTTGCAATAAATCCCTATAATTAATTGCAACATTATGTCATATTAATCATACAAAAGAAGGAATGATAAAAAATTTAGTTCAAAAAAAAAAAAAAGAAGGAATGATAATTACTCTAACAAATCTTTTTCAAAATACGAAGTATTGTATATGACTTCAAAAAGATATGCATGTACAAAATACTTGGTTAATTTAAAAAAAAAAAAAAACTAAAAGATATTGTTGATAGGGGTTTTACACCCTCCTCTAATAAGAGATCGCCATGTTAGCAATACCATAATGTACTTATATTGGTGAATAGTCTGACAACTTTTTCGGTGGCATTCGGTAGTATTATGAAGTAGGTAGAAGATGATACGAAAATGGTCTATCTACTGCGGTGACAAAAACTTGCATTCAACCTCTTACAGATAATACCACTATTGGGACATCACCTACATAATGAGTTTATAGGCCTAACTAGAAGTAATATACCAAAGTAAAATTTCTGTAAATACTTCTCTTCAAATTAAAGAAAGGAGCAGGGTCCGAGATACCTCATAAAGAGGACGATTCGGCCCTAGAAATCTAAGTAAGGAGAGGCTTGAGAATAGTAAAGACATCCCCAAGTAAGCGGTTGTCGAAGGATCCTCTTGATCCAACCTAAAGAGAGAGAGAGTTCCAACCTCACTCTCCCTAAAAGTAAAGGATTATTTCTTCTACCCATATTAACACAAGAACAACATATTTGGACTTCAATCCTCTTTTTCTATATCCAAAGAGATTGATCATGAAAATGATGATCTTGTTGGTCGATAATTGAGTTTGTTCTAATTTACATAATTAGTTATTATGTAAGTATATGTTAAAAGGTGTGTGTAAGAGTCGGGTTCTTAAGAACGAGTAGTTACAGTTTGGATAGTTTTGTTTGTGAATTATAAGTGAAGAGTTACAACTCTTAACTTTTGAATTGTTTCAAATCTATTTAAGTTGTTATTGTTGTTATGTAAATAACATGTTTCAGATTATAAAAAAAAGTTTTATCTTTCGTTCATTGTGATAATTGTTTATCACAATCAATTGCTGTGATAAACTCTCTTATTTTGTTTCTTCGTTCTTCTACGCTGTTTTGGGAAATCAATATTCTAACATGGTATCAGAGCTTATTTGGTCTCGGAGCCTGTTCAAGGACAACAAGAATAAGAAAAAGTCCGCCGTGAGAAGAAGAGAAAGATGGATAGCACAATTAACGGTGAGAAACCGAAAAAAGAAGAAAAAGAAGAGGTGATGACAAGAGAGAGCACCATCAACCTTCACAAACGCATCCACATGTCGGACCTTCAGGAAGAAGGCTCCAAAAGCGATAAAGGAGATATGATATCTTCTGAAAAGGCAATGAAGACAACAAATGTGGAGATGGAGTTGTGGAAGGAGAATTATGGAACTTTGTTCGACAACGTCTTGGTGAATCACAAGGATGTGGAGAAGGCATCACTCGATGAAGTTGAGAATCCAAATAGTTCTTCAACTGAAACAAGACTGAGAAGCCGCGTGTTGAAAGAAACAGAACAAGGCTAATTAGCACAAAACGAAAAAGGTGGTGTTGCGTTTGTGAGGAAGACGACAACACAGAGGAAGGTGCTTGTTGGGAAAAACATAGAAAGGCTACTCAGCAAAAAGTTTCAAGGAATCAAACAGACTGCGACTAGAGAAAGCTAAGGTGATGACTCAAGAAGAAACAAAACAGACTACGATTAGAAAACGCCGAGGTGAAGGTTTGAGTCAAACAGACCAAGGTTAAAGCCGAGGTGATGGTTCTTAAAAAGAAAAAATGTGACGTCAAGGAGACGTGATGGTGACACCAAGCAAGGAAAGAGGCTGCTTATCTAAGAGAAAGGAAGCAGAGGCCGGTTACAGAGATAATTGAAGAAGACGAGGAGAAGATTCACGCAACCCACGAGACAAAAGCTGGTCACATAGATGACTGAAGAAGACATGGAGAAGATTCACGCAACACACGAGATGGAAGCTGGCTACAGAGATAACCAAAGAAGACGTGGAGAAGATGATTCACGCAACACACGAGATAGAAGCTAGCTACAGAGATAATCGAAGAAGACGTGAAGAAGATTCATGCACAACACGAGACAGAACCGGTTGCAGAGATAACCGAAGAAGACATGAAGAAGATTTACGCACAACATGCGAGATAAACTGGTTATGGAGATAGCCGAAGAAGACATGGAGAAACTTCACGCACAACACGAGACCTTAATTGGTTACAGAGATAACCGAAGAAGACGTGAAGATGATGATTCACGCATGAGACTTCAAGAAAACATGAGAAAAGCTCACGAGAGACTTGAAGTAGACATGGAGAACGCTCGCGGGTAAGAGAAAACCCAAGAGTTCTAATGTCTGAAAAAAACAATTGATAAGAATTTATCAATTGCAAAACAGAGCAAAGCAAAGCAAAATGTAAGAAAATTACATGTGTATCGTGAATCGAAAGTCACCAAAAGAAACGCAGAGGCTAAGAAGGAAATTTCAAGAGACATGACATTTGAAGAATAAGAAGGAGATGATACTTCACAAATGGTGGAGTGTGAAGGTGCGGCTCAAGCAATTGAAGTGTGTGTTCTCCTTCAATTATAGAATGAAGAGATGCCATGGACGAAGAAATTAAGATGATAGAGAAGAAGAAGATCATTGGCGTGAAATAGATATATCGTATCAAGACAGATGCATATGGGAATCCAACAAAGTACAAAGCAAGTGGAGAACTTGAAGAAGAGATTCAAGTCACACAACCATCTGAATTCATAGTTAAAGGTCCAAAGAACTAAGCATCTTGGTGTAAGACAGAAACTCAATTAAGGGGGAGTGTTGGTCGCTAATGAAGTTTGGTCTAATTTACATAATTAGTTATTAAGTAAGTTTATGTTAAAAGGTGTGTGTAAGAGTCGTGTTCTTAAGAACGGGTAGTTACAGTTTGGATAGTTTCGTTTGTGAGTCATAAGTGAAGAGTTACAACTCTGAACTTTTGTATTGTTTCAAATCTATTTAAGTTGTTGTTGCTATAATATAAATAATAAGTTTCAGATTAATAAAAAAGTTTATTTTGTTTATTATGATAATTGTTTCTCACAATCAATTGTTGTGATAAACTCTCTTATTATGTTTCTTCGTTCTACTCTATTTTGGGAAATCAATAGAGAAATTGCCTCAAACAGCCCCATTTTAAGTTTTTATTTCAATAATAGACCTAAAATTTTTGTTATTCACTTTTAGCATTATTAGAAAGGTGTTAGACACATTTAGGAAGACTATCATAACTCAATTTAGGAAGATGTTAGACACATCTAGTAAGGCTTTCCTAACTTTAATGAAAATTTAGGAAGCCGAAGACATTAGACACATCTAGGAAGGGTTTCTAATTTTAATGAAGGCTATTTATGAACAAACGAGTTTCTAGGGCTAACAAATCTAGACCCAAAATCCGTTTTCAGAGTGCCAAAAAATCTGATTAGAAAAAAAATAGAAAATAGCCATGAAAAATAAATTATTTTTCCTCAATGAAAAAAATGTCTTTGGACATATAGTCATTACAATTGGATACAAATGAGTATTTATGAGAAAAAGAACTAAAAAAAAATTGATAAAAATGAGATCACAAGTATAAAGTCCAACTTGTGGCACAAGATCTCTAAGATTGGAAATTGATTATGAAGAGACATTATCTGGTCATGGATGCAATCACATTCAGATTTTTGATGAGACTAACGACATCTAAAAGTCTAGATATCTACCTGATGGACGTTGTGACTACATATTTATATGAATCACTTGATAGTCACATATATATGAAAAATATAGAAAGATTAAAGATCCATGAAGGATCAAAGATACATAAAGCATCTAAGAAATTTTATTCGGTCAAATTACAGCGATCATTTTACGGATTAAAATCTGGATGCTATGCCTTTGCGTATTTATTAAGAGATCCTCATCCGGATGTGTAATCATTGTTGTATATTGTTGATGACCTCAACATAATTGAAACTCAAAAGTAGATTGATGACGCAAGCACTCATATGAAAAAGAGTTTGAAGCGAAGGATCTTGGAAAGACAAAACTTTGTCTCGGACTCCATATAGAACATTTCAATACGACAAAGTATATGTGCATCAATCAAATTACACAAAAAGTTTTAAAACGCTTTCATTTGGATAAACGAATCTTTTGAGTACGTCAATGGTCAATATATCGCATAATGTTGACAAGGATCCATTTTCACCCTGTGAAGATAACGAATAAATATTACGTCCTGAAATAACTTATATGAGTGCCATCGATGGGCTTATGTATCTTGCAAATTTTACTTAGCCAGATATAGCTTTTGCTACCCATCTACTTGCAAGATACAACTAATCTCCTATGCGCACACACTGGAATGAAATAAAACATATATATTGTTATCTCCAATGTACGATTAACTTATGATTACTTTATCCTATAAACTACGAGTTTGGTCTAGTTGGTTTTGCAGATGTAAGATACTTATTAAATTCGCATAAAAATCGATAGCAAATCAGACACGTTTTTTAAAACAGATTTTAGTTGCCATGTCTTCAAATTATGTGGAGATCATTATGCTTTACGAAGCATGCTGAGAATGTATGTGTGACTTAGAGATGTGCCTATTCATATACAAGAAGAAAACAGAATAATCACGAATATATAACCAACAAAAGTGTTTAAAGACAATGGTTCTTATGTCGCTCAATTAAAGAATGTTATATCAAAAGTGATAAGACAAAACATATACTCAAGAACTCGAGAGAAACAAAGATGTCGATATCGAGTACATTTTTTCAAGCAACAACATAACAAATCTTCTTACAAAAAAACTTCATACTACAATATTCAGAAAAGCACGTTCACAATATTAGAATGCGTCATCTACGAGACATGTAAAGAAAAAAAAAATATCTCTTCCAGGGGAAGATGCATTAATGCACTTTTTTATTTTCCTTGTCATGGCTTTAATCTTTCTCCTTTACTAACATAATACTAAATATATAAATATATAAAGTTTGAAATCAAAAATAAGAAAAAAGAACAAGATTTTGGATTTTCTCTCTCTAATTATCTTTCTAAACATTTTTAAATCTTGGGAAAATTAGAAATAAACGATGTTTTTAGTGTTCTCTTGTCCATCTATACCTTCTTAAGCAATTGTTGGTGACTTATTCTTTATATTAATTGAAATCCAATTATACCCTCTTAATTTGTTAATTATTTCTGAAATATAATTATAAATACATAATACCCTCTTTTGATTATTTTCGAAAATCAGTTGTTTACACATGAAAAAGTTGGGCATCAAAAACTTGTGAACAAAAATTTATGATGAACAAAATTTTTTTATCTATGATGAACAAAAAATAATTAATCAATTCTTCCAATAGAATTTGCACAGATCAATTTGCTGTAAAACAAACAACAAATTCAATAAACTCACCATATTTATGTGAAATCTATCCATTCCTTTTTGGTTTAGATAATTGATTTTTGCAGAGATTTGAATGAATCATAAACAGATAATTAGAGTTAAGAAACGCCGTGGAAAGATGAAGAGAAGAGATGTTCTAAAACTCGCAGAAGACACCTTCTGAATTTGGCAGAACACGTACATTATGCAGAATGTATATTCTACGAAATCACGGAATACGTACATTATGCAAAATGTAAATTCTACGAAATCGCAGAACACGTACATTATACAGAATATATATCCTACGGATTCACAGAATATATACACATCGCAGGAGACAAGTTCTAAAACTCGCAGATCATAGAAAATCCGCAGAATACACCTTCTGAATTTCGCAGAACATATCGAAAAAGATTTGTAAATATTTTTTTTATTACGTTTTTGGAATAATAAAAAATTTCTGTTTTTTAAATATTTATTTTTTCTTTCCAAGTATTTAAATTAATATTAAATTTTTTTTTTTACAAATAAATAAAATATTAAAATATATGATTGTGGAGGTAGTTTAGACACAATTATACCTATTAAAATAAAAGTGTAGATGGACAAGAAAACACTAAAAACATACTTTATTTCTAGGGAAAATTAGAAATAAAGGATGTTTTTGTATCCTCTTGTCCATCTACACCTTCTTAAGTCACCATCGGTGGATTAAACTTTATATTAATAAAAATCTAACTCTACCCTCCAAATTATTAATTAATTTATATAATTATTCTATTGAATAAAAAAATTAAAATTAATTTTTTCTTCATTTCACACATAACCGTACCACAACTGTTTTCTTTACCCAACCAAATTTCTCACTTGTTCGATCATTTGTGATAAAAACTCGCTCAGATTTTAAGTTAATAACCAAATCGCTAGGTAGATAAGTGAATTCAATATAAACAATATTTTGTTCTATTCCATAGTCTTCTGAAACCATTATCTTTAATTCTTCAAAAGTAGTAGTAAATTCCAAAGTAAGTAATCTAGCACGTTTTTCTTGATCAACAACACTCCCACTCGTTGCTGCCAAAGTATCTTCAAACACCGCATGTCACATACATTTTCAGCATATTTATCTATGATAAACAAAACAAAAAAGTTAATCAATTCTTTCAAACAAGATTTGCACATATCAATTTGTAGTAAAACAAAAAACAAATTCAATAAACTTACAAGATTTATGTGAAATATATTCAATACTTTTTGGTTTATACCTTTGATTTTTACAAAGATTTGAAAGAATCATAAACAGAGAGTATAGTAAGAAGACGACATTGAAAAAGATGAAGAAAATCGTGTTTCTCATATTTCCAAAACTCGCAGATTACATGTTCTAAACTTTGCAGAACACGTACATTATACAGAATGTATATTCTACGGAATTGCAGAACATATACATTATGCAGAATGTATATTCTACGGAATCGCAGAATACGTACATTATGCAGAATGTATATTCTACAAAATCGCAGAACATATAGAAAGCGCAGAAGATACGTTCTAAAACTTGCAAATCATAGAGAATCCGCAGAAGACACCTTCTGAATTTTGCAGAACATATCGAAAAAGATTTTGTAAATATTTTTTTGTTACGTTTTTGGAATAATAGAAATTTTCTGTTTCCTTAAATAAATATTTTTTTCCATAAAAACGAAATTTAAAAATAAATAAAAAAATAAATTATATGATTTTGGGGTAGTTTAGGCACAATTTGACATTCAAAAATAAAAGTATAGATGGACAAAAGTATAAACAAACATCATTTATTTCTAATTTTCCCATTAATCTTTCTCTTTTACAAACATAATACTACATTTGTTATAGTAGTTTACAACAAGTTGCTGTTTTTTACAATTTTCTTAGAAGATAAATTAATAACTAAACAGTTTGTTACCGAGAAAAAGAGAAAAAATTAAACAGAGCGTTAGAACCAGCTTGTTCTGTTCAAGTACTAGTAGTTCCTTGATCACACAGTAAGAAAAAGGAAGCCCCAAAAAGAAAAAAAAAAGAAAGGTAAAATCTGTCGAACACGATTCGTCTCTCCCATATCAATATTCTCTGCAATTTTCTCTCAATCAAAAACCCTAATTTCAGGTCTGAGCTTCTCTATACACTCGCCTTTACTTATACCGATATACATATATATAGACTAGAACGATGCAAAAGGCTTTCTTCGTTTCCCGGAACAATTTCGTGTAATTCAATTTCAGTTTCTTACGGTTTCTGTTAATTTACGGATCAGCATTTTGCTTAGTTAAGTTCGCTGTTTAATCCGATTCGATTGACTAAATGTGTGATTTTGCGTAATTTCTTGAGAGAAAAATAGTCGAAAGTAGCTAATTTTCTTGGCAAGTGTATTCAATTTCAAGACTTTAAGACTTGAACAATGCAGGTTTGTTACTCGAGTTCTTGATTCAGTTCTTAAAGAATGAGTGAGGAAGATTTCGGATTTCCCGATGTTCTACGATGCAAGAGATCAGATGGCAAACAATGGAGATGCACGGCTATGTCGATGCCGAATAAAGCCGTGTGCGAGAAGCATTACGTCCAGGCGAAGCGGCGCGTGGCTAAATCATCAGCTTCCCGGTTGAAGAGAAAATCGTCTTTGAATGAAGGTCAAGATGACTTTGAGACGATGCTCATTACTGGTACTCAAGAGAAGAGACGTAAAAGGAAGATTCAATGTGCGGTGAGATCGAACGAAAATTCGTCAGAGAGAGATGTTGGAATGTTTGAAGAGAGCTACAGAGCTTACGAGACGCCATCTACAGAGAGATCACATGAAAATATGAGTCCAATGGTACTTTTTGGTTTTGGAGTTTTCTTTGTTCAGAGGATATGTTTTTAGTATGAAGTTAATTGTTTTTTTCCGATTTTCTAGGACGAGTCTGGCGTAAACTATGGCGAGTCTGCGGAGAGGATGGGGCAAACTTGCCATCGTTGCCGGAGAAAAGACGGAGATTGTTTTGTTTCTTGCCTCAGATGCAACCAGAGAGCATTTTGTGAAACTTGTATATCGACATGGTATGCTTTGGTTGTACTATAGTTCTCTTGTAGAAAGAATTCAAGAGTTAGTACTAATCTTTCGTGCTCGTTAAGGTATTCGGAGATATCACGCGGAGAAATCGAGAAGATATGCCCTGTATGTCGCGGTTTGTGTAGTTGCAAACTTTGTTTACGCTCTGATAATACACTCAAGGTAAAATCTGTGTATCCAAATGTTCCAACTTCCTTTTTCGTTTAATCGGTGTACCCCTTTTCGTTTCGTTTAATCGGTCAATGTGAAATTGCAGGTGCGGATTCAAGAAATGCCAATCCTGGACAAGTTGCAGTATCTTTATCAAATTTTATCAGCGGTTCTTCCGGTGATTAAGCAGATCCATCATGAACAATGTGCAGAGGTAGAACTAGAGAAGAAGCTTCATGGTGAGAGGACTTTTCATTATGGTGTTGAGATGATGAAATCTAAAATTTAAAACTAATGGCTCTCTCTAACATTTGCAGGAACAGAGATTGATCTTGTCAGGGCAAGATTGAAAGCAGATGAGCAAATGTGCTGGTTCGTTTTTCTAAAAAAAGTTATTCATGCAATGGAGTTTTGTGTTAGTAGTACTTTTGGAATGTTGAAAAGTTTTTGTTTTCTTGCAGTAATATCTGCAGGATACCAATTGTTGACTACTACCGCCATTGTTTCGCCTGCTCGTATGATCTGTGCCTAAGATGCTGTCAAGATTTACGCGCAGAATCCTCCTCACAAGCTAGAGGCAGAGTAAGAGATCAGAGACCGAACCTCAGCTTTTCATACAAGTGGAAAGCCAACAGAGATGGCAGCATCCCGTGCCCGCCAAAGGAACATGGTGGCTGCGGTTTACAGTCTTTGAATCTCGCCCGCGTATTCAAGATGAATTGGGTTGCAAAGCTTGTGAAAAACGCAGAGGAGATGGTCAGTGGCTGCAAGGTGTTGGACACTGAGGATCTTCCGGATGAGGACAGCGGCGACAATCTTGTTTACATCCCGTCACTCGAAATGATAAAACCCGATTTCGAGAAAAAATTGGGAGAGGGCTGGATTGCTGTAGTAGAAGATGTACTTGATGAGTCATTGTTTAGGGCTGGGATCCTAAGGTTATGTGGAAGGATCTTGTGGAGGTTTCGGATGAAAAAAACGAAAGATGAGGATTTGCTAGTGAAGGCTATCGACTTCTTGGATGGATCAGAGGTTAGTTTTACTTGTTTAACAGTGACTGACAGATATCTATGTAATGGTGTTTGTGAGGAGGTGGTTCAGTAGATTTTTCATTACCTATTTGACAGGTTGATGTAAGACTTAGCGAGTTCTTGAAAGTATACGGAGAAGGGAGAAGCCGGGAGAACGGTCTCCCTCTGTTATGGAAGTTGAAGGAATGGCCAAGCCCGAGTGCTTCCGAGGAGTTTGTTCTTTACAAGAGACCCGATTTCATCAGCAGATTGCCGCTTCTCGAGTACATACATCCCCGGTTAGGTGTTCTTAACGTTGCAGCCAAGTTTCCTCTTTACTCACTCCAAAACGATTCAGGTCCAAAGATTCTTGTTTCTTGCGGGACTTGTCAAGAACTTGCGCAAGGCGATTCGGTTACTCATCTTCACTACAACATGCGGGACATGGTATACTTGTTAGCTCACACATCCCAAGGATCGGTAGATGCAGCGAGAGATGATTCACTTATGAGCTCTGAAGCAAGATCAAGTGATGGAACGTTACCTGATGATCAAAAGATGGAAACTTCTTGCACGGATTGTGGCGGAGCTCGCTGGGATATCTTCAGGCGGCGGGACCGTTCAAAGCTAGCTGAGTATCTGAAAGTGCACAGGAGAACAACATTTCAGAAGCCAGAGTATTTGATGGACGACTTTGTGAGTGTTTTAATCATTTACAATGATTCAGTTGCTGCGTTTGTTTAAAGATTGAGTTTGTGAGTGTGTGTTTTTTTCTCAGGGATCATGCTCGTTGTATGAAGGACATTACCTAAACGAAGACCACAAGAGACAACTTAAAGAAGAGTTTGGTATGTAAAAAGCAAAACGTTCTTGTTCTTGGTAAAGAGACACTTGACTTAATCTGCCTTATCGTTTCAGGAGTTGATCCATTGTCCTTCGAGCAGCGTCGTGGTGAAGCCATTTTCATTCCTGCTGGTTCGCCTTTCCAAGTCAGGAACCTAAAGGTATAAAGAGAAGAACAGAGCACTTTCCTTTACTTTCTTGTCGTTTTCGCTTACATAGTAACTAATTCTTGCACATATATGTGTATACACAGTCGAACGTTCAGCTTGCATTCGACTTCTTGTTCCCGGAGAGCGTCGGGGAGGCCGTGAGAATGGCTGAAGAGATCCGGTGTTTACCGAACGATCATGAGGCAAAACATCAGATTCTAGAGGTACCAAACAAAAAAGTCCTGATTTCCTTATTAACCGTTCAATGCCTTCTTCTTGCTAATCTTTTGAGCTTCGGGTTTTTGATCAGATCGGAAAGCTATCGCTATATGCGGCTAGCTCAGCTATCAAAGAGGTTCAGAAACTGGTCTTGGATCCAAAGTAAGCCCCCCAAAAAAACTTCATTATGGAATGTGTATAGAAGCAAAGAAAAAGAAACCTTTTGTTTAGCAATTTGAGCTCACAAGATTTGGTAATTTATTGTGTAATTGGTGCAAGAGTGGGAGCAGAGCTAGGTTTCGAGGATTTAAACTTGACCAAAGCAGTCACTGAGAAGTTGGACAATGCAGTGAAGCGGCCGCAGCAGATTAGCTGCCAGTAATCAGACAGGCCTTGTACATACATTGTTGTGACTTTACTACACTAGAGAGAAATTGTATCTAACATGTAAATGAATTTTATGTGAATCATTCTACCTAGGCCTGAGGCCCTGAGCAAAATACCCAGAACCGAGAGACACCAACCAAGCCGATCCGAATTAGAAGGCACATAACCAAACCGAAAAATCATAAATATCCGAATGGATCCTTATTTAAAATATTTTGGATACCCAAACCGATTCGATATCCGAACCTTAAAGTACCCAAATTATAATTGTTTATCCAAACATATTAATTATTTTTAGATTTGAATACACCAAATATCCAAAAATAATAAACCTAAAAATGTTAGTTATTTTTAGAACGAAATAACCAAAATATCCGTATATTTTGTGGGTTCGGATTAAACAGATTTTACAAAATCGAACCAAAATTCATTAAAATTAAATATGTTTTTTTCTGCTGTTTCGGATAAATTTCGGATACTTTCGAGTAAATTCAGATACTTTAGGTACAAAATCACCAAATCATACCGGACCCACAAAATATTCTAAAATTTGACAGTTTTCGACATAAATATCCACACCGAACTGAACAGATAAGTACTGAACCGAAACCAAACCGGTTTTTATAAATACCCAAATAGGTACTAAATAGGCACAACCGTGCATGATGCAATACATATGATACATATGGGTAGGGCCTCACATTTTTTGAAAATTTTCAGGGCCTAAATATTTTCAATTTCTATGTTATTTAGTTTGAAAATTTTCAGGGTCTAAATATTTTCAATTTCTATGTTATTTAGTTTTTATGTTTGTTTAATTTACTTCTCAAAGGTAAGAAATTTTAGTTTAATAAACAAATATCCTAAAAACAATTTATTTTGTCAAATTTGAGTTGCAATTTTGATGTTTTAATGTATTATCTAAGGCCCCGATTTTTGATTTTGTATTGCACCACAAATATTTCAGACACGGCTAAAAATAGGTATAACCGAATTACCCGAAAGGCAAAAACCTAAGCGAATCCGAACGGATAGTCTAGGCCTTTTATTATCTACCCACATGTTATAACAGAAAATGAAATCTGAAACCAACCAATTTGAACTAACCATATAATTCTACATCTACTTTGGTAATTTGTTTATAATTCAAACGGACAATGTGAAGTCCTTGGAATATGTTCGTTTCACAATTCAGGTTCTAATTTGGATAAGAGTCAAGAGAAACGATTTCAAAAGAATAAGATATTAGCATGGATATGTAATATGTAGCAGATTTTACCAAGTAAAAAAAAAAAAAAAAAAAAATCTGTCTAAAGAGCTCTCTTCTTCTGTACACACTTTCTTCAGCAAGTTCAAAGCTCTAAGATCAAACGCCCCAAAAAATGATTCAGACTTCAGAGTCTTCAACGCCTCTTCAGCCACGCTTAAAAGGAAGTTTCAAAACAATCGGAGGACGTTTAGGTAACTCGTTTGTCACCTTCTTCGATTCCTCTATTTGATCGGCAGGCTCACTCTCCATTGTTGCTTTACTCACAAGGAAGCTCGGCTCTGTATCCTCTACTTGATCCAGCGGTTTACTTTCCGTGGTTTCCTTTACAAGAAACCCATTGTCTGACTCACCTTGTGTTCTTTTAGCATTGGCTGAGTTCTTGATCTTTGTAGACCTGTCACGTTTTCTCGGTTTAGATGTGCTTTTCAAACTCATTTCTGTAAAAAAGCCTGATTCAAGAGCTTCTAGAGCACGAGTCGTCAATGGCCGCTTTCTTGTGCTTTGTCTTCTTGGAAGATCTGTGTTAGTAGTCTCTTGGTTCTGCTCTCCTCGTTTCTCTTCTAATGATGCAACTTCTTGAGTAGTTTCATGATCACTGGAAGGAGACTTCTTGTCTGAGACAGACATGGAAGCACGCTGAATCGGTTTCTCTTGTTCTTGGGAAGTTTCCAGATCCTTGGAAGAACATTTTTTGTCTGAACATAACCGATTTGATTCCTCTTGTTGTTGTTCTGATGAACTGAGTTCATGTAGAGCTTCTTGTTCGGAACATAACCCATTTGGTTCAGTTCCTGGCGTTTCTTGAATCTCAATCCCATTTTCAGTTTCTTCTGATTGCTCAGTCTTGATGTTCATAGAACCAATCAATAACGGTGGCTTCCACACCGAGCTTTCACCAGAACGTTTAATATCTTTCCTTACACAATCACTGAGCCGCCTGCGTTTGGGCAAGGGGAGAGAACTAACCGAATGATGGTTATTAGATTCCGGTTTTCGGACGGACCTCTTCTTTGACCGAACTTGAGTGAGACTCTCCAAAGGCTCCATATTTACACCAGAATCAGTCCCCTTAGGATACTCACAGTTCACACCTTGGTTCTGTGATGAATCACCAAAGGCCTCTCTACGGATCTTGCAGAGATTCTCATTACCGGGCAAATGTCGCCGTCTCTTAAGCCCCGATGACTGCGCGCCGTGGTCCACACTTGTATCCACAATCATGAACCTCATCGGGTCATCCACAACTTTCTTCATTCGCCTCTTTTCCCATCTAGGTTCATCAGCAAACTTGGCACGCTTCTGTGCATCCAGCTGCGCCTTTTCGAATCTTTCCACAGAAGAATTGTTATCTTCTTGACAAGCCTTTGGTTGAGAAACTAGAAATTCTGGATTCGGATTCTTTAACTCCCGAAACGCGCATAACTTTCCCCCTGAAGCCAAACTAGCAGTGTCCACAACAGTGAACTTCATATGAGTAGAAGAAGAGTCTGGAGACCTGAGATAACGGCGTTTTTCTTGTTCGCGAATGTTCTTTTCCATGAATCCATTGGGAGCTCTGATCTCTGCTGTCTCAAACTCAAGAAGCTCAGGCTCGGCAACAACCTTTTTGAGAATGTCACTGATAGAATCAAAGTAATGATTCTGTTTAACAAGTTTCCGTCTCGAAAACTTCTTTACCTCAGGGATGAGGAAGACGATGTTCTCTCTAGCATTGCTGTAACCTCGGTCCTTTGACTGCTCAGAATGCCACCCTCTAGCTAGCAAACGCGGCCACACGGCTTCCCAGAAGATATCGTTGCAACGGGCTTTACTTAGACGGGAACCACCAGACAGTTTTTCGATGATTTCATCAGGTGTGAGTGAAGTGTATGCTCCTAAACCAGCAGCAACCGCAGAAGAAACCGTGAACCATTGTTTCGATTTTACGGGTTCTGTTGCGAGGACTGTCAGATCTTCTTTGTCTTTACCGATTGCTACAGCCTCTACAAGTGACCGGAGACCCACTAGTTCCTTCACCGCGCTGATGTATTTCTCTAGAGATGTGTTCCCTTCAGCAAATGACTTTGAGACCTGTTAATGGTTAAACATAATAAACCTTGTTAAAGCCACACCTCAAGAAATTTTCAGTGTAAGAATGTGAGAAGAGACTCACTTTCACAAGCTTCTGTTTCTGCGATTCATCGTGAATGTTCGGAATCAAACGGGACAACAACTGATGTAGCCTCCAACCTGAATAGAGCTTCTTACCTTGTATACATTTCCTGCTTCGCTTCTTAAGGGAATGAGACCAAATCTTGTATTTAGCAGATTTGTAGAACTTTCCGTAGTAATACGAAAGTAAATCTCCTGTTTCTTTACTCTCCAGCAACTTCTTAACCTGAGTAAAGTTCTTCCCGAATGTGTAAAGCCCAAGAACAAAGCCATCTACTTCAAAATCTTGCCAAGAACCGGATGGTTTCTCAGGCACAGCTTCAAGATTCATCGTTTGCTTAGACCTCGTGTTCCCGTCACTCTCTCCTCTGCGGTTTCTTTTTGTTCTCAGAGATTTGAGAGACTCGCTCATGTCGACATTATCATCTCCAAGCCCCTGTCCATCTTGACGATATTTGGTGTCTATCCACATTACTTCGAGAGGTAGTCCCACGACAAAGGAACAAGAGTCGAAATCCGAAGCTAGAGGGTTCGAAAGAAACGCTGCACGTTCGGATTCAGTCATCATAGGAGGTATCTCGGCCTGATACTCGTCTCCAACACGAATATCAACTTTAGGATCACCGCAGACAAATTCTACTTCACAAGAATCTTCCATAGGACTGTTTTCTTCATCCATCAGAAGAACTGTCTGCATAAACCGAAAAACGCTGTTGTTTTACTCATTTCATTGTTATACAAAATCTTCAAGAACATACCAAAGCATAAACAGAAAATTGTCCATACAAACAAAAGGCAAAGAGAGTCGAGGATTATGTTCATACAAGAGAAAGTTTCATCTGAGATCAAATAAGAACAATAAACCTGATCGATTACAATCACCTCTCAAAGATAGACAGCTAGAGGATCCAACACATGCTTCACTCATTGCCCAAATATAAAAAAGTCTTGAAAACACAGCCAAGCAAGAACATGAAATAAACAAGAAGCAGAAAACATAGCTATGTTTCTTGTAAAATCACATAAGAACAGATAAGCAAAGATACATTAAACACCAGCTTAAAATCTCAGTGCCCATATAATCACTGAAACCACCAATTAGTAGTGAGGAGTATAAAATCAACTAAAAAGGCTAATAGTCAACAGGGAAATTGCAATCTGTTTCTGATGAAAATCAAATAGAGAATGCTCAAGAACAACAACGTTTACCTCAAACTACTTCAGATCGAAAACAAAAGCAGGAATTACAAAACATCCGAGACATGATTAGTGAAGCAAACGCAAAATCCAAGAAACCCACAAAGAAGTTATCCAAAAGTGAGAGAAACCGATAGCGTGAAAAGAGAGAGAGACCCAGAATCAAGAACATGCTTATACACAGAAGAGGGGTCAATCCCGAGACATCGATCCAAAACATCAACAAAGACATGTAATTCTCGAACGATCCTATAAACCCACGTGAAGGGATAAGACGAGACGAGACGAGTTTGTAATCACATTTGGAATAGAAGAGAAGCAAAAGCAGCAGCACAATAAAGTTGAAATCTTTACGCATACAAAACACGAATTCTACAAAGATGGGTACTTCATGTAAAAAGAGGGGTTTCTTTACATCAATCTCCGATTGTTTTTGCTGGATTTCTAAGCATTTAACAGTAACGTTTTTGCAAAACCGCAGAGACATCGCACGAACACGAACGTGGATTACCTAAAACGGCATTAAGAGATGGAGCAAGAGAGAGATTTGGTGACCTGAAAAGGCTTTTGAAGGAAGAGAAGAGATGTTTCAGCTTTGCATTGCAGTGAGATTTCTCGAGTAGGCAACGACCGAAGAAGTTTGGTTTTTTTTTTTTTCTTTGTGGGGAGAGAGAGATCACTGGCCGCTCTTTCAACACTTAGGGGGTGATCGGTAAGAGCTGTAGAGATTTTTACTTTTTTTTAAAGTTTTTAAAGTCTATTTTTTACCAATCACACTTTAGCATTTTAAAAGTTTTAAAAGTCTTCCTATTTTTTCTCACAGTCATTTTTTACTTTTTTGCTCTTATAACATTATTTTTTTAAAAGCCAATAATTTATGATTTTTTATAAACAAAAAGTCACAGCCCTTATTTTAAAAGCCAAAAGTTTTCACAGCAATTTTATTTTTAAAAGTTTAGAGTAAAAGTTACTACCAATCACCCCCTTAGTCTTCGAGAGAGAACAAAGTGGGAACACAAAAAGGAGAAAAAAATTCACTTCGCGAAAAAGGGGAAAAAAAGAAACCAATATTTTTCAATAATCTTTACAAATATATATTTTTCGATAATCAGAAAAATTTATATGCATTACATATTGCATTTTTTTTTAATTTCTGTTTAACACAATGCAAATAGTTTGTAGGAGCGAGAATGAATCTTTAAGGTTTATTTCTATAAATACTTTTATTAAGTACTAGGAATAGAATCCCCGCGTCGTATATTAAAATTTAAACAAAATATATATTTTAAATTACTATAGATGAAAATACATAAAACAAAAAATGATGATAAAAATACGTAAATATTCAAAAATTATAATTCTTAAAAAAAGAAAAAAAAAGGTATGATCTTCCTAAAAAACAAAATTTTGGATTATTAACAATATAAATGGAAAGTTACAAAATAATACAAATATAAAAATTTATAAAATATTTTCAAAGAATTTAACTACTAATATAAAAAATAAGAAAATAAAAAATTATAAGACACACAATTCTATATAGTATTTTTTTGTTAAAAAAGTTATATATAAAAATATGCAATACAAAAACTATGATGTAAATACATATTTTGTTGGAAAATGATCATATGATTTTTTACTTTTTTATTTTTTATTTAGGGCAACCCATCGAGATAGATAACATACTTTTTTGATAAACCATTATATTAAGAATCACTATCAAATGACCCTTAATTTTATGTAATTTAGAGAAATATAAATAATATTGAAAAGACATAAGTGAAATGAAGCAATTTTTCATAAAAATAGTTATAACAAAAATATACTTAATTGATGAAAAGACGCAACCACAAATGATATTTATTGGATTAAAATTTGGATTAACAGAAAGATACTAATAATAATTTTGAAAAAACGCAACTTATTTATCTGCAATTGGCATTTATTCAGATTGCTATTATAGATAGATTAATATGTTAAAAACATGAAGATCTTCATTATTAATTATGTATATTTTTATTAAATAAATGGTTAAAACGAAAAGGTATATAATGAATAATGAAAAGATGAAATAATAGAAGATTGTTATCTCTTCTATTTTGAAATGAACAAATTACTGAAAATGGTTTAATAAAAAACTGTAAATATATATTTTGTAAATTTTAAACCACATAATACTAAAAATGGTTCTTTAATAATAATAAGCTAATCGTACTTTAATAATTAAACTGTATAATGACTCAATAAACAAGAATGAAATATGTCCCATCTAAGTTGGTAATTCACTTCTACATAATGGACAATAATTGCTAGTTACTAGCCACTTCACAATACATTCACGATCAAACCTACGACCACAACATAGTTTTACGACTTTAGATCCTACAACATAATTTTCCAAACAAATTATGCATTAAGAGCATCTCAAACCCATAATTGTATTTTTCATTGCAAAATGCAATAATTGCAAAATAAAATTAGATTTCTCTACAACCCATAATTGCATTTTCCATGTCGAAAGGAATATTTTTAGTATATTCTTCTTTTCTATTTTGTTATTAATTGCTAATTATACATATTTTCTTTAAATTTTACAAATTGATCCATTTATTTAATTTCTCTCAAAATTTCCATAAATTATGATATTTTTGAAATTTCATTATTATAATTTAAAAAAAAACACATTAAACTTTAGAAGAAGGAAATAAGCTACTTTTGGAGCAATTAAAAAGGACAAGTGGACAAAGACAACACCATTTGGAGATTCAAAATAAGAACTACGACTTGAAAGAATTTAAGAAAAAAAAAAAAATTTGTTACAAGACTTGAACTCGATAGAAGATCTGAATCTTCGTGTATATGTTCAGACTAAACAAACACATATTTTACAAAAAGGGCTCAACAACAACAATATCAACAAGATCCGCCTCAATCTTCTTCATTTGAATTTTTTTTTTGGTGATTTAAGTGAATCCGGAAGCGATTTACCGGAGTATTAACTTATTAAGTAACCAATCATTGTTGTACTAAATATATTTTCTGTTATTTTTTAATTTAAGTACTTTTTAATTATTTTAATTTAGTATTATATTTTTATATTTTCAATCAAATAATGCTATTTGTATTTTAATTTTATATATTATAGTGTTTTAATATTTATAATCATCAAAAAAAGAAACCATCATCAAAATAATTATTTATAACTCTAAAAATAAAAGTATGTAAAATTTGAAGGACTATTTTATAAATAAAAAAGTTCAATTGCAAAATGCAATTGAAAATGAGATGGTTGCATATTTGAAAACAAAAATGGCATTATACCATTTTGCAATTGAAAATGAGATTGTGTTAGAGGAAATTTTATTGAAAAATATAATTTGGCACCAAATTTGGTATTGGGTTGGAGATGCTCTAAGTGTTTTTACAGTTGATATCCCCACATCTGCATCATGTATAGATATCAACGACCAAAAAATTTATTGTAGAATTACTTGCTGGTATGAAATTTATATATTCAACGTTGAATTACTTCATTTAGTTGATTATTTTCTTGAAGAATGAGAGAGAGTCGATGCAAAATTTCGGCTAAACTTGATTATTTTGCTTATTAACTTCTGAAAAATAGGTGAACCTCAAAGGAAAAAGAAAAAGAATTGAAGCAGATTCCTTGGAGTATATTCCGGAGATGAAGTTATATCTCTAGCAATAATAACGGCATTGTTTATCATTCTTACCGATGAATCAAAATTGATTCCCGATAAAATAAATGAATATAATAATTCGTTTTATAAAGAATCAAATGATTCAAAATACTCAAAATCAAATCTAACCCTTACAAAATAGCATGTCGTTTTTAATAAATTATGCCGTAGATCATTGAAAAAGATAACATGTTATGTATTAGTCAAATTTTGTATATAAATGTATAACAAGGTAATAAAATTAGAATCACATTTATGGTTAAAAAAACTAATCTATACAATAAAATATGAATGGGAGCTCTCCATGACACCTCATCATTTTTAAACGAATAGAAAATTAACATATGTCCACAATTAATTATAATTAAAAACATCTAATTTAAAATCATTTCATTTGAATTTTACTATTTAGAAATTATTAAAACACAAACATATATAATAAATAAAAATCAGATTTTTTTTCAATTATAAACACATAAATATTTTATAATACATAATTTTATGCATATTTTAATGTTTTTGCGTGATTTGATCATCATCTTCGAACAAAACAAAAATAATTGAATTTTAATAAAAATAACGAAAGATATAATTATTAGATAAAAAAGCTTTAAACAATGGAAAAACGAAATTAAACTAAAAACTATAGGATATAAAAAGATATGTAGTAAATAATCGATGAGATAACTAATTATCAAAAATATAGAGAAGAATATGACAAAAAAAGAAAGAAAAAAACATGAACAAAACAATAGACAAAATTTGAAAAAATAGAATTAATAAAATTTATCTGAAAAGAAATTAAAAATTAAAATGTTAAATAAAATAAAATAAATATTTTAATATGGGAATTTGTATAAATGAAAAGAGTATGAAGAACAAACAAAATATTTATAAAATAATATATGAAAATATTAAAAGAATGATAAAAAATCAAATAAAATAAAAATTGATAAAAAACGCAAAAAAGATTAATAGTCAAAATAAAAATATAAAAACATGTCACTTAAAACGCAAATTAAAGTAATTGCATGTATTCTCCTTCGAATTACTAAAAACATCAAAGAAAAAATAATTATTAAAAAAATGTAAAATAATATTGATAGTTAAAATGATTATTAAAAAATATATGAAGTATTCACAAAATAAAACAAAACATGTGCATTAGCGCGGGTTCTCTCCTAATTTAGATAAATGACAAAGAATGAGGATATAGTTAGATAAATAACAAATGGTAAAATTGTAACTATAAACTAGCAAAATATATCAATAAAAAATTTTGAGTAAAAAAATGACCACACTATTTTATCAAATATACACTAAAACATTATTTAGAAGTATTGATTAATTTGGTATTTTATTAGATTGGGAGAATACTCGGTAAAATCAAATTACCAATTTACATAATTAATCAATTCATTGGATTTAAATATTATAGGCTGGATATCGTCGCATAACAATCTAATAGACCATGCATTATATATAAAGAAAAATTAAATCTTTTTTATTTAGCATATAACTTCTGGTTACCATGCAGTGAAATCATAATTAAAAGATAATAAAATACATTGTGATACAAGTTTTTCACGATATGGATCAAAAAGATTAACCACACATTTTGTTTTCTTTTGTTTCACACATGGGTATTATCACCAATATATCCGACCATAGTATATAACAAATGATAAATTTACTATTCAAAAATAACGAAAGATATTGTTTTAAAACTGGGTGAAAAAAATTAAGATACTATTTTATTAAAGAGATTACTGCAAAAAAAACCTCAACTAAATTAAATTTGCAAAATCAACCTTCACCTGAAAAAAATGCAAATCAATCCTACCACCTTTAAAGTCACCCGCAATATAGTCCTTACGGTATATTTATTACGTGGCATAGGAAAACGTCGTTTGTAATTCAGACGGAATTTTCAAACACCATGTTGTTTTAAAAGATAAAACAACACGCAGTTTCACAACCATCATCTTTTAATAATTAGAGTGATTTTTATTAAAATAAAGAAAGAATTAAAAACAAAAAACAAAAACAAAAATTTTAGTCTTCGTCAAATAAAAGTTTTCTTCTTTGTTGATGCTTTTAATCTACCCAGAAATCAAATTCAATCTTGCGAAGAACAATCCATTCAGCTTCTCAATTTCTGAGACAATTCCTTCACTAACAAATCTCAAACATATTAGGTCGAATCCTATCTCTTTTCCCAAACATATCCACTCTAGATCTCTCGCCCTCAGATCTCACCCCTCAGTGAAGAAGAAGGATCAGCACCACCGATATAAACGACTGCCCAGGTCTTCGCCGAAACCAAAGGATGTTGAAGAAATTGAAGAAGATGCTGAAGTGGGCTTTAGACGCCGCCCGTATCGAACCGTCTCCTCCCTTTGATGGTGATGCCAACCCTCTGTTGGTGATGACAACCAGAGTTTTGATGATGAGATCTATGGATTAGTTTGAGAACTAAAGTCTTGGAAGTGAAATTGGTGAGATAGAGATATTAATTGATTCACTAAATGGTGGAATTTTAGGTTTGTTTGCTGATAATCGTTGTCCAATTAGCTAGGTTAATTAGATAATTTCTGAAAAAAAATGGGACGAAGAAGATGAAAATAGGGTAAAGGAGAAAGAAGATGGAGATAACACACGCTCAACTTCAATTTGTTCTTTTTTTTTCTTTTTAATTTTAATAATTATTAAAGATTATAAAACAACATGTAGTTCATTTTTTAAAACGGTGAGTTTCAATTTTTGTCACCGATAATGGGTGGGCACGGAGCGGATATCCGGATTTTTGAAGATATACGTGATCCGTTCCGTTTTTTCCGAATCGATATTTTTTCGATTCGTATTTGCTCCGCTACTAACCGGATATCCGGTGTTCTGGATATTCGTTAAAATCTGGATTATTCGCCGGATATCCGATCCGTTCTGTAAAATAGTAAAATAATTATAAAAAAATATAAATTTCAAAATTTAACTTATAGATAATAGATTTTAATAAAAAAACAAATATCTTTTTAATTTGTTAAACTTTAGTATTAAAATAATTAATATAATTAATAGAAATTCACAAAAACTTACATATAAATATAATAAATATACAATATATATGTAATTATTTATATACATATGCATATATATACATATAACGGATCAGATCGGATATCCGTCTCTCAAAATTTTAATATTTGTGATTTGCTCCGTTTTTAACGGATATTAATTTTTAGTATTTGCTTTGCTCCGTTGAATTACGGATATCCGGATTTTTCGGATCGAGTCGAAGCAATAACGGATCGAATCAAATCTAACGGATATTTTGCCCAGCCCTAACCGATATAACTTCAATTTAACAGAGGGGCTATATTGCGGTGACTTTGAAGGTGGTAGGATTGACTTGCATTTTTTTAAGGTGAGGGTTGATTTTGGAAATTTAATTTAGTTTGAGGTTTTTTTTGCACTAATTGTCTAATATATAAGTCAAGTGCAACTCCAATTTTATTGGAAAAAACCCAAAAATAAATCCGTGTGGATTTTGCTATCTAAACACAAGATAACAACATCATAGTAACATGAGAGTTGGACAAGAGTTTTAAAAGCGAGTATTTGCAATTGGTAGCAATACATAATAGAGTATTTAGTTCTCTCTCATCCGTCACTATTCATCATGGTAAGTTAGCTGTTAAAAATCTTTTTTATCCTTCCATGTACTATTTAATTACACATTTGTTTTTTCTGATTTTAAACATTGTTGGTGACGACAACAATGTTAACGGCCATACTAATAGCGAAAACAATAACAATGATGATGGTGATGGAGATGACAGTGGTAACAGTAATGTGGTGGTCGGTGGTGACGAAAACATGGTTGATGATAATAGTGTTTATCAGTGGTGACAATAGCATGGTTGTTGATAATAATATTTGAATATCGCAATTAACATGATAATTTTACATCGCTAACTAGTTTAACATATAATTTATAGCGATAAATGAGTTAACATATATGATATATTACTTGTTAACATGTATTTTTACATTTTGTTAACTTGTTTAACATGTTAATTACATAATAACAGTATTTATTTATGCTAACAGTGTTTTCCGGTAAATTGCAACAGTGTTTCCGTAAGTGTAAACAGTGTTGTCGAACCTAAAAGTGAACAATGTAATGGCATTTTTGTAATAAAGTTAGATAAAAAAGATTTTTTTGGTGTAAAATTTGTTTCTCTCTGTTAATTGTCTAATTTTAGATTATCTATTACCATTTTCTTAATTATCAAAGTTTTTATGTATATTGATTAAAATCACCTTTTAAAAGCCCAACAATAATTGTTTTAACCACATACTTTATACATAATGTGAATTTGAATATAAGTAATAATATATCAACAACATTAGCACAAACTACTATATTACATATCATTTTGAAAAAAGACAAAAATATTTTTATGTCCATTTGATGAAACCGAACGCACACAATGACATTGTTAACATTTTTTGATGCATAATTATATGGTTCGGTTTTATTGATATTCAATCACTTATGCAAATTATGGTGAAACCGAACGCACACAATGACATTAAAAATATGTGTAAAATTATTGTGTTATTGTTACTTATGCAAATACATGTGCATTTGGGATTAAATCCTCTAATCATATTCGTATCCAATCATAACTATCCGTTACTTTTGATAAGAGTATGTAAAACTTTATGTGGAGGGTAGGCCACTGTAATATATTCTAGCGAATAAGCATACTAACATGCATCATTGATAGAAAAACATGTTATGTATTAGTCTAAACTTGTATATAAATGTATAACAAGTTCATAAGATTATAATCACACAAAATAATATAGGTAATATAGGTAAATAGTAAAGAATGACAATTTAATTAGATAAATAAAAAATGGTAAATTTTGTAACTAAAAACTAGCAAAAGATATCAATAAATAATTTAAGTAAAAACTGACCACATTATTTTATCAAATACAGTTAAGAATTTATTTAGAAATATTGATTGATTGGTATTTTATTAGATTGAGAAAATATTCGGTTATATCAATTACCAATTTACACAATTAATCGATTCATTGGGTTTAAATATTACAGGATGATATAGTCACATACTGTAACAATCTTATAGACTCGGCATTATAAAGCAAATTAATTTCTTTTATTTGGCATATAACTTATGGTTACTAGTCAGTCAAATCGTAATTAAAAGATAATAGAATACATTGTTTTGAGGGTTTCCTTGGTTTTCCTTAATCACATTGCTTGTTATTCCTGGTCGGTTTGTGTATGGAGTGTGATGAGAGTGTGGTTCATCTCTTATTTGCATGGATACATATTGGAAGTCTCCTCGCACCAAGTCCACTCCAAATTGGCCATACTGGCTTTCGCATTTCTTTTCTGCAGCTTTCAGTAGATTACACTTTGTTCTGATTCGTCAGTGTTTCCAGATAATGATCTATTATATTTGGAATGAGAGAAACTCAAAGCGTCATAGATCACAGTTTCTTAGCTCACTTGCGTCATTTAAAAATCTATTTGTAACCATATTACTTCTCTTAAGTAAGTTTATATGCATAAGTTTGCAGCTTTACAGAGGCAATGATTCGAAGTCTACATCAACCTACTCAACGTTGTTTTTTTGTTATGTGTTTATAATTTTTTGATTTATCATAATTTACGATATGCTTAATTATTTCCCTTTTTTTTTGCTACTCTTGTAAATATATTTTTAGTTAGTAAATTTAAAACTTTAGCAATTTTTGTTGTTGTTTAAAAAACTAATTTTATTGGAAATAATATTATATTAATATTAGCAATAAATTATATTATTACTAAATAATAATTAAATTATTAATTAATATTCACTTACCTTAAAAGCTTTCGTTAAATCTTACCTACAAATCTTTCCCTTTAAATATTAGTATACCGTCCTATATCCAAAGTTCTATGCCCAACCCCAGGCCTATCTTAACATTTTTAAAAGCCATATGCAAAAATAATTTGTTGGGCATTTTTAGTATAAATAGTTTTTTAAAAACAATTGGATATTTAAGGCATTCAAAAGAATTGAAAATGAGCTTGCCAGGATGGCTTGGTAAGCAAGCAACCAGGCCGGTCAAGATTTGTTTTTGGGGAGTACCAAAAAAAAATAATTGGCATGGATCCCTCCCGCCACCCCATAAAGCCAGGCTTGCCGACTCCAAACCACAAAAACATTATACCTATTTATCACTCTACCTCAACCCCTTGGTTCGAGAAAATTTTACGTTTTGTGTTTAAAAATCCCTAAACCATATCAAAAATCTTTTATTGCAGTAGTTGACCAAATAGTTCATTAATTCTTTTATGACAGAAGGTTTGGGGTTTGATTCTCAAAGAATTCGATTTCTACAGATAAATGGAGATAAATTTATGGAAAATCGCCAGCATAGTGCAAGTAGAGTCGTTCATCTAGTCATAAATCCTTGTGGAATAGAGGGATTTATCCATTGTATAATTATCATTATAGTTATTCTCATAATTTGAAATAAACATAAAAATCCATATGACACTGTAAAAACTCTAAAATTATTTGTTGAATCTAACGGTGCAATCAAAAGTTATGCCAATTCTATTGAACAAAATTTAATCTATCGAGCACTATGTGTAGATCGATCAGTCCTTTGCCCAAAATTATAAGAAAATTCCAGATTCATTAAGATTCATCCCGATCCAAATTCAAAAATTCATAGCTGACTTCGAGGACGTCCATGACCAATAAACACATGTTCTTTGTTCTTTACATACAACACCAAAAAGTCTTAATAGTTCTTTGTTCTTTGTTTAGTGTTAATTTTATGTTCTCTCTAAACCGTTATTGTTTATGCTTGATTTATGATTATAGAATTCCTTTCATCAACTATTTTGCTTTCTTTGATCATGTATGAGTAGTTTTCTTGTTGAGTTTAAGGATTTTTCAAATGGATTCATGGATTGATAAGTTTAAGTTCTATATTTAGAATTTATTTATTTTAGAAAATTATTCATTCTTTGATTGTTTTTATTGCATATTGCTTTGCTGGCCACTTAATAATTGATCATAGGTTGATGAACCCACAAGAAACAGTTTTATTGCCTAAACTACCTTATATGAGGCCGTTTTTAGAACATGTGAGAGTGGAGTTATATGAGGTACTTGTGAACATAACGAACTAATTTAAAGTATGTTTGATTTAATGGTTAATTACCTGTATGGAACAATCTAATGATTTCCGGTGAATTTCTGATTTTTAACGTTATTTAATTGCCTGTTTTTTTTTTTTTTCCGTTTTCAATCGATCCTACAACACTCATATTCTGTTCTCACATATTTGAAGTGCCGCTTTAGCTCCTCAGTTCTCACTGGATCCGATCCCAAATTAGACTTCCGAAGTCTAAAGTTGCATAAAAAGTATATTTTGTCATACTTCTTATGAAGTTTATATCATAATTATAACTCATAACTAAATTATAAAAAAAAAAAAATTTCAAAAACCATTTGGTTACATAAATTAAATATAAGTTATTGTAATCTTTATAAATTAAAATTTCATTCAAATGCATCAATTTAAAGCAACATATATAATAAAAGTAGAAACAAGAGATATAGTTAGTACTAAAACAAAGAAATCACAAACTACATACCATAACAAATAAGGAGATCTTTAGGGTTAGATTTAGGGTTAGATAATTATGTTATTTTAAATGATAAGTTTGGATAGAAATAATAAATTAAAAATATAGTAAACGATTTTTATAGTTTTTATATAGGTTTTCACTATTTAATGAAAATTATGATTTAGGGTATACAATTGTAGACTTCAGAAGAAGTCTATTTAGCATGAAGAGGTGAGTAGACTCATAAAAAGTCTATTTAGAGTTTAGGGTTTCAGAGACTACTCATGAAGTCTGCTTAACCCAAAATTAATAACCTAACCGGGAAATTGCCCCCCTTATATAAATCCAGTGGAAACTCTAATTTCCTCCAAAAACCAGAATCAATTTTCTTTCCTAAACGGCAGTCGCCTTTCTCCCCCACTCTTCGCTCGTCGCTTCTTCTCGCCTCTTGTTGCCCCCCTCGCCTCAGCTTCCATCGCCTCTCTTTGCTCATGTCGCCTCTCTCCTCGCGCTCCACTTGGTCACCTCGCTCTTGGCTCGGTCTTCTCGCTCTCCTCGCTCTCAGTAGTTGCCGTTATGGGGCGATACAGCTACATCCAGCCGTCTAGTAGTTCCACAAGAATAATTTTCTGATTATGGATTCCCAGAAGTGAATCCGAGTCCTCGGCATGGAGTCCCAACAACTCTTGGATTTCTATGCCGTTGTAGATGCGGTTTGGAGCCTGTGCAAAACCAATCCACATCAGATCTGAATCTGGAAAGGAGATTCTTTGAATGCCCTAAAAGGGAGGTAATGAGAGTTTTGTGGTTATGATTGCGATTGGAGTATGATTTTTTTTAATATGAAAAAGTTAAATTTTGTATTCTAAGTTGTTAACTTGCTTGTATAGGATGGTTGATGCCATTTCTTAAAGTGGTGGGGTGATTGAAGAGTTTGTAGAGCTCAGGCAGTCTTTTCAGAACATCGAGTATATTCAATGAAAATCGAGTTTGGTTGTATGAAACAAATTTGCTAATACCAACTCAAACCTCATACTAAATTAAAAAACCTAATTAGACGGCATATGAAGTCTGAAATTGGAAAAAACCTAATTAGACGGCATATGAAGTGTGAAATTGAAAAAACCTAATTAAACGACATATGAAGTCAGAAATTGAAAATAACCAAAGTAGACCGCAGATGAAGTCTGAAATTGAACAATAACCAAAGTAGACCGCGAATGAAGTCTGCAAGTAGACCGCAGATGAAGTCTGAACCGAACAATTCTAACCTAGGAAAAAAATTAACCGACATATATAAAGAGATTTTACAGAATTCATTGTTATTGTTTGGTAAAAAAAAGAAAGAAACCCTAGAGAGAACAGTTCTCCCTTGGCGATATCTTTGTCGTAGCTGCCGGTAATTCTCATCGCCGCCCTTCGCCGCCGGTAATTCTCATCACCGCCCTTCGCCGCTTCAATCTTCTTCTCTAGGTAAACCGCCTCGCCTCTTATCTTATATCGTCATCTCTCGTCGCTATCGACGAACATATTTGATTCAATCCGCCTAGCCTTTTTTAGATTTTGTCTTTTGTCACCGTCACCAGTCATCCTTGCCGCTTCTACGGTAAGTCCTCTTACTCTATCTTCGAAATTCTCGCATGTCATAAAATCGAGTAACCGAACAGATCTGGTTCAATCCGCGTCGCCGCCACTGCTGCAGTTTTTTTCTTTATCCTCTCCAACGTTTTTGTTTATAACTTGGTTTTGTTTTGGCAGATTTCATTTCCGCCAATGGCTGCCTCTGCTTTCTCACATCTACTGGTTATTGCCCTTCCGCCGCCGGTGAAGGTAAAACCTAAGGCATGCTTCTTCTTTAGACTTCTTGTTTAGACATCTTTATTAGACTTCTCGCGGATATTTCGTGAGTAGAGTTCTCGCGGAGACTTCGTGAGTAGAGTTCTCGCGGAGACTTCTTGAGTTGCTTCTACTTTTTCTTATTTGTAACTTAAACTTGTGGTTCTTTCTGATTCCTGTTTCTATTGGATTCATATCTCTGCAGAATGGAGATGCCACTATTTCCAATAAGATTGTTCACAAAAGGCGATGAGCCCCAGCCGACCAAGAGCGTAGGCTACTACAGCGGAGATGCAAGACTGTTTATTGCACTAGCCGAAGCTCTAAGGGAAGACGAGCGGGAAGAGCTCTGTGATTCGAGACTAGGTGTGTGTTTGAAGTTCTATCAACTAGAAATTGGATGGGCTTCAAGGCTGGTACATTATATGCTCAATTTTCAGCTAGCCGTCGACAAGAAGTATGAGATCTATAGTCTCATTGGTGTAAATCCTGTAAGATTCTCGTT
The DNA here is from genome assembly GCA_020283515.1 of Alliaria petiolata. Taxonomy (NCBI): domain Eukaryota; kingdom Viridiplantae; phylum Streptophyta; class Magnoliopsida; order Brassicales; family Brassicaceae; genus Alliaria; species Alliaria petiolata. Next base: position 374,358,510 of record JAHZTW010000001.1, read on the forward strand.
GCATGAGTTTGAATTTCTCACTGGATTGAACTGTGAGTATGTTGAGGATCTGGAACAGTCAGTGGCCGAGGTTACTAATGACATGAAAGAATTATGGGAGCGTCTTGGAGTGGATATCGAGCTGGGTCCAAGTACTGATGAGATAATAGCAGCATGCAAGATATGTGAATCATGGTCTCGGGAGGATCAGATTAGGTTGGGTTATCTTGGCATCTATGCTGATTTCATTGAAGCACGCAAAAGCACAACAGCCACACGGGTTAACCTGGCTAGGTTAGTGATAGACTTGGAGGCATTTGAGAACTACCCATGGGGAAGAGTAGCCTTTAAGGTCCTGATAGAGTCGGTGAAGGAAAGAGATTTGACCAAGAGCTATTACCTAGAAGGGTTTGTGCAAGTTTTGCAAGTTTGGGTATATAATAGTCTGCCGGATTTCGCAGCTAGTTATGCAGAACCTTTTCCAAATAACCCAAATCCACCGTTTCTATCGTACAAAGGATCCATGGGCCGAAAATATGTCAGAGAGGCTATGTTGAAACAGGTAACCTCATGGTGATATCATAGTTTCCTGCTTCTGTTTGATTGAATTCTGTGTACCATGTTTGATGTGGATTATTTTGTTATTTGTAGGTCCGTATAAACAATTGCGTCGTCAATTGATAACACTCATATTTTACTCCTAAAACCTATTATTTCAAGATCGTTTATAAGTGTTTTAACCCGGTTTTCAACGGTTTTAAAGTGATTTCCACGTTCCCTAGTCTTAAGAGTCATTTCAGGGAAATCGGACAAAAAGGACACATTTTGGAGCAAAACGGGAACTTCTAGGACATGTGCTAGGAGCCATAAGTTCAATATCAGATGAAGACCTTCCCACCACAAGGTCGAGCTCATATTTGGAGATGAGATAGCCCTTCCAGCTGTCTTTCACGCCGAGGTGATTTGAGATCAATCAGACGGTTGGATCTCAAGTTACGAAGAAAGCAAGAAGGCTCGTCAGACACGTCCCCAGAAGAAGGACGGCCGCGCCACAGATCTTCAGAAGGCCAGCGGCCGCGCCACGACTGGTCGCTCGCGCGGCCAGGCCATTCCGGCCCATCCCGAGCCCGTTTTCACTTATCCGATATTTCCCGAGGTTAAAACGCAAAGCCCACTTTCTGAAGACAGGAGAGCCTATATAAAGGGACCTTAGGGTTTTAGAAGAGGGTGACCTAACACAGAGCTTTTCTAGAAACACTTTTCACGCCGCAGAGAGAGAGAGAGAGAGAGAGAAAGAGTTCGACGGCCCCGGAGTTGAAGATCTCGAGAGAGAATTCTTCTGCAGTCCCCCACTTCTTTTTCCTTTCCCTTTCATCTTTTGTTCTTAGTTCTTTGCTTTTCAATACTTTAAGAAAACCTCTCTTCAATCGATTTCCTTTAAAGAAGCTTTCTCACTTTGTTTCTTATTCAATTCAATTCGCACCTTTCATATCTCAAAGATGTCTCTCGTTCCCATGAACGAGTAGTCATCTAGTTGGGTTTTTAAGGGGGTTTTCGAAGGGGTTTAATCATGGATCGATTTCACTAGGTTGATAGAGATAAAGTTTCTTTTAAGTATCTTCGTTGATGTCTTGTTCTTATTGCATGTTTGCTTCTCTGATCAATTAGCAACTGATTCCAGGGCGACTAGATACACGAACGTGTGGTCTATCGCCTGGATCTAGAAGTTAAAGAGCGGATCGCACCGTAGGATGCTTAGGCATATCGACGGATCGCACCGTGAGTGTTTACAAATAGGTGAATGATATGTATGCGCGGTTGTCTTGCATCGCGGGATGAGAAGTCATATCCACAGTGTAAGACAAACGTAGATGGCTAGATCCGTTATCGTGGGGTAGTCATAGTCGACTGTTTCAGCTTAAGAACCTAACCCATAAAATCGTTTAAAACCTATTCTGTTGCTTGTTAGATCCGATCTATGAACTCCAGAGAACACCCCTGAACCCAACGCCTTTTATTAATTGATTTACAACCGTTTAATTCTCATTCGCCGCTTGATATTACTACTGCAAATCGTGACACACTACACCCCCAAGTTCCCCTTTTGGTCTAAAGAAGTTAGAAATCCTAGGACCTTCGCAAAACAACAATCTCTGTGGATTTGATCNCTAAAGAAGTTAGAAATCCTAGGACCTTCGCAAAACAACAATCTCTGTGGATTTGATCTCTTAATATACTACTGTGATTGCTGTGCACTTGCAGCTATCTTAGGGGTAAAACTTGAAGTAAAAAACCCCACGCATCAAGTTTTTGGCGCCGTTGCCGGGGATTGTTTGCTTTTGCGAATTTTCAGTTTCTAATTTTTCTTTTAGACCGCGTTGAATTTCAAGCTTTTCCGTTCATTGCTCACGATTTTCTTGTGTTTACTTCTCATGTTTCAGGTGCATGACCACTAGGAGGAACGCTTCCAACGTCTTGCCCGGTTACATCGAAATCGACAGGCACGAAAAAAAAATCCTAAAGTTAAGAAGACAGATCAGCATGGCCGAAGAAGAGGCCGCCCTTGAAGTTCAACGAAACCGTGGAGAGATTCTTCGCAACACTGGTCGAGAACCTCAAGACGGAGAGCCGCAACTCGACAACAATGGAAATCCTATCAACCGCATTCCCAAAGCTGACTCAGATGAAGAAGAACGCGATCCTGCTTGCAGCAAGGAGGACACAACCCGATCGTCGGAAATGGCGCGAACCAAGAAAATCCTATCGTCCAACCAGATGACCGAAATGCCAACCGACCTGTTCTACCCGCCAACCAACCCAGGCGAGTTAGAAACCGCACCATAGCCGATCACGACACTCCTGATCAGCACTTCCAGAATCGAGCAGCGATTCAAGTTAACGTCCCCCATGAGGACGAGCTGGAGATTAAACCGCAGATCATCTCTTTGGTGAAGCAGAACCAGTTTCACGGCCTATCAAACGAACACCCGATGGATCACATCGAGTTATTTGAAGAGATTTGCAGCACCACGAAGACAAACCGTATTCCTCCCGACTATCTGAAGTGCAAGCTATTCCCATTCTCCTTGAGCGACAAAGCTCATAGATGGCTGAAGACTTTACCACCAGGATCGATCATTAACTAGCTGGAATGCAAGTCCGCTTTCCTTAACTACTTCTACAAAAAGTCACGATCCAATCTGCTGAGAAACAAGATCCAAGGCTTTCAACAAGGACCGGTCGAGTCATTCTTTAAAGCATGGGAGCGATTCAAGGACTATGAGCGCGACTGTCCTCACCATGGTTTCTCCGGAGCCAGTTTGCTAAACACGTTCTACCGCGGACTGCAAGCTAGATATCAACTCTCACTCGACACAGCCAGCAACAGAGATTTTACGACAAAGACGGAGCGACAAGGACGCGCACTCATCGAGAACCTCGCTGTAAGCAACATCAACAACTGTCCGGATTATGATAGAAACCCGCGTACCGGAGACTCTGATTCTAAGCAGATAGTCGAGCTGAAGAACATGATGAGCCAGCTGCTCAAAGGACATCAGCGCAGTATCAATGCGTGTGAGACCGCAGGGGAAAGAGAAGAATCTAACCGGGAGACGATGGAGACGAACTCTACACGCGAGAAGAAGAAGTTAACTTCATAGGAGGACAGAATTCATATCCAAACCGAAACTTCAACAATGGATTCAACAATAACTTCAGGAACAACAACAACCTCTCATACCGAAACCCGAACGTGGAGAACCCGCGAGATCAAGTATACCCACCTCAAGGAAGACCCTTTCAGAACAAGTTCCAGACGTGAACTACGGAAGCAACGGAGGCTACTAGCCGAAGCAACCCTACAACTCTCAGCTCTAGTCCTACATCAACCAGCAAGGAGCGCCACAAGCTGCATCAAACGCACCGTACCCATCGCGAGAAGACAAACTAGAAGGATTGATGCAACAACTGCTGTTGTCTCAATAAAAATCGGTTAAGGATCTCAACATCAAGGTGGATTGCATGTACAATGACCTGAATGGCAAGTTCGAAGCCCTATCTTCCCACGTAAAAAAATTAGACACACAAGTCTCTCAAAATTAGACAAGCATGGATCTTTCCCGGAAAGGTAGAGGATAATCCGAAAGGATTCTGTAACGCGATCTCAGCAATCGCCGACAAAGCCAAGGAGCTAGAGCTAGCTTTGGGAGAAAAGTGCAGATTCGTCCCACTTTTCCCAACGATAAAGAAAGGAACATCCAACCCGCCTTTAGACACTCCGAAGAACCGCAGATTTGATAGGCTGAAGAAAGAAGAAGATCCAGGCGCGTTTACCTTTCCATGCTCGATTACTGGAGTCAACTTCGAAGACTGTCTATGCGACACAGGAGCTAATGTCAATGTCATGTCATCGACAATCGCTGAAAGGCTAGGAATATCAACCTATTTCCCCTCGCCGACGCAGCTAGTGTTCGGAGACTCGTCTAGGAAGAAATCGAATGGCATGGTTTACAACGTCCAACTTCTTGTCGGACATAAGATAGTACCTACAGACTTCCACGTGCTGGACATGGGAGAAGACAAAGACAAGCCATTGATACTTGGAAGACCCTTTTTAGCCACAGTAGGAGCGAGAATCGACCACGTAAGTAACTTCGTAGTCTTCCTTCATATAAGTCAGAAGAGATATTACCCGAAGGAGCTAAATACCTCGCCACTAGAAACAAAGAGTCACACGACTAAAAAGGAGAAAAAGGGTATGATAACAAGGGCAAGACAACTCCACTCGAGGCCTTTCTCCAGGATTGAAATCCTGATTCCTCCCGAGCTAGAAGAACTAGGAGAAGAGGAAGTGTCAAAGTCAGTTGAGAATACAAAGCAGGTGATCTTAGAAGTTAAAATTCTAAGGAACGGAAACGGAGGCACGCTGCTGATACGGAGGCAAGAAAAAGCTTTAGGAGAGACAACTCCGGAAGCACTCTCCACAACCGCCTAGACTCAAACGAAGTCGCGCTAAACGACTTAAACAAAGGCGCTTGGTGGGAGGCAACCCATCTGGTACGTGTTTTTAATTTTCTTTCTTTCATTTCTAACAATTAGTCTTGCAGGTTTTCTTTACTTACGCATAAAAAAAAACCCCCAAAATATGAGGAGGAGCCTCCGAAGGAGGCTGGCCGCACGAGCACCGGCAGGAACCGCGGCGAGACGGACCGTGGCCGCGCGACGTACCACGACCGCGCGGAGAAAAGACGCCGGGCCGCGGCCGCGACGGGTCATGGCGCGGCCAGCGGTCGTCCGAGCAGCCAATCCGGAAAAACTTATGTTTTTCCTCCCGAACCGAACTTCCCGCGTTTTGTTACAATCTCGCACCAAAAATTATTCCCGTTAATGTAAGATAACGGATTTCATTGATTCGTGGCAAACACGGAAGGTAAGTTCTCTCGTTTTAAAATTTTTGAACATAAAAAGTTTTTGGTGATAAAAACACCTTTTTCAAAACAAAAAGAAATTTTTAGGATCAAACTCTCTTTTCTTCTTCTCTCCCAAAAGCCTTGGAGATTTTTGAGAAATCCTAGGTTTTTCAAATTTGAACCTTTTTCAAAAATTCTTTGCCTTAAGCTCATCTATTTTCAAAGAAGATTCAATTTCTAGAGTTCATTCACTCTCATCTACAAGGTATGGTCTCTAATTTTTTAATCCCTAGGAAACTCAATTTTGAGATCTCTCTTGTTTAACTAGCAAAATTGCCTAGGATGCTTGGGTAATGATAGAGAACCTTGGATTGAAGATTTAGGTTGACTAGATTTCGATTTTTGCAACCAAATTTCAAAAAAGTTGAAATCTTTAAAATAGAAAAAAATAGAGCATGCCCTAGAAATCGAATTTTGAGGATACTATTGAATGATTTGCTTTGCTTGGACTTGATTCATGCTAGGTATTACTTAAAAACCAAAGTTTGATGAGAATAAATTGGTAAAATCGATTTATTGGAAAATTTTTGGTTTGGAAATCCAAAATTCCGAAAATAAGGCAAGAGTACCAAATTGATCTTGAATGTTAATGCATAAACTCGTTTGGTTTAAGTCTTGGAAACTCTAGATATATGTCTTTTATATCATTGCACTTGAGAATCCATATGACACATCACATTCACATGTTTGGTCGAGTTTTTATTTTTATTTTGCAAGGTACAATGAGCTACGACCGGAACTTCGAGATACGTTAAAAAAATAGAGAGCGACCAAGCTCTTCGAGAAGTTCTTCGTCTCAACAAGAACACGAGACAGCGCTAGGAAACCCAAGTCTAGATGCCACTCTAGGGAGCTACATGGAGGAACAAAGAAGAAGGTTCCGCGGTTCATTGATAGCACGCACAAGCCGCGATGACTCACCTCCGCCCCAAGAGCCAACAAGAAAGCTGAACCCTTCTCCTCCTAAGCGCAAGATCCGAAACTTTGGGGCACCAATGGACGCAAACATTGATTACCTGAAGGAGATGGAGAAGATGGATATAAGAACAACCTTGAAGATCGATTACTCCGCCTTAGACGCTTTGGGCATCACCGAGGATGTCACATGGTACTTGGACGAACTAAGGCTCAGGACCTTCATGGAGATTGATCGACCCGCTTACAAGGAACTCGCCCAAGAGTTCTTAGCTTCGGTTCAGCTAAGATACCGGAGAGGAAGGAAATCACACCCGAAAGACGGTATTCTATATTTCACCATTGGTTCTCGGGATTATGAGCTGGGCATCCCTAGACTCTGCGAGATATTTGGTTTTGACTTGAGGAGCGAGATAAGTATTGAAGAAGAGTGGAGTGCTGACCTTTGGGGACTTATGGGTCGAGGCTTTTACGACAAGGGAAGGCATCCTTCTGCTTTTTTTTCACACCCAGCCGTGCGCTTTGTGCACCGCCTCATAGCACACCGACTTTACTCTCGCAGCAACCATTCATGCATCCTCATTCTAGAGCTCGTCATACTTCAGTCCGCATTTTGGAACGAGCCACTTTCAGCATGCTTTGGATGCATCCTAGCAGAGAGACTAGTGCGAGTGAATCACGACGTCACCGCACCTAGATGCGAGACTGCCTTCACAACTTATGGAGGCATCATCACAGCGATCATGGAGGCCGCAGGAGTAGACACCAGCATTGAGACGCCCTTAGATGAGGCTTGGTTTGACTTGTCCCAGTTTCAGACGGACGGGAACTTGACAGGCGCAGCCATGGATCCAGACAGGTTTGGATATCGCTACCGACTAGGGAAGGGAGACAGCCGCACGGTCTATTTACCATCTCCTACAGTCCCGCGCCTTTCAGAGGGTTCATCACAGTGGATCCCGAACCATGATGAGTTCCGTACCGAGTTCTCACGTCTATCGCTCACCATTGGAGAGTATGTAGCCGCCAAGGCTAAGAGAGAGGCGATCCGACAGAGGACCTACCACCAGACCTCATCTTCCTCCATGCGCAGTACCTCACGATCCGCTGCACCGTCCACCTCGACTGATCCCACGATCACCGCACTTCAGGAGCAGCTAGCACGCCAGAATGAGATGCTTAAGAAGATGGCGTGATAGCTTCGAGAGAGAGGACACATAGATGGCAACCTTTAGACCCTGAGTTCAGATGCCTAGAAGACTTCGCGTGTCGGCCAACACTCTTTCTGCTTACGAGCCTGGTTCCATCTATTCCACCCTTATCCTTTATTTTTCATTTATACTTTATCTTTCTTCTATTATCAGTCATTCCCGACCTGTCACCACTATTTCACACTGGGGACAGTGTGATTTAAGTTTGGGGGGAGTTCGTACTAATGACTTTGCTTTATTTTGGCCTTTATTTGAGTCTTTTCTTTTTATTTTTTCTAAAGAACTAAAAATGATGTATTTCGATATATATAATATGGTTTTAGGGATTATGATGGAAAACCAAGGATGATATTCGACCAGTGTGCTTCTACGCTATTTCTAGTGACAGATCTTTCAAGCTTTAGTACTAGACTAGGCGGTAGCTAGAAAGCCAGAGGTGCGAAATCCTGGAGAATGCCGATCTATAGAGATTTCAGGGGAAGGAACACACTAGCTCTATTTTTATTGGAATTTAACCTGACTATTAATTTCCTTGTCAACAGATTTAAGCATTCAACGAAAAAGCAGAACGTTCGGGACATCTTTCTCCATTTTTACACACTCTCTTGTTGTTCCCGAACGGCCAACACATCAACAGTTGGTACCATACCCGAAACCCTTACAATCTTTTCATACCTCACGCAACTCTCTTGTTTTCACCATATGCAGATATGTGCAAAAACGCCGGAGAGGGAGGAACGACACGATTTCTAATCACTCGAGACGAAGGATTGAATGGTTAAGGGACGGAAGCGTTAGCTACAAAAGAAGGACGACCCATGCCTCGAAAAAAAAAACTCAAAAGAATGGTATTATTCTCGTGATCCTTAAGACTCTTACATCGAGGCACTTCCCGTTTCATAAAAACAAAAAAAAAGGGGAAAAGAAAAAGTAGCCCGGATAAAGGACCCAAACTCTTTGGAGTGATGATGGTACTTATCCGCTAAAAATAGAGTTACATAAAAAAATAATAATAAAAAGAAACGGGAAGAATGTCCAAGGGCCTTAAGAGGATCGGAATAATCATAGAGGAGGAGTCTGACCAACATGGTGAGAAGTTTTAAGCGCCATCCAATCCGAACCAGAAGCAAGAAACTAAGTCTGGGGGGATGGTAGAATCAAGGAGAACTCGCAGATGTGTAAGTGCAAAGAGTGATTGGAAATCGTGGACCTCAACAGCTCCACCTTCTCCTGTTGTTTTGCATAATATCTCGCACCTTCCGGAGATTTATACAGTAACCCGAAACACTCTAAGCCTCACCAATAAAAGCCTTTATACACCTAGCCTCGTTGAACCTAGCTTGATATCCCTTGACAAGGATCACGCCAATCTTAATACTACTTAGAGAGCTGGTTGACCGAAACATGGAGTTTAGATAGTGAAAGCTTCATAAAGGACTAGTATTGAAGGAACTATAGTGAGAATTTTCTAGGCTTAGCTTGGATAGACTTGTTCGATGACTTATGGTTTAGAAGGACGGTCGTTGAGTTTTTGCTAGATCCTATATTTTCAAACCTCTTTCCGAGATTTTATATGTGTTTTGTTTGAGGACAAACAAAGGTTTAAGTCTGGGGGAGTTGATAACACTCATATTTTACTCCTAAAACCTATTATTTCAAGATCGTTTATAAGTGTTTTAACCCGGGTTTCAACGGTTTTAAAGTGATTTCCACGTTCCCTAGTCTTAAGAGTCATTTCAGGGAAATCGGACAAAAAGGACATATTTTGGAGCAAAACGGGAACTTCTAGGACATGTGCTCGGAGCTATAAGTTCAACATCAGATGACGACCTTCCCACCACAGGTCGAGCTCATATTTGGAGATGAGATAGCCCTTCCAGCTGTCTTTCACGCCGAGGTGATTTGAGTTCAATCACACGGTTGGATCTCAAGCTACGAAGGAAGCAAGAAGGCCCGTCAGACACGTCCCCAGAAGAAGGACGGCTGCGCCACAGATCTTCAGAAGGCCAGCGGCCGCGCCACGACTGGTCGCTCGCGCGGCCAGGCCATTCCGGCCCATCCCGAGCCCGTTTGCACTTATCCGATATTTCCCGAGGTTAAAACGCAAAGCCCACTTTCTGAAGACAGGAGAGCCTATATAAAGGGACCTTAGGGTTTTAGAAGAGGGTGACCTAACACAGAGCTTTTCTAGAAACACTTTTCACGCCGCAGAGAGAGAGAGAGAGAGAGAAAGAGTTCGACGGCCCCGGAGTTGAAGATCTCGAGAGAGAATTCTTCTGCAGTCCCCCACTTCTTTTTCCTTTCCCTTTCATCTTTTGTTCTTAGTTCTTTGCTTTTCAATACTTTAAGAAAACCTCTCTTCAATCGATTTCCTTTAAAGAAGCTTTCTCACTTTGTTTCTTATTCAATTCAATTCGCACCTTTCATATCTCAAAGATGTCTCTCGTTCCCATGAACGAGTAGTCATCTAGTTGGGTTTTTAAGGGGGTTTTCGAAGGGGTTTAATCATGGATCGATTTCACTAGGTTGATAGAGATAAAGTTTCTTTTAAGTATCTTCGTTGATGTCTTGTTCTTATTGCATGTTTGCTTCTCTGATCAATTAGCAACTGATTCCAGGGCGACTAGATACACGAACGTGTGGTCTATCGCCTGGATCTAGAAGTTAAAGAGCGGATCGCACCGTAGGATGCTTAGGCATATCGACGGATCGCACCGTGAGTGTTTACAAATAGGTGAATGATATGTATGCGCGGTTGTCTTGCATCGCGGGATGAGAAGTCATATCCACAGTGTAAGACAAACGTAGATGGCTAGATCCGTTATCGTGGGGTAGTCATAGTCGACCGTTTCAGCTTAAGAACCTAACCCATAAAATCGTTTAAAACCTATCCTGTTGCTTGTTAGATCCGATCCATGAACCCCGGAGAACACCCCTGAACCCAACGCCTTTTATTAATTGATTTACAACCGTTTAATTCTCATTCGCTGCTTGATATTACTACTGCAAATCGTGACACACTGCCCCCCAAGTTCCCCTTTTGGTCTAAAGAAGTTAGAAATCCTAGGACCTTCGCAAAACAACAATCTCTGTGGATTTGATCCCTTAATATACTACTGTGATTGATGTGCACTTGCAGCTATCTTAGGGGTAAAACTTGAAGTAAAAAATCCCACGCATCATCAATGAATATGAAAGAAATGTTCCCATTGTGGGATGATGATGAAGATGATGTTAGGGTAAACAATATTGTGAAAGCAATATATGGATAGTTAAGTGAAGGTCCCTGGAGGTGGAATAAGAACCATTGGTAGGATGTGGGTTTGAAGGTCTCAAACAATGTGAAGTCTGAGGCCACTGTTGAGAATAAAAGAAGCCTCGATTCGGATGACGAAACTCGCAAAAGGTGCCGGTCAGAATCTGATTCAGTGGTGGATGAGGCTACTTACAATCTATTTAGAACTCACTTGGAAAAAGGCTTCAGAGCCCTATCTGATAAGATGATGGGAGGGTATAGTAGTTGTCAGAAGGAGATTAAAGACCTTGCTGATAAGGTCGAAGCTGTAGAGAAGTTATTAGAGGCGGTGAAAGGTGGAAACAAAGTGCAGAAGGAGGACCAAGGTGGGGATCAGCATGTTAAATCCAATAAAGATCCCAAGGCGCCAATGCAAGCAATAAAGAGGAGGAAACTCACAGCGTCGGAGTTAGTATCAAACCCTCTCCCAAAATCCGAAAATCTGGCAGATATAAGAAAACGACGAAATAGACAATTCAATTTTTTTTTTGGTGTGTTTGAACTTGTTTCTATACTGTTCATTTTGATTTTATTTTAGCTGGGTGTTGAATGGTTTTTTTGGTGTGTTTGAACTTGTTTTTGTACTCTGTTCATTTTGATTTTGTTTTAGCTGGGTGTTGAATGATTTTTTTGGGTGTGTTTGAACTTGTTTATGTACTCTGTTTTATGAATGACACTTTATTCTCTATGACAACATTTTATTAATTTTTGCTGTTAATAAAAAATGCAAAATAATGATGAAGTTCTAAGCGAGAGTGTGAATGGTGGAAAAGAATCAAGTGTTGTGATGCTTGATAAAAAAAATTCTGAAGTAGACTACGTCAACAATATGAGAAAGAATCAACATGTTAGGAGAACTGCCGCTATAATTATGGCTCGAGCAAAGAGTGACCGATTGTGGAGGCTTGCTGCATCACAAGTTGACCCTTTCGAGGGGAATAACACTGCAAAGGGCATTGTTCCCAATGGTGGTGGATATGATTCATTTGCTCCTGTGGATAAGCAAAAATTAAAGGTGGTAGTTGATTGGCTGAAACTTGATCCGTAAGTAACTTCCTATTTATTTGTTTGTTCAAAATGTACTTTGTTTTGACTAATACCTAACATCCGTATATAATTTGGTTTTGACAGAGAGTATAAAAAAAAAAGAAGCCGAAAATTGCCGCTCACTGGTTTTGGCTTCTACGCACTCCGAAGAAATGGATATTCGACATGGTACAGTCTTCTTGTTTAGTAAACTTCTATTGCAGACATCTGTTTTTAGTAGATTTCTATTGCAGACGTCTGTTTTTAGTAGACTTCTATTGCAGACATCTGATTCAGACTTATAATTTCGTGTGATTTGGACTAATATAGTTTACTAAATGCAACACCTTGGTACGGGAATTAATCTACTGAGACTTCGATTCTTGAAGCATCCGGATTGGTTTAGGACGGAAAGACTTTGTTTCCTTGATACCATGCTTCAAATGCTGTGGGCTGCGAAGTTCAAGTATTTTGAAGACTCTATTCCTAATCCTGATGGGTCAGGAAGATTACTACCTGCTAGGTCGTATAGCTACCATACCGATGAAGAACCCACTTATTGCAACAGATAAGACATGGGGTTAGAGGTGGATGATATATACTCCCCTTTACACATCACTGGAGATCATTGGGTGGCTATATGGATCTCAATACCTAACATGCACATTGTAGTATGGGACTGTGTTGTTACTCACGCCTCCGATGAGCAAATTGCTGCTGCAGTGAAGCCTATCGCAGTTATGCTTCCTTATCTACTTCATGAGTTAGCTGTTCATGAGGATAAGGTGAAGTATCCAAGTGATCCATTCACCCATGAGCGATTTTCTGGTGTCAGAACTAATGATGTTCTGTGGTGAAAAACACAATGATTTTTTTGGAGGTTATTGCCGGTTATTTTTGAGACCTGACAATGGTTGTAACAGGTAGAAATGATTTGTACCTATCAATGGAATTGTCCATTGTAGGTTTAGTACTTTTGTAACCTATCATTGGAATTGTAGCTTTGGTACTTTTGTAACTTTGATACAAGTGCATAACCGGTTACATGTTCAGTAACAATACAAGTGCATAACAAGTTACATGTTCGATAAAAGAAAAACAATACAAGTGCATAACAGAATCACTTAGCAGATAGCAGATATCAGACTTCTACTGAAGTCATCTCGAAAGTAGACTTCAAATGAAGTCACCTTGTGTAGCTTACAATTCCTCACCATCTTTCCATACCTATTGGGAAAATCAATAAACCTCACAATTCATCAACACGGTAGACAATGAATTATGAAACATAATTTCAAAGAATTAAATATAACTTAGGGATTCTTACACATTTCCCTCAAATATGGCATGGTTGCTTGCATTTTGAAAAATTGTAATACTTGTTCATCTTCCTCGATATGTCACATTTCCTCCTAGAGATTTCTAGCCATGTTTGTCACCTCGACTTCTTTTGTCTGCTAGGCTGACGCTTCACTTCTTGGTGGAACCGGCGAACCTGACCAAACAGAACATGACATTCCCACGGTCATAGAGGGAAGGATGACTCGATCCAAGACTAAGTCATTACGCCAAAAGTTTAACCTAGCCGTGGAGAGGATCATTAGTGCTTTCGAACCGGAGACCATAGACTTACCTCAGTCAACCACACGTGAAAGCTCCAAAGGACCCGAGAATAAGCATTGGGAAGAGTTATCCCAGCAAGACATCGTACAAGCCTCTCCTCCACAAAACCAAGGTATGACCCTTTACTTAACTGATCATATGTTGCAAGAAAACAGGAATCCTGAAGAGACCACCGCCGAGCCTCAAGATGCTGCGATCACAAGTCTAAAAGCCGAGGAGGAGCATTTCGAGTTTCTAGAAGAGTTGGACGACAAAGACGAGCGTTACAGTGAGGACTTCAACAGCACGACATCAAGAACACTCCAGACTGTCAAAGCTAAGAGGAACCTCACCAAAGCCGCGCCGGAAACCTTCAAGACCATCCAACAACAAGCCTGGGCACTCCTAAGCGCGAATAAGGTACTTTCAATTTCTATAATGCATGCAGGTACAAGTTCCATTTCCAACATTCCTGACTAAGCCATGCACTTCAGAGAAAGCCAAGAAATGCGTCTAAGAGTTAGTCGAATTAGATTTTTGTTTAAGATTAAGTTATTTCTTTTTTGCTTAAAACGCTAAGTAGTTTCCTTTCTTTTGTATTAGGCGCTTTTCTTTTGTTTGTTTTATTTATTTTTCTTTGTATTTTTCCTTTCAAGTTGCCCTATTGGGAGACCCTAGAAGGTCACTGCCGCCAGACTGTATATAAAGTCCCACTTCGGCTTTGTAGCTCATTACACTTTTCACTTATCAATAAAATTGGTAGTTCTCTTCAAGTCAAGTCTTGAAACCCTTTGCTCATTCGTTTGTGTGTGGATTCACGCAAGGCTCGAGTGCTTGCTGTATCAGAGAGCTTTTCATCCTCTCTGTGGTGCCATCGTTCCATCGTCCGATCCATTATCCGATCCAACGTGAGAGAGTCTCTAGACCAGCACGTTCGATTCCATCCCGTGAATCTCGTCCTTTCCGAGGTTTACACCATCTGGTCTAAGAGCCGAAACGTTCCTAGCATCAGGTGATATCTATCCCTATACCTTTCGGTTTATTTTAGCTTATCTTGTTTCTGTCTCGCTTAAGAAAGCCCATAAAAAGTTAGGTTGCTGCGTTTGTTCTTGTTTAGTTGTTTCCGGTAGATCCGTTTAAAAAAACCCTAAAAGAAAAGTTGCTGCTTAGTTAGATCTGGTTAAGACATTACCAGCATATATGAACCCGAATTTGAAGCCTAAAGATCTTCTAAAAGGTGTAACATTTGCATCAGGAGGAACCGGTTACGATCCATTAACGGCTAAAATCATGGTATATTTTAATATTTTATTCACCATTAACGTTAGCTTCATATTATATGTGATATATTTTCTATTATTTTTATTTTTTGTAGTCAGTGATATCAGTGTGGGATCAACTAAAATATTTCAAAGAATACATATCAAAGATCAAACAACATTTTGGAGAAGAAAGAGCCCAAACTATCTTGGACCATAGTTTTTTTCTCGTGATTTCTAGTAGCAATGATCTTGCTCACACTTATATGGCTCAATCTCACAGATATGATCGTACATCATATGCCATCTTCTTAGCTGACTCAGCAGTCAAATTCGTACGAGTAAGTATTTTAAATTTATGTATATATAAATATAAATAAAAATTATAGAATTATATCTAACACTATTTATTTATTTTCTTAGGAATTGCATAAACTTGGAGCTCGAAAAATTGGAGTATTTAGTGCAGTGCCTGTTGGATGTGTACCGCTCCAAAGAACAATGTTTGGGGGTATATTAACAAGAGGATGTGTTAAATCATTAAACAATATGGCAAAACAATTTAATGCAAGGCTTTCTCCGGCACTAGAATCTTTAGATAAAGAATTGGATGGTGTTATCCTTTACATTGATGTTTATGACACTCTTTTCGACATGATCCAGCATCCTAAAAAATACGGTAAGTTCATCATATTAATATTTTTTTCTCATTTGTATGATATAACTTGAACCAAATTATAAGTAAATATATCTCATCATGTTTCAGGTTTTGAGGTAGCTGATAGAGGATGTTGCGGTAGTGGCTTGGTCGCAATATCTTATATGTGTAACCCATTGAATCCATTCACATGTTCTAATTCTTCAGCCTATATATTTTGGGATAGCTACCACCCAACCGAAAGAGTTTATCAAGTTATTGTTGACAACTTGCTCGACAAATATTTAAGCAAAGTCTACTGATGTTAATCATCGAAATCAAACTTATTTATATCTTGGTGTTATCGTGTTTCTCCATCTCATTCTTGTCTCTATGTAATAACTCTTTAAATTTTCAATGTATTGGATATTTTATTCATCAAGTTATTCATTTTAAGACTAATTAATTAGAATGATACATGTAACCAAACGTTCCATATCCAAGAGTTACATATAAATTAACCGGATTATATTTTGATTGGTTCTCCCACTAACATTCGCAAAAGCAGCTTTTGCGGATAGTACAGGTTGTTGACGTTTGGCAACAATTACGCAAAACGCTTTCTACCGCTTCGCACCGTTTTTTTTTTACCTCAAAATCAAAAGATCCTTCCAGCTAGCGTTTGCGACTGCGGACGGTTGTGGGTGGAAAATTAAAATTAAAAAAAAACAAAATTTATTTAAAATCCAAGATATATATAATATATATATATTTTAAAAAAATAAGATTTGAATATCATTATTATAAATAAATAAATAAGTTTGACACTTTTTTAACTAATATTTATTAACAGTTTTTCATAATTTTATATGTATAAGATCAATAAACTCTAATTATTTTGATAAATTTTCTCTCCATATATATATATATATATATATATCGAACAAATAAAGCTCTTTTCATCTAATATATGCATACAAAAATAATCAAATTCTCTATTGAAATCATAACTTTCATCCAAGTTAAAAAAAATAAGGAAATAGACTTAAGTATTATACACATACTTTATAATTTTTATAATTAATTATGTTTAATTAATAATTTTATAGTTTTTTATAATGATATGGTTTTTGATATTTTTTATAGTTATAAAATATGTTTATATTGTTAATTTGTTTTTTAACCGCTAATGCACCCGCAAATTAATCAGTCGTAAGTATCCCACAAATATATCCGTTTCCAACCGCTGTGCCAGTTGTATAACGGTGTTAACCGCAATCGTTCGCTTCTGCCCTTAATATTTATTAATATGTATCTAGTTCATGTTGGATTATTTTGTTTGCAGATTATATTGACATGAATCATAAATCACATAAGAAGTCGCATGGTTGTATTTCTTAGTCTCATGGATCAAACTCCCCTTGATTCTTGAGAAAATAGAACAAGCTCAGAAAATATGGACAACAAATATTTGGCTTTTTCATGATATCTAGAAAAATGCATTCATAAAATAATGATAGTTTGATAACATCTTGTACCAATCTTGAATTCTCTTTAAAGCAAATAAATCATTCAGATGTTGGTTAGAATGTTGTCAACGTCTTATCTTTGAGCATGCATGTCCTAAAAAATGTTGGTTTTGGCCTATTCATAGAAAATTAGTTAGGAAACATGATTATACAAGTTGGGAGAGTTTGGTAACCGATTTTAATGTAAAAAAGACGGGAAACAAAAATTGTTAAAAAATTTGTATTAGCTTTAACAATTATCCAACCGTATTCTCTAAAATGATGACCGGTGTTATAACTGATGCACTATAACAAATTGAATACTTGGATATCATCATCGTCTAGAAAACTTCTGTTCAACAAGTGGATATCAGTTTATTACATCTCTATCTCTCGATAACTCTTCGACTGTTTCTGAAATCTCCAAAGTCTGTGTCTTTACCATCACTATGCCCATTCCGGTTTCCTCCTCCTCTTCCTCCTCTGTTAGATCCCCTGAAACTCCCTGAACCGCGCCCTCCTCCTCTTCCTCCTCCTCGGCTGCTTTTTCTATCAAACTCATCATCGAAACCGCCTCTCCTGCTTCCCGTTCTTCCCCCAAACCCCCCATTATCTTCTCTATTCCCTCTTGATCTACTAGCCGAGGAGCTAGAACCTCTGTAATCTTCATCTTCACTACCAAAACCACTCCTTCTGCTTCCTGTTCTTCCTCCCCTCCCTCTTGATCTATTAGCCGAGAAGCCACTTGATCCCTTGTCATTATAATCATCGAAACCACTCCGTCCGCCTCTCATTCGTCCTCTGCTCCCTCTCGATCTATCACCAGAGAAACTTGACCCTCTGTACCATTGATCATCCATGTCGTCATCAGATTCTGATGCTGAATATGAGCTGCGTTTACCCTTGAACCCTCCTCTAGCACCGTTGTTTCTTTGGCCACGCCTTAAATTGGACCTGGGGCCATCTTCCTCCAGATCAGAATCATCATCAGACCCGAAACTCAGTTGTCTCGAAGGCGGACCTCTCTGAGTCGAAGCAACGTGGCTTGATTTCCATCTAGGAGTGATGGAAGCCTCGTCATCTGAACTGAAACCGAGCTCGTCATCCCTAGAGAAACCTCCCTTAGTGTTTCCATGCTTGTTTCTACCATTGTGAAGCGTTGCGCTTCCTCCTCTGTGTGCATTGTAACCAGCATTTGACTCCGGAAACTGTTCATCCTCTGAGAACTCTTCAGGAGCAAAAGAAGATCGGCCTCCTGCTACGGGGACCTCTCTATCTCCAGTCTCGTCTATCTCGTAGCTATCAATGTCATCTTCATCGTCGAAATCATCAAATCCAGCACCAGGTCTTCTGCTCCTGCCAAGCTCAGAACTTTCTCGGGCTCCTGGAGGAAGATTGCCAAATTCTTCTTCAGGATCTCTCAAACCATCCCGGGGAAGGTTTTCATTCTTTTTGGTGGAATCTGCGTATTCAAAGGCAGCAACTTCCGCCCCGTCTGATTCATCGTCATCAAAATCAAAGTTCCAGGCATTGGAAACATCGTCCCGTTTCACAACCCTCTCTGTCTGTGATTCAGTGAAGCGATGTGTTTCTTGTGTTTTGTTCTCTAAGAAAGCATCCGGTGGACGCTTGCAATCACAATGAAAACATGCCATGTTTCTCCTATAGTTTAAGAAGTTGCATCTGCCATAACAACAAGCAATATGATCAAGTTCCATAACATTAAAATTCTAATCAGTATGTGTTTTGCTCATATTCGACAATTTGACCAAAAGTGTAGCAACGTACTCAGGGCATTCCCATTCTCCTGGAAGGAGCTGTCTCTTTGGCCTCTTTGCATCACATTGTAAGCAAATGGTGTTCTTTGCGAAGTTCATGAAATCGCACCTAAGAACAAAAATTAAGTGGTGTTAACATCTCAGGGCAATATCAAAATGAAAACATAAACAAAAAGATGGTCTAGATTGTGCTGAAATCAATGTTCTGTGCAAAATTTATAATTTGTTAGGCCTCAAAGTCCAAATTATATAATACAAGTGGAAAACGCTAATAGGATATACCTTAAACTAATAACTAATCGGTTAGGATGCCTTAAGTCAAATGCAGAACACCATGAGAGCTTAGTTCAAGGTAATAAACAGTTATGAACTTAAGGCCAAAACATGAGAGCCTTACGGATCTATACAAAGTTAAGGCCATGCATCTACTTTTATGGTTTGTTAAGGTAAAGGCTGTGATAAAGGCTTAAAAAGAAAACCATGAGGCCATCAGAAGAGTAAGGTGTAACTTACTTTGGGCAAAGCCAATCTCCTTTCTTCATCTCAATGTCATCACGGCCAACGCGTCTTTTAGGAGTTGGCGGTGGCTGCTTGACTTTAGGAGGGGCTTTCTTGATTACTGGTGGAGTAAGACTAGGATCTATTGGTACACTGCTTAACTTGACAATCTCATGCAGCAGTTTACGCACCACAGTCTTAACAGACTTTTTCTTCAGGAGACTTTTATTGGCCACAGTTCCGTTTAATGGGTCAAAACCATAGATGAACAAAATGCGCATGAGGTCAAGGGTTCGAGCCTCATCCTCTTTGTTTGTCAACAAAAACGCTTTTTCGCATGAGTTCCTCAAGCTGCAGGAACTGCAGACCTGATATATGAATGAATGTTATCATCTGAAGAACCTATTGATACTAAACCAATAAGGAAATTAACCAGAAATCTCACGAGGAAGAAAACAGTAAGGCTAACAAAGGACTTCATGAAACCTAAAAGCAAATAGCCACAATCCAATATTCCAACCAAAATAAAGATGTAAATCAACGTATCCTGAAGCTTTCTTGAAGAGATTTCATACTTTCCCAAAGCCTAAGCTAACACATAATCAATGAGCAAGGACTCCTAATCTATTCTTCCTTCCACCTATTTGTGCTATTCGTCATTATTCATCATCCATATGTATCAAACATCTAACATTCAAGTGCCTATCAAAACCACAGTGCAAGAGATCCCTAGTAAACAAAAACCAGAAATATGGCAATTGCATCAAGATGAATGCTAGAATATGTGGCAATAATCAATTTTGGAATTACAGAACCACACAGGTACATACAAAAGCAAGTCTTGTATGCATATATTATTCAAGTAACGCTTACATCTCCTTCATCGAGATGGACTCGCTTCCTCAGTAGTTTTCCGGAGAAAACCACTTTTCTATCAGTCGCTGGACATCCATGGCCGACAAGGATTTGAATGTCATTTCTCGACAATGACCTGAA
>JAHZTW010000001.1:374386430-374484673 GCA_020283515.1 Alliaria petiolata
ATTTCAGAAGCTTGAACAAACCTTAGAATATCGAATTTACTCTCCTTAGTATCTTCAATCTCAATCAACTAAGTTGTTCTCAAACGCAAATGCAAGCAACTTGATGACGCACCACGCAGTATAAAGTTACAAAAATTAG
Source organism: Alliaria petiolata (assembly GCA_020283515.1). Lineage (NCBI taxonomy): Eukaryota > Viridiplantae > Streptophyta > Magnoliopsida > Brassicales > Brassicaceae > Alliaria > Alliaria petiolata. The sequence continues at coordinate 374,386,570 of JAHZTW010000001.1, forward strand.
AACTACATCACAGTCACAGAGGCTAAAAACTCAATCCTAGTTTGATCAAACTCGAAAAAATGTAAACTTTTTCGATTTCAGAAGCTTGAACAAACCTTAAGAATCTGATTTCACCACAAGCTAGGCCTAACAATCTATAAAGTTTACCTTAGTTTCAAAAATTAGAGCTACATCAAAGTCACAGAGACTAAAAACTCAATCCTGATTCGATCAAACTCAATAAAAATGTAAACTTTTTCCCGATTTCAGAAAAAAGCTTGAACAAACCTCAGAATATCGAAACGGTCTTTTCCGAAATTGACACAAGCGTTTTGAACAGCTCTGAAATCCTGAAACGAAGCAACTCCGCCATTCTTCTCTTCACCACCTAATCCCACATTGGATGATGATGATACATCGATCCCCAAACTCTGCACCATCTCGTCTTCTTCGTCTCTTTCCCTCCTATGATCAAAGTAATTCTGCTTCACCAATCTCTCCATAAGCTCCATCCACTCAGGCCACGGATGCACCAGCTCAACCACACCGTTCTCTTTATGTAACTCGCCGGAGTTAAGCTGGGTCGACTCAGCCGGTTCCTCATTAGACCCGGTTGATTCAATTTCTCCAGGAACCGGATCTTGCCGAGCAGCAGAAGAAGAAGAAGAAGGTGTTGTTGGCTGATTTGGCTGTTTGGATTGGCGCCAGGCACGGATACGCTCGAGGGTTTCGTCTTGCTCAGAGTGACGTTTCTCAATAGCATCGATTTGATCGAATACGAAGCTAAGACGAGAGGAGAGAGAGGAGGGTTTGTGGTTTTGTTCAGGGGAAAGGTTAGGGTTGCTCTGTGCGGAAGTGGCGAGTGGTTTTAGGAGGAATGGCTGGAAAAGACGGCGGCTTTTAGGGTTTATGTGGAAGAGAGAGATGCGTTTGATGAGGAAGAGAGAGATGCGTTTGATGAGGAAGAGAGATATTGAAGGAGCCATTGAAGAGAAATGGGGAACATAGAAAAGGGATTCAAATAGTGATGAGGGTTGCAGTTGCAGAAGCAGAATCAGCCATTGAAATGGTTCTTAAGAAAAGGGTTTATGCGCTTTATCTCTGTTGTTGTTAAACCCATTAAAGAAGACTCGCGCAGACTCAGAATTTGGTTCGATTCGGTTAAAACACATTTTGGTTCGATTCGGTTTATCTAGGTGTTGAATGTTTGTATGGTTTTTAAATTTTTTGGTTTTTGGTTTTTGAATTTTCGTTTTTGTTTTAGATTTTGATTTTGGTGTAGATTTTAATTTTTCTAACAACTTGAATGCTGATTTATGTAATTTTTGATATTTGTCTACATTTTTTTCATATTTGACTTATAAAATATATTTTATGCTTTCTTTTAATTTATGTTTTTGGTTTTTTTTACAATTTTTTGTTTTTATACGTGCTTTAGATTTTTAAAATTTTAGTTTTGCATGTTTTGTGTTTAAATCTTCATAATATATATATATAACCTTATTAATAAAATCTAGCTCATAAAATTTTAGAAATAATAATTAAAAATATTTATGTAGAAATACACATAGTCGACCAAAAAAAGTAGAAATACACGTAGGTTTATTTAGTAAAATTTTAAAACAACAAANGTTGCTGGGATGCTGATCTGTATACTCGAACGTCATAATAATACTTCAGGTGTTCCCCGTGCCTAAGCATACAAGTCCAGACTGTCCTCTCACCTCCGTTGTCTGCGGTTGGAATGAGTCTTTGTTGATTGAATTGTAGTTTGTGTACTCCATTAGAGTGACTGTTGATACTGCTACGGCAATGAATCTGGAGCACTTGACCAGGACCGAGTTCGTTTTTAATTACTATTTCATTAGTCGCGCATTTTGTCCAAGCTTCATTTAACCTGAAAGACATTGCAATAACAAACACAAAAACTATAAGACGATTCATTTTTTCTTTTTTGTGTGTGGATTGATGATGATTTTTTTTTTTTTTTTTTGAGTAATAAGGGCATCAATGGGCAGTATTTATAATCTTCGAAAACGTTTTATCTATATTTATGAAATCATCTAATTATAGTCATAGCTAAATTTGAAACAAGTCATGAACCGATTAAACCTCTGATCGGAGGAGAGTTTAGTGACGAGAAGTGTGGTTTGACCACTAATATAAAAAGACGAAATGAATTAACCTTTTAAAATAAAAGCTCTCCGCGGTAGAACCAGTCAAACCAAATGTAGTATAGCATGATGCTGGTTTGATCTACACATTAGTTGTTTTTTCTTTTCAAAACCCAAAAATAAACATCTAATCATCAATATCGTAGTAGGCAAATCATTAAGAGAGTACACAGTACATATATCAACCGCATCCCATGTAAAACGGGTTTTAAGATTAAACTAGATGTATGTTTTGGTCATCTATGTAAATTATACGATGTAAAGCTTTACTCTTTTTTTCTCATCACCCTGTGTGATTTGTTGTGGAATCGATGAATCAATTTTGTTTTCGTTTCTGCACTTTAGACTACAAACTGGTATTTGCAATCAATGGTGTTTGTGATCTTAATAGAGTTTCCATTTTGACTTCGCATTAGAATCTTACCTTTTCCATAAATCCTTTTTATGCACATGTCATAAACTATATACGTACATGAATAAGGCGTATAAGGAGAGCATATAACAGTAGTTTTGTCAGTTTCTCTTGTGAGTTCCTTGGTAAGAAATTCTACAATAGTTCCATCATTGGCGTCATTCCCTTCTGCTAAGGCTACAACTTGTTCTTCTTCTTTTTTTTTGTTTTTGTTTTTGTTTTTGAAAGGCATTTGTTCTTCTTCTTTCTCTTCTGAAATTGTCGCTTGTTCTTAACCTTTGTATGTTGTTCCACTTAACATTCATGAATGCATATTTGGATGCAACTCCTGATTCTTACGAAAAGGCCTAGTCGATCGGTTAATAATATTTGTGGTTTCGGTTACTTGCATGCCAACCATTTTGATATGAGTTGAAAGGGCTTCATATTTAAAAATAAATAAATTTAAACCATGTTACTGTTTTTTAACAAAAAAATGAACAGTTCCGTTAAATATTTTGATAGGTGTATTCGAAATCCAATTTGAAGGTTTTTTGTAGAAAATACTTTTAGTTTAAAATTTTAAAGTGCGAGAGAAACATTCTCAAGGTTTAAAGTAAAGTGTTAATGGGAGTCATTTTGAAGGGTTTTTGTATGCATTTCCTTGATTCTCATGAATTTACATTTCCTTGATTTTCCTTCTTAGCCTAGAAATGGGAAACATAGTGGAAATCTACAACAGCCAAAAAAAGAAAAAGAAGAAAACTCAAATTCTATCCCAGATGCTGCTCTAAGGTCCGCATAATTATCACCCGATCCGACACGACCAGTTTAAAAATCGAGAGTCCGTAATGATTGCTCTTTTTTCAAGTTCCGGTGCTCTGCCGCACCACCTGATCACTACTGTCATCTTTCTTTTTCTCCGTTAGAAAATACAGATTTGGTCAGACCGATTATTCCGACGTAAGTAAGTGGGTTTAACATCGCGGGGCATAATGAACAAGTCCTCGCTGTCACGAACAAGTCCCCGCCTCCGTGAGAAGACTCTTGTCTCGCGGTCACGTTACTTTGAGATTGTGAGGATCGCAAACAAATTGGAAAATATGGACCATAAATGATAAAACAATAAAACATTAGTAATACATCAACAAAAACTATAAAACTTATCCCCCATATATTAATTGAGAAACATTTTTAGACAGTAAGCTTAGTTTTCCAAATATTTATAGTGGTGCCATTTTGCTTTTAAAATTATTAAAAATCAAATTTTAGGTTACAAAAAATACATTTCTTAAAAATGAATATAACAATAATTTTAAACAACATTATTTAGTGAAATATAATTTATACACAATCTACGATATACACAATAATTTTTTTATTAGGCAAAAAATATGTTTACAATAAAAAATATTTTTAAATGTAACGTTTTAATAAAAAAATCGAAAAATGTACAAGTTAAACTATTAGTTAGGTTCCATAAGAAAACAAATTCTATGTGTGATTTAAAAAAAAATGTACAAACTAAAATTATTGTTTTGGTTTTGGAAGATCAAACTGAAGACATCAAAGACAACATAATCACATACAACCAATTTCACAAAAGAATTTCATATGTTTGTCCTTTAATTTTTATTATGTATTTCAAACCATTTATATTTAATTAATTGTGTTTAAACAAGAAAAAGGAAAGTGATTAGTCTAAAAATGAAACATAAAATCCGATCAAATCAATATGATTTAATTAATTGCAACCAAACATTTTTTTTATTTATTATTGTTGTGTTTGAATTAATTGCAAAGAATATATGAGATATAGGGTGTTTTAAAAACGAAAATGATTAGTTTAAAAATAAAATATAAAATACGACCAAATCAATATGGTTAGTTTAATTGTGCCCAATCAATTAATTTTTTTCTTTTTTATAAGGTTTGAATTAATTGTAAAGAATATATAGGATATATGGTACATAATTAATCATTTTAGTATAATCCGAATATTTTAAAATCGTAGCTGAATATATGGTTGCACAAATCAATTTTTTTCATTAAATTGACCTACCATACTTTCTAAATTTGAAAATAACTCTGATACTTACCGAATTCAATTTCGTATGTCTTCCTTTGAGTCTTAAAATCAATAAATCCGATTATACTTACCATAATTCCGAAAAAATAATCAAAGTAAATATTTAAAATTTTAACTAATTAAAACCCATTTTCTTTCTCTACTATATAAGACTTTGTTCTATTACCACTTAGACTTATCATTTCAAAAATCTTATATTTCTCCAATCCTATGTGGGCAACCGACAATAATGTGTGTCTTGAAGCTATGAAGAATTGAATGGGAATTAGGTGCTTTCTGAGTTTCTCTTAACAAATTATTTATTTAATATTGTCCAATATTTTTGTAGGATTATTACATAATACATGTTTTTTTTTATCATATAGGTGGCTTTACACATATGACATATCTATATTGTAGTTAGATATTCTCAAAAAAATTTTAATCCTAAGATTCATAGAATACAATCATTTAAATTGATGTAAGTATGAATATCTCCTAATTTGGCAGTCTATATCCTCATGAATATTTGAGCATGTCTCAAGGTGTATATCCATCCACTAGCTCCATTTGGCAGGCGTTATTAGGTCAATTGTTCAACAAAAAGAATGAAGCTCAGCTACAATTATTAGAGAACGAGCTGGCGAATGCGAAGAAGGGGGAGTCTGAAATCTCAGAGTTTTTTATCAAGGTAAAAAATATTTGCTCTAAGATTAATACTCTAAATTTGGAGGAGTCGATTTCGAAAGCACGATTGAAGCGGTCTATTATTCGAGGTCTACGACCCGAGTATACACCGTTTGTGACCTTTGTTCAAGGATGGGCTACACAACCTTCCTTAGAGGAGTTCGAGAATTTGCTAGCTTCGCAAGAATCATTAGCCATGCAAATGGTGGGAGTTAAAATTCATGATGATTCAGGGAGCGCCTTTGTATTCGGAAGGTTCCAAGTATGATGGTACAAAGAATAATGATAGACGTGAAGGATCTTCTACGGGAGACAAGAAGCATTTCAAGTGCTACCGATGTGTATAGCTTGGGCATTTCAAAAAGGATTACCGAGTCAAGTTGAAGGAAACAAATATGGCGCAATCAAAAGGTCATACTGAAGACGAAGAATGGGAGAAATGTTTCACCGTGGAGGCTGAATCTTCAGGTATATCCACAACTAAAAATCTTAAAAATTATTGGATTGTGGATTCGGGTTGTACCCATCGTATTACCAAAGACGAGAAGTTATTTTCTAGTCTTCAATGCCATGACGGAGAGAAACCATTATTACTGCAGATAATTCAACGCACCGCGTTGTGAAAGAAGGGACTGTCGTCATTGAAGGAGATGATGGAAGCCTCCATCACTCTCAAGAACGTATACCATGTCCCTGGAGTAAGGAAGAATATTTTCTCCGTGGTGAATGTTGTAGACTCAGGTAACTACGTTTTATTTGGCCGAAAAGACGTTAAATTCTTGAAGAATATTAAAGAGTTAAAGACGGATGTGGTTCACACCGGATCGCAGGTTAAGGATCTATATGTCTTATCTTCTTTCAACTCTTATGGAAAAGATGAGTACGAATGATAATACCTCTATATGGCATGCTAGAGTTGGTCATATAAATATGACTAAGTTGAAGGTTATAGTGAATAAGGATTTGGTTAATGGGCTCCCGAAGTTGAAGATTCAAGATGAAGGAAAACTTTGTGAAGGTTGTTAATATGGAAAATCACATAGACTTCCATTTGACAAATCTATTTCACGATGCAGAGCCTCGTTGGAGAGGATCCATAGTGATTTAATGGGTCCAAGACGAAAACCCTCATATTCCGGGTTTCGCTACATGTTGCTGTTTGTTGATGATTTTTCACGGTACACTTGGGTATACTTTGTGCAAGAAAAATCAGAAGTATTCTCCAAGTTTCAAGAATTCAAGGTTACCGTGGAAGGGGAGTTAGGTCGTAAAATCAAGACCTTAAGGACAGACAATGGAGTTTCTCTCTTTTTGCCAAAAGTATGGTATAAAGAGAGAATTTACATGTTTGTATACTCTCAACAAAATGGAGTAGCAAAAAGGAATATCAGGCATCTAACCGAAATGTGCAGAAGCTAGCTATATTGAAGGGGTTTATCTAAGGCCTTATAGGCCAAAGATATGATATGTGAAACGTATGGCACATCTCATACCTTCGAAGATATGTCAATAAGGTTTGAAATGAAGAAGTTGGGTGTGACCAACAACTTTCTTCGTTTGGAGGTGGAAAGGGTAAAGGATGGAATATTCATCGATCAACAAAGCTATGCAAGAAGGATTGTTGAGAAGTTTGGGGTACACGAAGAAAAGACACGTTCTACTCTGATGGAATATTCATCGGTCCTTGCTACGTGATCATCAGCATTATCGCTCTCTCGTAGGAAGTCTTCTATACTTAACCATTACGAGACCTGACATTGCCTTCGATGTAGGTCTTGTAAGTTGGTTTATACTTGCACCAAGGAATCCACATCTAGAAGCGGCAAAGAAGATATTGAAGTACGTGAAAATAACTCTTGGCATGGGTTTGGTGTACAAGTACAATTCCAAGGTCTTTCTCTATGGCTTCACGGATGCTGACTTTGACGGAGATCTACATGATAGGAAATCAACTTCAGGCTATGTGCTCTTATGTGGGGGACACGAGTATTTCATGGTGGAGCAAGAAGCTAGCAACTGTGCCATTGTCTACCACTAAACCGGAGTATAAAGCTTCGACACTCGCAGCTCAAGAGTGTATATGGCTTCGAAGACTCCTTGTAGACTTGTTTGAGCCAATCAGCAAGGCAGTTGCAATTTATGGAGATAATCAAAGTGCTATCAAGTTGGCTAACAATCTAGTGTTCCATGCAAGGACAAAACATATTGAGTTGCAACATCACTTCATACGGGAGAAGGTATTTGATGGAACGATTGAAGCTTTGAGGTTCAAAGCGAGGAAAACATTGCAAATATCTTCACCAACACCAAAAGGCCAATTCGAGTTACTTCGCTCGAATCTCAGTATGGTGGACAAAATCAAGTTTAAGGGGGAGTATTGAAGTTAAACCTTATTTTGGGTTCAGCTTAATTTTTGGGTTCATAAACTTATTATTCTAAATTGGTACAAACCCAAAGTTAAGCCCAAGTTCTAGATTTTCTCTATTGTTTTCATCGAAAATCATCACCTCCTTAAGTGTTCTAGAAAATTCATCACCTCCTTAAGTATTTCTAGAGAATTATATTAGTTAATTAATTAGATTTTGTTATAGAAAACTCTAGAGATTAAGATAATATTTGTTTGATATTTTGTACTAAGTGAAGCGTATAAATTACCCACTCTTCTCTTATTTGTAAACACACACGAGAAATTGAACAAGTTAATAAAGAGTGTTCTTCATAAGATCTCTTATTATCTCTTAAGTTCTTTCAAGTTGCTCTTAAGTGCTTTTCCATATTTTAAATTCATATTTAGAAGTCTTGTTTCTAACGGATCTTTCATGTATTAAAGTTTTGAGCTAGTGCTAAGCATTATTGGTGTTTCTCTTTACATTCCATTTGTCCCGTCCTGACCACTCATCCAGCCAGCGATGTTTCTCGTTACATCTCGGCAATCTCGCGTGTCTGTGTCTTGGACCGCGGTTGCAAACCACCATGCAAACCACCGTCAAACCATTTGGACACAAACTTAAACACGTTGACCAAACTAGTCCGGTTTGACCTTCTTTTTTTAAGGTAAAATTTCTTAAAAAATCACTTTTTGGTTATAAAAAGGAAAATTATATTGTATGATCATAAAAAGCTAGTATTTTACAAACTAACCTAATAGAACTAGGCTAGGATATAGATATAGTGTGTATAATATGTACTAGGTGATCGATCCGCACCGTGTGCGAGGTATAAAACATTTTATATGTTCAATATATAATTATATTGTATATTGAAATTGATCTAATTGTACATAATTGATTATATATTAATAATACAATTATATGAATATTTAATAATAAAAAATAACGATAAATCAAATGAAAAATGTTATAGATTTCAATAGAAATTGAAGATAAAAAGCCATTAACCAAGATTTTAAAATATTTCCTTAGATAAAAAGTGTAAATATGATAACTAAATAAATTGAAAAATATTAAAACATATAATGATTTATTTAATTTTTATGGTTAGCCTGCACGCATGTGCATGTATAGTTGTTTTTTATAGACATAAGTAGTTGTAATATTAATGTATTAATTAATTTTTATATATATATTATGTAAATGTTATATTATTATACATATACAGTTTTAGTGTTTAACAACAATCATACAAACTTTTCATATCGTTTTGTGTCTTTTAAAACTGATTTATCTTAAAACTTTTTTATGTTTTCTACCGTTTACAGTAATATATAATTGCAAATGTAAAAATTATATTAAATAATAATTAAATTCTTATAATATGTCTTGAATATTATCTATACTATGCTTTTTTCTCCTTACACAATATAATCTTGCCAATATATATATTTTAAGTATATATTTTTCCTTGATCTATTGCTAATTAAAGCAAAATGGGTTTTACAATCTTTACTTATCATAAGAGGGGGTAGATGGTTGGCCTGCACATTCTGCACATTCATGCGTACCAACCAACTCACCGCTCTTAGGACATATAGAGATTTTAAAAAATATTATAAATTGTTTAATAACTAAAATTAAAATTGGACTGTAATCGAGGTTAACAAAATGCATGCACGACAAGTTCGCATACGAATTTGACTTTTGCATAATTAATATTTATATCCACATGCATATTTGTGGAAAAATCGAAGTATGACTTTTATGTCTTAAAAAAATAACAAAGTATATGATATATATATTTTTATAATGTATGGTTGAATTTTTTTTAAAAATATATGTATATTTATGAATGTAAGTATGAGTTAAAAAAAGTGAATTGTAATATTTAGGTGTTGGTTAGTTTTTCTGATATTTTCCGCAAATGTTATATTTTTACACGATGCAGTTTTTGGCCTTTAAGAACAATCACAAAAATCGTTTCTATCGTTTTTTAATTTAATCAAAATTTCATATTTTTCAGCATTTTATGATATATGGTTTCAAATTAAAATTTATATTAAATATTAACAAAAATTACAAAATTTTTTAAAACTTTTAAATATAATATCTGACTTTATCATGAAAATAAATATAGTACATTGGTAATCTATTATTAATTTTCATTTTCAATAAAAATTATAATAAATATTTGTTATAAAATTTGTGAAATCATATTTTATAAAATTCTCCGGGAGCTCTCTGCTCATCTCTTTGAACAATATTGAGGAATTGGTTTGATGAAGAAAATAAATTTACTATGGTTGGCATGCACGCATGTGTTCATTATAAAATTTGAGTTGCACATACGTTTATTATATAAAAAATTTCTTAAGATTTTTAAATGACTCCCTAATACAAATCATGATAATATTACAGAAAAACAAAACTGTAGAGATTTATTTTTATTTTTATTTTTACTTATACTTCTTATTCATATTTGTTTTATCTTATTATGATTTATTTTTTTAATCCAGTTACATTTAGTTTTATTTCTGATCTCAAATTCTCGATCTACAATGAGACTATATATGGGTATGATATAAACTTTTTATTTATTTAAAAGAGAATAAGAGATAAAAATTGTATTCCGTATTTACTATCCTATTGGATAATATATTATTATTTTTTATATAAAAATATAATATATATTGGTTATAAAATTTTCATAATCATATTTTATGCAAATTATTATGAATATATGTAAAAAAAAATTGAAATCATAGTACATTATTATTTTCTATTAATTTAAATTTATTAATTTTGGTGTTATAATCTATTGTGTTCGTGTTTTAATTTCATAATTTATTTAATTTTAACTCAACCAATCAAAACATTTCATTTATTTTAGGAAATTAACTCAACTAATAAAAATATTTCGTTTATTTTAGGAAATTTGACATGTCACATTTACATGTCATCAAAAGAATACATTAATTTTGATTCTGGAACTAACAAGTCAGCTTTTTTACTAAAAGTGATTATCAAATAATAGAAATGAGGATTAAAAACAATTTAGTCCTTCGCTCTTTGCTGACAAAATCCTTTGCCCACAACCATGTATCCTTTATTCTCTCTTTCTTATTATTTTTGTTTTGTAAAATTTCTCACATTTTCCTATAATTTCTTTTGATCGTTTTTAGAAAACTAGTACAAGTTCATAATACTAATGAGAAATATGATTTTTTTTCCCGTATATACTATATTTTGAAATTTTAAAAAACGAATAAAAATTATTCAAAATGGATATACAAAAAAGTGAAAACATGTTTGTTTATATATTAGATAGTCTGACTATATAAACTGATGCATATTCTACATATGAATCGTATAACATAGTAATTTAAAATAAAATGAATTGATACACTATTTTTGGATTTTAAGATTATTTACAAGATTTAAAACTTATATTATGATTAGGGTTTAGGCTTTTATATTTAGAGTTTAATATATTAGGTGTGCAGTTAAGTTATGTATAAGTTTCAGTAAATATAACAAAAATGATATTTGTGTAAAATAAACAGATTAGTGCAGGTTCTATATAGAACTGGCGGAGATTCTACCTATTCCGATCTATTGTAACTACTAGTTCTTTATATAATTTTATTTAATTTTGTGAGCATACTAAAATTGATATATAATTATTTTGGGAACCCTCGATTCTCTTTAGAAATAAAGTTGGAAATCTCCTTCATCGAGAGATAAAAAAAGCCTATTGGAATATCCAAGGAAGGAGGTATGGGAATGAATATGCTGTTCAACAAAGAAAGTTTTTGCATACGTTGAAGATTGACTAAACAATTGAATAATAACTGTTCCGCAAGATTGCTTTCAAAAGGAGGGAAAGAAGTACAAATAAAATTTGTTGCTCAAGCGCTTCCGACTTTTGTTATGTCATGTTTCCTACTCCCGCAAAGTGTAACAGACAATTTTAGAAGTGCGATCTCAAACTTCTGGTGGAGCTAAAAAAAAAAACAGTATAGGAATGCATTGGATTGCATGGGACAAAATTTGTGTCCCTCGAGAAGAGGGAAGACTAGGGTTCAGAAACCTCCATGACTTTAACATCTCATTGTTAGCAAAGCAACTATGGCGCCTAATACAATATACATCATCCCTTTTGGCTAGGGCGATGCGAGGAAGATACTATAGACTGTCGAACCCTCTCGATGTTCACAAATCATATTCCACATCATATGGTTGAAGTAGTATCTTGGCCGCGAGACCTCTTCTTCTTCAAGGTTGATAGACTCATAATTTAGCATGTTTTAGCACTCATTTAGGATAGTTTTGCATCCATTTTTTCACTCATTTAGTCACTTTTGTTCTAGTTTGCATCCATTTTAGAGTTTAGTGAGTTTTATCCTAGTTTGTTGCATATTTGTACACATTGAGTCTTTAATAGATGTTTTGGAGGCTTGGAGGACCAAATGGAGACATTGGATGATCAAGAGGAGAAAGAGAAGCAGCCAAATGAGAAGCAGAAGTCTTTTAGAAGCATATCGAGCATTTGGAGGTGAGCAATTTATGGGTCCGGACGAAGGCCATTCACTTAGATACAGACTTTGAATCCTTCTTAAGAGTTGTAGAGGATCCAGTGAGCTTTCTAATGCCGTTGAAATCAAGTCATTCGGACCCCCGGTTAGAAAGGTACAGCTATTTTAATCCATATCGAGCAGATGCATCGAGCTACTAAGCTCGATACAGTCCAACCGAGAAGACGGAGCATGCATATCGGGCATTTGTATCGACCTACCAAGCTCGGTACAAAACAACAGGAAGGCTGAAGAAGTGTGTCGAGCATTTGTAACGAGCTAGTAAGCTCGATACAATCTTTAAAAACATATCGAGCTTCATATCGAGCTACCTAGCTCGATACATATCCATGCCGAGTAAAGATCGGGTCATATGAAGGCTTTCCATTCAGACTCAGCCTCATAGCTCTTCATGAAAGTTGTAGATAATTGAATCAGATTTCATTTGGAGGTGGTTTCATGTCATTATGAGCTGTGGTTAGGGAGATACGGCGATTTCCGCAAGACTACTCCTCCGGGTCAAAACCCGGTTTGTTCCGGGTTGACCCGGTTCGCCCTCCTTCCCTATAAATACACTTGTGGCCACAAAAAAAACCTAACTTTTCTTCTCTCTAGAGTTGGGTTTAGATCCAAACTCTCTCTTTGATATTTTGGATTTATCTTCATGAATCATGCCACTCTAGTGAAGGATTCTTCACCCTTTATCTTTTATATTTATGTTTATGCCTTTTATTTTGCTTTTCTTCATGCTTAGTTCATAGATTTTAGTTGGATCATGGGTAATGCTAGATTAGGATGAATGGATGGTTAGATGATGATGATTTAGGTTGAATCTTGTTAGATCCTTCATTTAGGTTGCTCTTTATGCTAGATTAGCTTTGAGAAAAGTGATTTAGGCCTTAGGTAATTTCATGGCCGAAAGGTGTTCGATGAAATGCCTGAACAAAACCTTTTGTGAGCTTTGCATATCATAGCCAACGAGAGTTGATGTCTAGGGTGTTTAGTGAACTGGATTGAAGTTGTTTCTTAATGCTCATGGATTATCTTGATTACCAACGACAGTTGATGTTAATTGGGTAATTAGTGAAGTGATTAGTACCACGAAAGTGGATTAGTCATAGCTATGAATTTTATGTTCTAGGATGATGCTTAATTCAATCTTTGAAATCATTGTTTGATTGTTATCTAGTTCTCATGATAGTTGCACCCATGATCCAATGCTTTTTATTTATTTTTCTTCTTGCAATTTTTACTTTTCTAGATTAGACAAAAATCCAAAAACAATTTGCTCTAGATTAGTTTGTGTCTTGTATCTCTAGTGTTGCAATCTTTAGTCCTTGTGGATTCGATATCTCAAATACTACAATGATATGAGTAATTAAGATTAATTGAAAGTGGTAAAAATCCCGCTATCAAATTTGGAGGAGTCGATTTCGAAAGCACGATTGAAGCGGTCTATTATTCGAGGTCTACAACCCGAGTATACACCGTTTGTGACCTTTGTTCAAGGATGGGCTACACAACCTTCCTTAGAGGAGTTCGAGAATTTGCTAGCTTCGCAAGAATCATTAGCCATGCAAATGGTGGGAGTTAAAATTCATGATGATTCAGGGAGCGCCTTTGTATTCGGAAGGTTCCAAGTATGATGGTACAAAGAATAATGATAGACGTGAAGGATCTTCTACGGGAGACAAGAAGCATTTCAAGTGCTACCGATGTGGATAGCTTGGGCATTTCAAAAAGGATTACCGAGTCAAGTTGAAGGAAACAAATATGGCGCAATCAAAAGGTCATACTGAAGACGAAGAATGGGGGAAATGTTTCACCGTCGAGGCTGAATCTTCAGGTATATCCACAACTAAAAGTCTGTTAGCTCTACATTCTCAAAAAAATTTTAATCCTAAGATTCATAAAATACAATCATTTAAATTGATGTAAGTATGAATATCTCCTAATTTGGCAGTCTATATCCTCATGAATATTTGAGCATGTCTCAAGGTGTATATCCATCCACTAGCTCCATTTGGCAGGCGTTAGGTCAATTGTTCAACAAAAAGAATGAAGCTCAACTACAATTATTAGAGAACGAGCTGGCGGATGCGAAGAAGGGGGAGTCTGAAATCTCAGAGTTTTTAATCAAGGTAAAAAATATTTGCTCTAAGATTAATACTCTAAATTTGGAGGAGTCGATTTCGAAAGCACGATTGAAGCGGTCTATTATTCGAGGTCTACAACCCGAGTATACACCGTTTGTGACCTTTGTTCAAGGATGGGCTACACAACCTTCCTTAGAGGAGTTCGAGAATTTGCTAGCTTCGCAAGAATCATTAGCCATGCAAATGGTGGGAGTTAAAATTCATGATGATTCAGGGAGCGCCTTTGTATTCGGAAGGTTCCAAGTATGATGGTACAAAGAATAATGATAGACGTGAAGGATCTTCTACGGGAGACAAGAAGCATTTCAAGTGCTACCGATGTGGATAGCTTGGGCATTTCAAAAAGGATTACCGAGTCAAGTTGAAGGAAACAAATATGGCGCAATCAAAAGGTCATACTGAAGACGAAGAATGGGGGAAATGTTTCACCGTCGAGGCTGAATCTTCAGGTATATCCACAACTAAAAGTCTGTTAGCTCTACATACGGAACTTGACGGGCTAATTTGGACAATGACATGCCTAAGAGACAAACGAATCCAAAGAGTTTGTTTCGAAACAGATTGCTCAAATTTGATTCAGATGATCGAGGATCCCGTGCAGTGACGGAGCCATAATTTTGTTTTTCCGTGGGCAAAAAAAAATTACCAAAAAATAGTTACAAATATACTATACGTTCACTAAAAATATATTATACGTGGAGAGGTGAAATATTTTATTTGTCTCATTTTGTGGTGAATAATAATGTTTTTTTTAAAACAAAAAACAATGAAAAGGAATGACAGAAGAAAGGATTTTTAGAGTTGGGTTTTAAAAAAAAAATTATCAGCTAATAATCAATTGAAACTAGTAAAAGTGATGAATTATTCTTTTTTTTTTATGTAAAATGGGCTTAAACTAAAACTAAGCTCAAACCAAAATAAAATCAATTACTCAATTTAAATATTTTTTTTGTTTTTTCATGTTTTTAATTTTTTTTATGGGGTGAATAATTTTTTTTTAATGAGGTCATAACTAATTTTAACCAACAAAAACATATAAGTTTTTTAATTAAGTGGGTTCCGCTGACCCAACTCCTACCTTACTGCCTCCACCCCTGATCCCGTGGATTGGCCTACCTTTATATCAGAGTTAGATTATTTGTGTACGCTTAAGACTTCCTTTGAGGATTGTATTACTCGGTATATTCCCTGAAGGCAAAATGTATGTGCCGGTATCCTTGCTAAAAGGACAAGAACACGAAGTTTTATCTTTTCCCATGTAAGTCAGATTCGGTTAATAGAAGCGGAATCTTCGTAATCCGTCCACATTAACGAAAATTGATTTATTCTATTGTTAATAGTTGAAAAAAAAATTGTATGTATTTGCTATTTGAATTTTAAAAACACACATACATCTTAAAAATAGATAAATAGTTTTGAATGTTGGCATGCTGTTTTATATTAAACTAGAACATATAGTATTCCATATAGGACGATATGTTCATCTTTTTAAAATGTAAATACTATTCTATTCATAACAAAATAATATTCCATCTTATTATATAAAGTTGGATGCGTCGAAGTTGCTAATTAACATGATCGTGACACGTGTCAAGTTAATCGATAAGATTTTGACACATGTAAAAAAACATCCATCAATTAGATTTTAACATAATGCTAACATAAGTTTAGAAACTACTCTTTTAAAAAAAAATTAATCTTTATGTTTTCCAATTAGATTTTAGAAATTGTATGATCAATAAATAATATTAAAAGGAAAATATTTTTTATATAAATTAGATTTTAACATTATGTGGACAAAAATCTAGAAACTAATCTTTTGTAAAAAAATAACTTTTATGTTTTCCAATTAAATTATGGAAATTTTATGATCAATCACTAATGTTAAAGCAAAATAAACATAAAATAAAAAAAGTAAATAAGAAAATTAGATTTTAACATAATATTAACATAAATCTAGAAACTAATATTTTTTAAAAATATTAACTTTTCTGTTTTCCAATTAGATTATGGAAATTGTATGATCAATCACTAATATTAAAAGAAAAATAACTAAAAATCCAAAAAGTAAATAAAAAAATTAAGAAAAAATGAAAATTATATTAAAAGTTTTTAAGAAAATAAAAACAAATTAGATTAAAGGTTTTAAAAAAATGTAAATAAGCATGGCTTATATTTTCCAACAAAAAGGTAAATAATAAAATTAAAAAAAGAAAAAATAAATTAAAGGTTTTAAAAATAAAAAAGCAAATAAGTATCTCTTATGTTTTCCAATAATAAACATATTTTAAAGTAGGAAAAAAAACTCTAAAATTTAAAAATATGTTACAAAATTTAATTAAAAACTAAATAGAAAAAAGAAAAATGGGGAAAAAAATAAATTACGTTCTATAATGAGTGGTTTTGCGTAAGCGTTATTAGTCTTACCTTTTTATGGTCATAATTAATCTAATTTTGTTTTTTATGTTTAGTTTATTTTTAATGGGTTATAAAATAGTTAATTATAAATCAATTCAACTAATCTACTTTTGTTTTATACTTTTTCATGTTTAGTTTCTTTTTAATGAGTTATATAATAGTTAATTATAAGCAGTATATATGCATATCACATTCAAAGTTAAAATGATTGAGATGAATCTGAGTCAATCGATCTAACTTTTGACACGTGTAATATTTTTTTTAATTAATAAAGACAATTATGGCTAAAGAGATAAATATATTTCAATAAGAATATGATAATCAATTCGAAAAAGTTTTAGGATAAATACATATAAAAGTAGTAAAATCATTATAAATAAACATAATTCATATAGAAATACAAAATTCTCCTAAATTTAGAAATATTTAATTAAATTTAGTTGGAAACAAATATAAATGAAAGTAAAGATAAAATTTTCCAAGTAATTCATTTTTGTTTTTAAGTTTTTTTTTGTTTTCAATTTTTTTTACGGGTTTTAAAATATATAACTGAAAACTCGCGTATACGTGGGTTCTAATCTAGTTCTATATATAATGACATATTAAAAAAAACTTAAATTAACTTCCCTTCTTCTTATATTTCTAGCTTCCATTTTATTAGAAAATTTGATATAGTTTTGGAATTATATTAGACAAACTATATTTGTTAATATGTCATTGTTTAAATTTCTCCGGACTCTTTTAGAATAGAAACATTTTTTATGCTTATATGCTACATGTAAAAAATTGACAAGTAAACATGGACTTGCTATTTCTTTTCTAGTTTTGATATAACTGTACCACATTATTCACTTTTGAAAATTACTGAATACACAGTATCTGTTTTTAAAAATTTAAAATATGGCATATGCAAAAAATGTCAATTTTTTTTAATATAATTACATCATTAAATCAACATGTATGAAAATAAAATGAAACAAAGAATAATTAGATAAGATCAAAAATTGTTGTCCACATAAGAAAAAGGAGGAGAGGTTGAAGAAGAATGAGAGATATTTTCGTCTATTCTATATGTCAAACAGTACATGATGGCTAGTAGACAAATCCAATCTTATAAAAACAACTTTTATACACACACAAATAAAAAAAAAGAGAATTTTCGATCAAAAGCTCTTTTTTCATCTCTTTCATGAGACGTTGAGATTAAAAGTGAGCAAGAACATCGTTTTAAAAATTTAAGATTTTCAAAAAGATTGTCGGAAGCTTTCTCATTCAAAATTAGAGGACATTTCAAATCTCTTCACATTTTCCCCCCATTTTAAAGGTATGACTCTCAATATCTATATTTAGGTTTTTCTTATTTTCTTATCTTTTTTTTTAACTAAAGGTTCTTCTTATTTTCTTAGATTTAGAAGATAGATTAGCTAGATATGGATAGAAAACCTTAGATTATACTTCTAGGTTGCATAACTCATAATTTTCTTGCGTTATTGTTGATTTTTTTTTTTTTTTTGGGGGTCAAACTTGCGTTATTGTTGATAGAATTAGATTTTTGGAACGTTGGAATTCTTGGAACTCTAGAAACTCGAATTTATTATGCAAATTGATGGAAATCGCTTCTTTTAGATTAATTTTTCACAAGAATGAGAATTAAGAAGATTACTTCTAAAAAATTATTTTAATGCTCATTAAAAAATTTATAAAATGATTGTGAATTTGATCGACCAACGTTTACAACTATTTCAGGTGAGTTCCTTGTTCATGGAATTTGATCCTGCTATTTTTTATAGTTTTCACATGCTTTAATTTAAAGAATAATTCTCTTTATTAAGTTTAAAAAATCTTTCAAAACTAAACTCCAAAACTCGTACTTTGATCACAATTCAATCAAAATATTTATAGTCATAGCACAGCATTGCTATTTCTATTCATATTCCTATTAGTAATGGAAAACTACTCTTTTCCTATTACAACTTGGATAAGATGATTTCCTTTTGTCCTATCGTATCTTTAACCGACTTGTTAAAGACTTCTTGGGCTGTAAGCTATTCAAAGCTTATCTAACATTCTCCCTCGTAAGCTTCGACTTCATCTTGGACATGTCTTGAACGCCTATCAAGCTTCTCATTTCCCCAAACTTCATCCGTGCCAATACCTTAGTCAAGATATCTGCCTTTTGTTCAGTTCCTGGTACATGTTCTACGTCGACAAGCTCCTTTTCAATACACTCTCGTATAAAATGGTAACACTTATGGATGTGCTTGAGTGCTATTGCTGATTTGTTGACGATCTTGATGAGAACTTGTTCCGTCTTCCATCTGGTGATCTCGCTCAAAAGGTCTTGAAGCCAGTTAGCTTCTCTTGATGCCTTCGTTGCTGCCATGAACTCGGCTTCGCAAGATGATAGTGCAACCGTATTCTGTTTTTGTGAACACCAAGTAATTGGTGAAGATCCGAAGTAGAACACATGACCCGTAGTACTTCTTTCATCGTCTTGGTCGATATTGTGACTACTATCACTATATCCAATGATCTTCTTCAAACCGTCATGATTAAACTTTAGTCCGAAAGCAGTAGTTCCCTTAAGATATCAGAGTATTTGTTTCATTACCTCACTGTGTGATTTGCGAGGACTTTGCATATACCTATTAGCAACACCCACAGAAAATGCTAAATCCGGACGTGTATGTAATAGATACCTTAAGCAGTCGACGTTCATTCGGTAGCTTGTAGGATCAATCTCTGCTTCTTCTTGAGCCTTTGACACTTGCAGTCCGAACACCATGGGTATTAGAGTCGGCTTGCAACTTTCCAAGCCCGCTTCTCTCAAGATTCTACATGCATATCCCTCTTGTTTAATCTTGATTCCATCTTCTCCTTGATGCACTTCAATGCCAAGATAGTAAGTGAGTCTCCCAAGGTCGGACATCTCTAACTTAGATGACATTCCCTTCTCGAATTCTTCAATCACTTTGAGATTGTTTCCGGTCACGAACAAGCCGTCTACATACACTGCAACTATGAGTAAAGTGTCTTCTGCTTCCTTACGTACACCGAAGTTTCTTTCATGCATCTCTTGAACCTCATTCCTTTCAAGATTTTATCGAGTTTTGTGTTCCAAGCTCGTGGAGCTTATCTCAGACCGTATAAGGCTTTTGAAAGCTTATACACCTTGTGTCCTTCACCTTTCACTTCAAATCCTTCGGGTTGATCAACATACACATCTTCCTTTAGTTCTCCATGTAAGAAAGCTGTTTTAACATCCAAGTGATAAATCTCCCATCTGTGTGAAGCCGCCAATGCAATCAACAATCGTATGGTTTCAATGCGAGCAACTGGTGCGAACACTTCATCAAAATCTATGTCGGATTCTTGTACATATCTCTTAGCTACAAACCTCGCCTTGTACTTGTTTTTATTACCATCCGCATTCTTCTTGATTTTGAAAATGCACTTGAGACCAATTACCATTATTTCACTCGGTTTATCAACAAGGAACCATGTCTTCTTCTTATTGATTGATTCGAGCTCTTCTTCACAAGCTTTCTTCCATTCTAACACGTCTTTTGCTTCCTTATAGAATTTTGGCTCATTATTTATTGAAAGTAGAAGTAGGTCACACTCAACAGAAGCTTGTTGGAAAAAGTCGGAAGCTGTTTCATACTGCAGAACATAGTCTTCAAGGTACCGCGGCTGATTCACTTGACGGTCTAATAAGAGGATTTTTCATTGTTCTTAAACAATTACTCAAACCCCACTCATGTCATTGTAGTGTTTGAGGATCAATCCATATGGAAATGGTTAAGACAATAGGAATGTATAAAACTTCTTAATCTAAGCTAGCAATAAAGTTTTGAGGTTTAACTAACAACCAAAGTGATCAAACAAACCAAACAAAAGTTACTAACACCTTAATTAAGCAATGAATACACTAATCAAGCAAATTAAAAGCTAATTAACAACTAATCAAGATTATCAAATGACTAAAACGAATCCAAGGATGGGGTTATCAATCTAAGGTGTTCCAAGAATCAATCTTTGATGTCAATCAATAACAATAAATGCCAATCCCTAAGCTTAGAACTCAAAAGCTAGACTAATCCACTTTCATGGCACTAATCCCTTCATTAATCATCCTAATCAAGAACAAACTCTCATTTGTGAAAAGGAAGGTAACTAGCATTATGAAATAGTTCTAAATTGCTAATAAACACCCTAGATAATCACTTTCATGAGATAGGAATGTAAATCCCTTGTTTAGTTGGTTGGGGAATTTCAATAAACACCTTGTGGGTGGGAAATTCCCTAAGGCCTAGTTTTAGCTTGATCATGGCTAAACTAGCAATTAGAACACTAAACAAGGAGGAAAATGAGAAGATCTAACCCTAGACATCAAGATTAATCTTTAAAACACCCTAGATCTAACCCATCCTTATACCCTAATGAAACTACTCACTAATCATGATTAGACCCTCAAATCCTATGAAAGAAATGGAGATAAACATGATTAGAGAGATAGAGAATGAAAGATTAATAAAGACAAGTAGTAAATTGCATAAACTCAAATGAAATGTCTTACAAAATCACTTAGAAACCAAAAAGGGAAGGTTTTCTAAGCAAGAACAAAAGATTAAAGATACTTAGGAAAAATTAGGTCATTTCCTATTTATAGTGAACAGTGGACGAATCGGGTCAACCCGGAACAAACCGGGTATTGACCCGGTTTTAGGCTGAAATCAGGCAGCGTATCGAGCGTGCTAGGTCGACATGCAGCTCGATACGCTGCTAAAAGTTTTCTTCAAGGACCGCGTCGAGCTTAGTAGCTCGACACAAATGCTCGATACGCCAGGCTTGATCTTCGGCTGGGGTCTGTATTGAGCTTGCTAGCTCTATACAAACGTCTGATACACTTGCGACTTTTCTCCGGGTGGCCCTTGTATCGAGCTTGCTAGCTCGATACAAACGTCTGAGACGCGCCTTTCGTCCCTCCTGCCAGTCCGTATCGACCTTGGTAGCTCGACACCAAGGTCGATACACTTCTAAAAGTTGTCTGCTTCTTGTTTGGCCACCTTCTCTTCTTCCTCCAAGTCATCCAACTCTTCATAGAGGTCCTTCAAGCCTCCAAGACACCTAATAAGGACTCAATATGTACAAATATGCAACAACCTAAGCTAAAACTTATTAAACTCTAATATGGATGCAAATGTAACTAAAAGTGGACAAATAAATGCAAAAGTGTATGCAAAACTATCTAAAATGAATGCTAAAATATGCTAAATTATGAGTATATCAACTCCCCCAAACTTGCCTTTTTGCTTGCCTTCAAGCAAACAAACATGACAAATCTAAGAGAGAGGTTTAAAGGTGGGAGCTCAATATCCAAAAGTGCCAACAAACATAATCAACTCAATGTCCTAGTTCTTAATTCTAAGATTCATTTGAATTCATCCTACTCCAAAAGAGTTAGCCATGCCCATCTCAACAATCAAATGCACTAAGACTTCAATCTAGATATGTCTCCCTATCAAGTCAACTCTTTAACATTCATTAAGTTGCAAACCGGGGATCATGACAATGCAATGCAAGTGAATTCATTTGGCTAAGGGACTAGGCTTTGAGATAAAAATGATCTCAATTCATGTGGCTTCCAATTCGCATAAGGGTTTCACTCAAAGAGGATTAAACTTTATGCATAATGCTAAAGATAAAAGACAAGTGATGCATACAAGACTAGACTCTCATCTACCCATAATGCTATCAATGGTCATAAACCCCTCTCATTTATTATTTTCAAGCTCACTCAACCCTCCAAAGCTACCCTTTTTCTCTCAAGGCTCTTTGTGCCTTGCTAAACCCATGAATCTCATTAACCACTTCTTCTTTTTATAGTACTTAAGGGGAAACTTCTTCAACCTTTACTCATAGCGAATGGTGTGATCTTTTTAACAACTTAGCTCTTCTATTTATTTCTAGGTAGCCTTTTCTTTTTCCTTGGCCTTTTTGGCTCTTTTGATTTTTCTTTTCTTTTCTTAAGACTACCCATCACCTTTTAAACTTAGAGCTATCCTTTTCTTTGTAAACACTAGATCCACCATTTCAAACTATGCTTCCCTTACTTTCCATCAGCCCTTTTTCATTCCCTTCTCTCTACTCTCTTTCCACAACTCATCATGCTAAAATGTAAGCATAGAAATCATTCCAAAACACCAAGAAATACCACGACCCATACCCCAAATCCTAACCCTAAAACTAGCCTCGAGATGTGTGAGATAGAATCTACATAAGAGCCTAAACTTGTCGTCTCAAACCTAACACTTTATGCTAAGTTCAATCAAAATAAGGCCTCACAAGAATTATCACTAGAACATTTGGCTTCTAAGAAGGTAAGGTAAGGTGGGAGTACTACTTGAGCTAGCAAGAGGGTGGCAAAGTGAGTAAGAAAGCTCAAGTATGTCTATATCCATGAATTCACTTTCAATGCAAGGCATGATATTTAGATGTTCAAATTTCGGTTCAAGTGAGTAGAGTTGGCTATCAATTTCAAGACCCTATTTCGACCAAAATCTAGTGACAAGTGAAGTGGTCCAAGCATGGTTCTTCCTTACTTTCAAGATTTGTTCAAATGCATCAAAGAACTACTAACTAGGGCATTAAATTGATTACATGAGTTGGAACTCTACAAGGATTACCTCATCATTGCTCCCAATGCATATGAATGCAATTCCTACATGAAATGCAATTAGACACAATCCTAATATGTAATGCAAGTTCTAAATGACTTTTTTTTTTTTTTTAAGTTTCAAAATTTTCAATTGTTTTTTGGTTTTTTCTATGCTTTAAGTGTATGCATGAGACTCAAAATGCATCAAAGGAAAATAAGACTCACAAAACACAATGTCAAATCTCTCAACCTCTCCCCCAAACTTAAATTACACAGTCCCTTGTGTAATAAAAGCCTAGAGGAGACCTCAATCAACATGACATAAAAACAAAATGAAAAAAAAACTAAAAGAAATATATACAAGTGAGGTGGAGGTACCTCAATTCTGTGAAGAGGAGGAGGAAGATGGCGAGGAGGAGTCTATGGAAATCGATAGTGCAGCCATGCTTCCTATGATCATGTAGCACTCTTCATCGGATGGCAAAAACTCCATGCTTTCGATGCTACCCATTAGCTCCACATTCGGGTTTGGGAGTACGTAGGCTTTCCTCTCATTCTCTTTGTCGATGAAGTGATGGGCGTAAGTGCCAGGAGTTAGAGGAGATCCGCAGAAATCCATGGCTCCCATGTAGTTGTGGTCCATGTAAGCATGATCTATGCAAGCCTCAAATGACGATAAGTCAACCCCGGCTTTGGTGAATAGAGGAGTGAGAAAACCTCATATGTAGATCGAGCACGGCCGTGCCATCAGCGCCCAAGATTTGTACTTCATTAGTGAAGAAGCCAAGATGCATCCGTAATTCACATCCTCTCCAAATTTATCATCCAAAGGGTCCTCTACATCCCCCGTTAGCCAACCCTCATCCCACATGGTCTCCTTCACTCCTTGAAAAAGAAAGCAAAGCTCGTTCTCTGATACCGTAGCAGACGTGGTTCTTCCCGAGAGAGTGTTGGCAAGGAGTTGGAGCGTGTATCTGAACAAGGGATTCCTCACCCTTGTGATCTTGACTTTGTTGCTCCTAAAGTTTCCATCACCTATCAGATTCCACAGAGAACGTGCTGACTCGAATTGTGGGTAGTCCACAAGGTGTGCCTCATCATTGAAATTGTAGGCGTGGCATAGCTCTTGCACGGACAGGTTATAAGTGGTTCCCCGGACCTTGAATGTCATCCGTCCCGTTGATGGTGAAGGAGAACTTGGATCTTCATAGGAGAAGTCCATTGTTGAGAGGAAATGCATAGTTGCCTCCGGGTATGTGAGACAGTCCATTGTCACTAAGCAAGGGAGCTCCATCCTCCCAAGAGTTCATCAAAAGTGCTCAACATCCCGACCCCTTGTAAGAAGGCTCTGCTCGCAAATTTGGTAGGCTCAAAGTGCATTCTCTCAAGTCTCTGTTTTGCCTTCGGAAGTCCAACCCGCCAAGTCTGTTTCTTGCCGTGCCAAGTATCTAGCTCCACTCCTTGATGCCATTGTACCTATAAGACAAGCAAAAATTGAATATGGCATTAGCAACAAATTTTTATCAAGCGAACAACGCATCAAGCAAGCTATTAGCAAGAATTAATGCCACATTTTTTTAATTTTCATCAAATTCCACACTTAGCAAAAATTGGGGAAACACATTATTTGCAAAAGTTCAAGTTGTTTAATTTCAAGTGCTATCAATTTGCAATCCATAGGAATGGGGAATGCAAGCTAATGCAAGTGGAAATCCCAAAATCTACTAAGGTTCAAGAGGATAATTTGAATTTTCGTACTATGAACCCTAGGTGTCAAATTTTTGAAAATTATCCATGGAAATCCTAGTATGGTACTCGAAATTTACTCTCTAATCATAATTGATAAACAGGATTTTAACCGGTTTGATAATCAAAACCTAAAGGTCTTTTTGCAGTTGTAGTACTTTAGGTGTCAAACCAACCTTGGGGTGAAAGCTACTAAGATTACAAAAGTTATATGAAGCTAAGCAAAATTCGAGTTAAATGGGTGAAGAATTCTAAATTAATTACTTGCGGTTTGTAAATAGACACGAAAATTATTTTACAATCCCTACAGAAGGGTTATATAAGTACTAGATGACTCTAGAATAATAAAACAATAGATCTACTAATTTAATAAAATACAAATCTAAAACCGGAATTATTATACAGATTTGATGGTGAGTAGCAAGATAATAAGAAAAACTATTTCTAAAATTCAAACAATTACCAAATCAACAACAGGTAATAAAATAAGACTCTAAGCAATTTCTAAAATAATAAAATTAGTAAAAACACAATTTTACAAAATTATAAAACTATATTGCATAATTAAACTATTTAATGGAAATTTAATCAAGATAAACAAACATAAAACTAGAGGAAAATGGTTTTTGGGTTGTAAATTATTAAAAACAGATTCTAGGTTGGGAATCATGCTTAGGGAAGTTGAAGATTCGAACTTGGGGTTTAAAAACATAAATTCTTACTCTTTTAGTTATTTCTCTAAACCTTAAGAAACCAAATTAGATTTATCCATGATGTGTGGCATAAATCCTTTCTTCACCCTTTCCTCCTAACCCATGATGTTTGGTGGAAAGAAAAGGTGAAGAACATTAAGAATGGATCTTAAAAAAAATGGTTTAACTAGCTCCCTAAGCATCCATGATGTGTGGGAAAGGATGAGCTAGTCTCTTGGATTTGGTTTTAAGGGATTTCCTAAGTCTTGTTAGGATAAGGAAATCCCTAGATTAAAGAGATCTCGTTAGAGAGTCTCTAGACCTTAAAACCCCCAAATCCAAGAAGAGAATTAAAATGAAGTACATGATGAAAACAAACCAAGTTTTTAGTCTCCAACTTCCTTAATCATCCCAACCTTAAATCTTAGGCGGTTTACTCACAAATCATGTTCTTATCTCCTTTAAACTTAAGTTTAGAGTTAAGGAACATGACCAATGAGGTTTTTAAGAAAGATTGAAATTTAATTAAATACTTGTGGAAGATAATAAAATACAAGGATTTTCAAAAGATCTAAATAAAAACTAAGAAGAAGGATTTGACTTTAGAATAATTTAAACACTTGCTATCTATAAAATAAGAGTTCTTAACAAAAGATTTAAACAAGAATTAAGAAGAAAGACTTAACTTTAGAATATGTTGAATACGAAATCTATATAATAAAAATACAAGTTTTAAAGAACTAAAATAAGAAGAACTATAAAACTCAAGAACAAGGGAAAGCTTATAAGAACACTTAAGAAGACTTTGAAAGAGAGAATATAAAGACTTGATTGTTTACTTGATGAAAAACTGAATGAATATTACAAACACATAAACACTCCTTATATAGAGTTTTAAATATGGCTCTTGGCCTTAAAAGAGGGGTTAAGGGGCAAGAGACAAGGGGCAAGAGACAAGGGACCTATCTAATCCCACTTACTTAAAGCATAAAAACTTTTATGACTCAGCTTCCTTTTTGGTCCGCGTGGTTGGGTCGATCGGTCACTCGATCGTGTCGTCAGATCGGGTCACTTGGTCGATTGTCTAGTCGATCACTCTTTGATCGACTCATTTTGCACGATCGTCCAGTCGATCACACCTTGATCGAGTCATTTCGCTCGATCTTCCTCTCGATCTTGATTGAATCGACTGGCCTTAGTCGATCTACCAGTCGATCTCGGCTCCTTTTCTTTTGTCCGAGTTTTCTTTTTTTTTTTCCTGCCAACTCTTATGTTCTTCTTTCATCTTCTTGTTAATGCTCAACATCCATCACAGCTCCAAGTACTCAAAACAGCCTGAAAAAGATGCAAATATGCAAGAAACATGCAAATGCTAATGCAAAGTTCTCTAGGACTTAAAATGGTACAAATGATGCAAAATAGTCTATTATGAATGATGTATGCATAAAAAACCTATTCTAAATGTAAGCTAAATATGCGAAATATATGAGTATATCAACTCCCCCAAACTTGCCTTTTGCTTGCCCTCAAGCAAACAAAATCCAAGCTAGGAAGAGATGATCAAACTAAAAATGGGGGCTCAAATCCGAAAAGTGTTTTTCAAATGTATCAATTCAAAGGTCCTTGTTCTCAGTTCTAGGATGCAGTATACAAGCATTTACTCAAAAGGACTTAGCCATAATCATCACAAATTGAAATTCAAATCATGACTTGTTTATTCCAAGCAATCCATGTATCAAAACTTTTAACATTCATTAGGATTTCCAAACCGTGAATCACACTTGTTCTTTTTGAAACCGAATACATTTGGCAAGGTTTAAGGTTATGAGATAAAAATGATCTCATTTAAATGGGTACTCCAAGCAATGGTTTCTCTCAAAAAAAATGTTTGAACTTTTACATAATGCTAAAGGTAAAAGGCAATGCATGCATACATGACTAGACTCACATCTACCCAAGTATACTAACAATGATCCTAATCCCTCTCTCATTCATTTTTATATTTTCCAAGCTCACTCACCCTCTAGAAACTACCCAAATCAACAAGGCTATTCACGCCAAGCTTAAACCCACAAAAACTTCATCAAATATTTTCTTTTCTTAGGGAAACTTTTTAAACTTTGCTTAAGGCTAGTGGTATAATCAAAAGTATTAGCTCTTTTTCTTTTCTTTTCATAATTTCCTTCTAAAAATATTTCTTTTATGCACTTGGCCTCTAGGGCTCTTTTTCTTTGCTTGAGCTTTATCATAAATCAAGATCAACCACTAGAAATGTGTATCCCTTTTTCATCTTTTTCCTTAACACCTTCTCATTCTCAAACCCGTGATCTCCTAATTCCCAAACAAGCCTAAAAACTAGCTTCAAAATGCAAAGCTAGCAATATGAGAGCCTAAACATGTCGCCCAAAACCTAACACTTTATGCCAAGTTCAAACAGAAAATAAGGCCTCACAATTTGCAATCACACACGAAATTTGGCTTGAAATAAGGCAAGGGTCAAGGTGTGGTATTCTATTTAGGCTTACAAAGAGTGGTGAAGTGAATAAGAAAGCCTAAATATTTTTTTTTGTAATCCATGTATTCTTTTTCAAAAGTACAAGCATGATAATTAGATGTTCATTTTAAGGTTCCGATTTTTAAGTATTGATTCAATTCATGCTTTTTTCAACTTTAAGCCAAGAAAATCAAATCAAATGATCCAAGCATGGTTAGAACTTAATTTCAAAGTTGTACAAGGCATCAAAGAACTACTAACAAGGGCCTTGAACCAATACATGAGCTTAAAACACTTTTAAAGGAATTTTTTCATCATTGCCCCCTATGCATATGAGTGATGCAACCTATATGATAAAAATCTAGACTCAATCCTACAATATTTGATAATGCAAATGCAAGCTATATGAATTTTTTTTCGAAATTTTTATGAATTTTTCTGATTTTTTTTTTTTTTTTGCAAAATATTTTTATGAATGTAAGAAGACTCAAAAATAAAAACACAAAATAAGATCAAATAAAATATGTCAAAGCACAAACTCTCCTCCCCCAAACTTGAATGACACCGTCTCGGTGTTAAACAAATTCAAGAGAAGAAACACAAAAATAAAAATAAAAATGCATGTTATATACAAAGTTTGGCGTTTTTGGTACCTTGAAGTTTATTGTGCTTAGGCCTTGTAGGCTCGGTTCTT
Organism: Alliaria petiolata; assembly: GCA_020283515.1. NCBI lineage: Eukaryota > Viridiplantae > Streptophyta > Magnoliopsida > Brassicales > Brassicaceae > Alliaria > Alliaria petiolata. Next base: position 374,415,697 of record JAHZTW010000001.1, read on the forward strand.
GGTTCTCCATTTCACTTGTTCCTGCTCACACACACTCAAAAGGATAATTTAGAAAGAAAATTGAAAACATATACAGAAGGATAGACATGGGATTGCCTCCCAAGTGCGCTTTGTTTAAAGTCTCTTAGTTTGACTTGGTGAGGCTTGTATCACCAGGCTCATACTCATCATAGAACCATCCCCCAAATGTGTGCATCCTTATCTCCTCAAAGGGTAACTGCCACGGATTGTCAATGCTCTCTTCATTGTTGAGGGTTAAACCGAGGTACTTGGCAAAGGGTTGTTCCATTGGGGATTGTTCTTCTTCATCCTCCATGGAGGCTTCTTCAATGGAATTCACCTTTGTCTTCTTTATCTCCTCAAAGGGTAACTGCCACGGATTCTCAATGCTCTGTTCATTGGTGAGGGTTAAACCGAGGTACTTGGCAAAGGGTTGTTCCATTGGGGATTCTTCTTCTTCACCCTCCATGGAGGCTTCTTCAATGGAATTCGCCTTTGTCTCCTTCTTGGGAATGAGTTGCATGTTTGTTTCTGCCTTGGTGGAGAGCTCTTTCTCAACAAATGAGCTTTCACTAGAATCCTCCATGCATTCAACAACCAAACTATATTCACAAGCGTCTTCAAATCTTTGCTCCAGATTGTCATCGACAATGTATCTAAGAAGAGCTGCAAGCTCTTTTTCGTCAGCTTCTTGTTGGAGTTCATCATCGGTTTGATCCTCATCCTCTTGTTCCTCATTCCCTTGTGTGATTTCGGTGTTGATGGATTTTATATGTGTAGTTGCAGCAATTCTTAGACGTTGAGAATGATAGGCTAGTGTGGAGGCAACCATGTCCATTCTGTCTTTAAACTTTTCTTGCCCTTCCAAAAGCAACCTCGTCATGTTGAGAATTTCTTCCTCTTTAGAGATGTGGGAAGAATATGCTGCTTCTTGCTCATACTCCATATCCCAAGATTGGTATCCCTCACAATATTCCTCACCATATCCATATTGATCCTCTTGAGCAGAATGTTCATCCATGAGTCCCTCTTGAAAAGTGTATGAGCTTTCAAAACCGTGGTGGCTTGTGGGGTTCCAAGCCATCATTCTATCTTGATTCGCTAATAAAGCTTCAAACATTGATGCTATATCCGAATCCATACTGGCTTCCTTGTGATTGTGCCCTGCAAAAAGAACAAACACTTGAAAGAGAGTTAGTAACCAAAATTCAAAATAAAAACCTAGTCTATACTTAGCTCCAAATCCTAGTAATTTCAACAAAACCTAGGTTGGCAACGGCGCCAATTGATGTAGAAGTTTTTAAGCCTTAACTCAATCCTCAAACACACATGTCATTGTAGTATGTGAGGTGTCAATCCAGCCTAGGTGTGAAAGATACTAGGAATGCAAGAGCAAAGTAAAGCTAAGTCATTTTCGGGTAAAAGGGAGGAGAAAATCAAAATAAACTACTTGCAATCACTAAACGACCAGGAAAACAATTTAAACAATCCCTATGAAGGGTTAACTAACTACCAGACGACTTCTACAAATTTAAATGAGCAAGCTACTGATTATGAAAATTTGAAATCTAAAAATAGGCGAATAAGGCTATTTCTAGCAACCTAAAGGAACAAACTTTAAATCTAAAGGAGAAAGCTTTTGAAACGACTTATATGACAAGTAACAGATTCTAGGTTGGGAATCATTCTTAGGGAGGTTGAAGATTCGAACTTGGGGTTTAAAAATATAATTTTTACTCTTTTAGCAATTTCTCTAAACCTTAAGAAACCAATTTAGATTTATCCATGATGTGTGGTATAAACCCTTTCCTCACCCTTTCCTCCTAACCCATGATGTGTGGTGGAAAGAAAATGTGAAGAACATTAAGAATGGATCTTAAAAACGGTTTAACTAGCTCCCTAAGCATCCATGATGTGTGGGAAAGGATGAGCTAGTCTCTTGGATTTGGTTTTAAGGGATTTCCTAAGTCTTGTTAGGATAAGGAAATCCCTAGATTAAAGAGATCTCCATAGAGAATCTCTAGACCTTAAAACCCCCAAATCCAAGAAGAGAATTTAAATGAAGAACAAGATAAAAACAAAACCAAGATTTTAATCTCCAACCTCCTTAATCATCCCAACCTCAAACCTTAGGCGGTTTACTCACAAATCATGTTCTTACCTCTTTTAAACATAAGTTTAGAGTTAAGGAACATGATCAATGGGGTTAAGAAGAAAGACTTGAAATTTATTTAAATACTTGTGGAAGATAATAAAATACAAGAATTTTCACAAAGATCTAAATAAAAATTAAGAAGAAAGATTTGACATTAGAATAACTTAAATTCGAAATATATATAATAAAAATAAGAGTTTTTAAAGAAATAAATAAGAAGAACTATAGTACTCAAGAACAAAGGAAAGCTTACAAGAACACTAAGAAGACTTTGAAAGTGAGAATATAAAGACTTGATTGAAAGCTTAATGAAAAACTGAATGATTATTACAAGCACACACACACTCCTTATATAGAGTTTTAAACATGGCTATTGGCCTTAAAAGAGGGGTCAAGGGGCAAGGGACAAGGGGCAAGGGACAAGGGGCAAGGGACAAGGGACCTCTCTAATCCCACTTTTACTAAAGCATAAACACTTTTTGGAGCACTTGCAAGTGGTATCTTTTGGTTCGGGTACATGGATTGATCGATCTGTATCTTTTGCACTACTGCACCGTTTGACTTGAAATCACCACCAAATTAAAGCTAACTCAATTTCCTAAAACTCTCATGAAGACTGTAGAGGCTAAATCGCAATGAAAACCCCTTCATCCGAGCTGATCGTTCAGTTAACGAAATTGGTCGCCAAACTTCCAGACGGACATGTTGTTACTTAAATAGCCGTATCTTCTGAACCACTGACCATAATGACTTGAAATAACCTCTGAACGAAAGGTAGCTCAATTTACTATGAGTTTTATGAAGATTGCGGAGGCTGAATCGGAATGGAAAGTCTTTGTAGAGTCTGATCTTTAAGTCGCTTTAGGTGGCATGGATTTGAATCGGTTGCAACATCTTGGTACAGCAAGTCAGATGACATCAATTTGCTCTCTACTTGTTCCTAGCTCATCATCTTATGTTTCCAGCTTCCACATTGTCGCCAAATCCATAGAATAACCTGAAATGATGCATATATACAAAAGAAAATGCAAATGCAAATGCAAATGTTCTAAATCCTATAAATGATCAAATACTATGATTATACTTAGCTATAAATGAAATATGGATGAAAACTTATTCTAAATGCATGATAAATATGCGAAATAAATGAGTATATCAATAATCAAGCAATGCCCAAGCCCTAAACCATCAATTCCAACATCCTAACACATAGTTCCCCAAAATTTCCATCATTAGAGTAAAAAGGGAGAAAATTCGATTTCATTATTGTTTACCTTGTAGATAAACGAGAAGATGAACAAAAATTGGAAGTGAAAATCAATGCAAGCACAAAAATTCGACCTAATGACACTTGAAATCACAAAATTTGCTTGAGAATAGAGGGAGAGAGGCAAAAATCGCAAGTGAGTGAAGAAATGGGGTTGCTCGTGTGGTTGGGGAAGAAGAAGGAGGGCAAACCCGGTTTAACTCGAATTAAACCGGTCAACCCCGTTTACTTACCTGCAAAAGGAGTGTATCGAGCTTAGTAGGTCGATACATAGCTTGATACACTTGCAGACACGGGTTTTAGAAATGTGTCGAGCTATGTAGCTCAATACGGATGCCCGATACGGTGGTTGAAAGTCTTCGGGTCGAGTTTGTATCGAGCTCCGCAGCTCGACACAAACGCCTGATATACCTCCTCCGAGATCCCTGTGAAAGCTGTATCGAGCTTAGTAGCTCGATACAGCGCCAAAAATTCCTTAGCAAGCTTATTACTCTTGGCTCAACTTCCTTGATTCAATCCTGTCATCCATAAACACTAGAAAACATATTATTGATCTGAAACGTGCAAATATGTACAAAGATAACCATGGGAATGCCTCCCAACTGCGCTTGTTTAACGTTTTTTAGCTCGACTTTTCAAACTCTTAGGCTTGTGGAGGATCTTGGAGAGGAGTGGTCTTTGCCTCTTCAACCGTGCCACTGCCCAAGTACAACTTCAGTCTATGGCCATTCACAATAAACTCTCCACCTCCTTGACCAAAGAGTGTGATTGCCCCGTAGGGTAAGACTTCCTTGATTGTGAAAGGGCCGGACCATCTAGACTTTAACTTTCCCGGGAACAACTTCAACCGAGAGTTGTATAGCAATGCCCTATCTACAGCCTTGAATTCCTTTGGTCTCAGCTTCTTTGTCATGAAATGCCTTGGTCTTTTCTTTGTAGACCTTCGAGCTCTCAAAGGCTTCCAAGCGAATCTCATCTAGTTCTTGGAGATTGATCAACCTTTTCTCTTGAGCGGTCTTGATATCAAAGTTTAGGAGTTTAATCGCCCACAATGCCTTGTACTCAAGCTCCACGGGTAAGTGACAAGATTTCCCATAGAGAAGAGAGAATGGTGACCTCCCAATAGGTGTCTTGAAAGCCGTTCTATAGGCCCAAAGCGCGTCGTCTAGCTTGGATGACGAATCCTTTCTTGTAGCACCAACTGTCTCCTCTAGAATGGCTTTGATCTCTCTATTGGAGACCTCCACTTGCCCACTTGTCTGAGGGTGATAAGGTGTTTCAACCTTATGCCTCACTCCATATTTTTTTAGGAGACCTTCAAACACCTTGCTGTTGAAATGACTCCCACCATCACTTATCACAACCCTCGGAATTCCAAATCTTGGGAAGATTATGGACTTGAAGAGCTTTACCACGACCTTAGCATCATTTGTGGGACTTGCTACTGCTTCTACCCACTTCGAGACATAATCAACATCAACTAAGATGTATGTGTTGCCATAGGAGGATGGGAAAGGTCCCATAAAGTCTATGCCCCAAACATCAAACAAATCCACTTCCAAGATTGAGTTTTGTGGCATCTCATCTCTCTTGCTTATGTTGCCCTTTCTTTGACATGCCTCACATGTAGAGATGTAGGCATGAGCATCCTTGAACAAACTTGGCCACCAAAACCCTGCTTGAAGCACCTTTGTTGCCGTTTTAAATGTAGCAAAATGTCCACCATAAACTGACCCTTGGCAATGATACAAGATACTAGACCTCTCCTCTTGCGCTATGCATCTCCTATAGAGGCCATCTGAGCATCTCTTGAAAAGGTATGGCTCATCCCAATAGTAGTGAGACACATCCCTAAAGAATTTCTTCTTTGTGTAAGCATCTAGATTAGGAGGCACATCTCCACACACCAAATAGTTCACAAAATCAGCATACCAAGGTAAACCTTTTTCCTCCAAACTCTTGGCTTCTTCTAGCTTCTTCCCCAAGTGGTATCCTTCTTTCACTACCTTAATTATCATGAGTTGCTCTTCGGGAAGAGAGTCATTAATAGGAATTAGCTCTTCAATCCTCATCCTTGATAGGTGATCGGCCACGCCATTCTCAATGCCTTTCTTATCAACTATTTCCATGTCAAACTCTTGGAGAAGAAGTATTCATCTAAGGAGTCTTGGTTTGGTGTCCTCTTTGCATAGAAGTATCTTGGGGCTGCATAATACATGTAAACCACAACTTTAGACCCCACTAGATAGCTTCTAAACTTCTCAAAAGCAAACACCACGGCTAAGAGCTCCTTTTCGGTTGTTGCATACTTCACTTGAGTATCATCTAAAGTCCTACTTGCATAGTATATGACATGAAGCTTCTTGTCCTTCCTTTTACCAAGGACAGCACCAACCGCATAATCACTTGCATCACACATGATCTCAAAAGAAAGATCCAAATCCGGTGCTTGCACTATTGCAGCACTCACAAGAGCCTCCTTAATCTTCAAAAATGCTCCAAGGCACTCATCATCAAACACAAATTCGATCTCCTTGCAAAGTAGCCTAGTTAGTGGTCTTGCTATCTTGGAGAAGTCCTTTATAAACCTTCTATAGAACCCGGCATGACCCAAAAAAACTCCTTATTCCTTTCACATTACTCGGAGGTGCTAAGCTCATCATAACTTCAATCTTGGATTTATCAACCTCAGTATCATTCTCTGAGATCTTGTGACCAAGCACTATCCCTTCTCTAACCATGAAATGGCATTTCTCCCAGTTGAGCACAAGATTCGTCTCTTCACATCTCTCCAAAACCCTGCACAAATTCGACAAACAAACACCAAAAGAGCAACCATACACAGAGAAGTCATCCATAAACACTTCTACCATTTTCTCGATAAGGCCAGAGAAAATAGACATCATACACCTTTGAAAGCTGGTGCATTACATAACCCAAATGGCATCCTTCGATATGCAAAGGTACCATAAGGGCATGTGAAAGTGGTTTTCTCTTGATCATTAGGGTGAATGGGTATTTGAAAGAATCCACTATACCCATCAAGAAAACAATAGAAGGGATGGTTAGCAAGTCTCTCAAGCATTTGATCATAAAAGGGAGAGGAAAATGGTCTTTTCTTGTGGCTAAATTTAACTTTCTATAGTCAATGCACATTCGATGGCCAGTTATGGTTCTAGTGGGCGTTAGCTCATCCTTTTCATTCTTAACCACAGTGATTCCTCCCTTTTTTGGCACACAATGGACAGGTGAAACTCAAGTGCTATCCGAAATTGGATAGATAACACCCGCATCTAAAAGCTTGAGAATCTCTTTCTTTACAACTTCTTTCTGATAGGGGTTTAGCCTTCTTTGATGTTCTATAGAAGTCATAGATTCATCTTCTAGATGTATCCTATGTGTGCAAAGAGAAGGAGATATGCCCTTGATGTCATCCAAAGAATAACCAATGGCTCTCCTAAACTTTCTCAATTCGCATAAAAGGGAGGATAATTCATCTTTACTTAAGCTTTCATTGACAATGACAGGGTAAGACGAGTTAGGACCTAAGAAAGCGTACCTTAGTCCTTGTGGAAGAGGTTTGAGCTCCACCTTTGGTGCCTTGAGCTCACACCAATCACCCCCAAACTTGGGCTTGTCCTCATGCTCAATACCCAAAGAGCTTATCTCCTCTATCACGCATCCTCCCTTGGTCTCGTGCTCAAGCTCCATGAAAGAAACCTCCTCTTCTAGGGGTTTGTGTGAATCAAGCAACTTCAAGTATCCCAAACTTGCTCCATGTAAGTACCCATTCTTGCCATGCTCCTTTGTCAAGGCTACTTGAAGATGGTCTTCCATAGTTAACTCTTCAAGATACTCATCCGCCAACCTATCCATTGTATCCACCCTAAAGGTTTGGCCTTTAATGGTTGGTTTTTTCAAAGCATCATTGATGTCATACTTGAGCACAAAGTTCTTTCCCAAGTGCAAATCAATTTTGCCCTTTATAACATCAATGATAGCTCCTGCGGTAGCCAATAAAGTTCTCCCAAAAATCAATGGATCACTTGGTTCTTCATCCATCTCTAAGACCAAAAAATCGGTGGGAACCTCAACATTCCCTGTCATAACCGGTAAATCCTCAAGCAAACCAATTGGTAGTCTAATGGACTTATCCGCTAGCACCAAAGAGATCATACACTCCTTATAGCGAATGAAACCAATTCTTCTAGCAACCAAGAGTGGCATCAAACTCACACTAGCACCAAGATCACACAAGCAGTGGTCGAATGCCAAAGGTCCATAAGCACAAGGAAGAGTGAAACTTTCGGGGTCACTTAGCTTTTTGGGAACAATTTTTCTTTGAATGATGGCACTACATTCATAAGTGAGGACTACCATTCCTTGCAACTCCTTGGTCCTTTCCATAACAACATCTTTGAGAAACTTGGCATATTGAGGGACTAGCATGAAAGCATCCATTAAGGGCATTGTAACTTGGATTTCACTCATTTGCTTGTCGAACATAGCCCTATATTTCTCCATAAGTTGCTTCTTGAAGCGACCCGGGAATGGTAGCTTGGGTTTGCAAGGTGGTGGAACAAAAGGAGATCCCTTTTAGGTTGTAGGTGCCTCCCTTTCCTTGGCCGCAACCTTGTCTTTACCCACTCTTTGAAGTACCTCACTATCAACAACTACTTTCTCATCATCTTGAATGATCATCCCCCCCCCCCTCTTGGTCTTCAATGTCCTCACTGACTTTGTATGGAAGTTGTCTCGAAGGTAATGCTTTTCCACTTCTCAAAGTAATGGCATTGACACATATGGTTAGATCCAAAAATTGAAGAAGTTCCATTGTTCTCCATGTGTTGGATTTTGAAACTCAATGTTGCAAACTTTGAATTGAGGTCATTGTAGGAGCAATCCACCTTGTGGCTCATATCCTCTATTTTCTTGTTCATCTCATTGGTCCATTGGTTTGGCCTTGAAGGATTTGTTGTAGCATGCTTCTCATGTCTAGTTATTGTTTGAAAGAGTTGCTTGCTTCTCCTTGAGGTGTGAAATCTTGTGGATATCCTTGTTGTTGGTGGTAGTGTCTTTGATTCCCTTGGTAGGTAGTCTTGGGTACAAAGGCTTGTTGGCTTCCTTGAGCTTTGTAGGTGGGGTTTCAATAGTGATTTTTGTAACCCATTTGGAAACGTTGGCCTCCAACATAGTTGATCTCTTCTTGTGTTTCATCATGCATCTCTTGATGAAAACCAAAACTGTCCTCATATGCACCAACATAATGAACTGGCTTTGAGGAGGCGTGGAGTAGCTTATCCATCTTCTCATTTAGGGATTTCATCTCCCTTTTTTTGGTCCTCATGTGCAACCTCATTCGTCGAGGAGCCATCATCATAATCACCATAGTTCCCGTCATTTTGAGCTAAGTTCTCTACAAGCTCAAGACCTTCTTCAACCTCTTTTCCCAAGAAGTTCCCAAAGCTAGATGTGTCTAGTAGCATCCTATACTTAGGAAGAACACCTCGGTATAAGGTTCTAAGAAGAGACTCATCCGAAAATCCATGGTGTGGACGTTGAGTAGTATACCCCTTGAATCTTTCCCATGCTTCACAAAAACTCTCCTTAGCCTTTTGAGTGAAACTAGAGATCTCATTCCTCAACCTTGCTGTCCTTGTGTTGGAAAAAAACTTGGCCAATTATGCCTTCTTGCATTGATCCCAAGAAGTGATTGAACCTTGAGGTAGATTCTTTTCCCAAATGTGAGCTCTATCCCCAAGAGAGAAAGGAAATAATCACAACTTGAACCCATCTTAAGAGATACCATTGATATGCAGCTCGATACGCTGCTAAAAGTTTTCTTCAAGGACCGTGTCGAGCTTAGTAGCTCGACCCAAATGCTCGATACGCCAGGCTTGATCTTCGGCTGGGGTCTGTATCGAGCTTGCTAGCTCCATACAAACGTCTGATACGCTTGCGACTTTTCTTCGGGTTGCCCTTGTATCGAGCTTGCTAGCTCGATACAAACGTCTGACACGCACCTTTCGTCCCTCCTGCCAGTCCGTATCGACCTTGGTAGCTCGACACCAAGGTCGATACACTTCTAAAAGTCGTCTGCTTCTTGTTTGGCCACCTTCTCTTCTTCCTCCAAGTCATCCAACTCTTCATAGAGGTCCTCCAATCCTCCAAGACACCTAATAAGGACTCAATATGTACAAATATGCAACAACCTAAGCTAAAACTTACTAAATTCTAATATGGATGCAAATGGAACTAAAAGTGGACAAATGAATGCAAAAGTGTATGCAAAACTATCTAAAATGAATGCTAAAATGAGCTAAATTATTAGTATATCACGGCCCGACATTCTTAGTGATGATGATGATCTTGAACTGCTTCACCTTCATTGTTGTGGTTATCTTGAGTGTCATTATCCACGTCACCATCGTCTTCATGTTCAAGATCATCATCATCACCGCTCTCGGCGTTGTCTTGATTTTGAGTTCTGGTTACCATGGATCCTTCTCCAACATCTTCAATTTCACCCCATCTCAGATATATGAAACATACATGGGTTCCTGCTTGGTCCGCTTGTTGTTTCATTCCAGTTTCAGTTTGTTTTCTCATCAAACAACACATCACAACTTACCACTATTCTACGTGTAAATGGATTATACAATCTATAGCCTTTGGATCCTGGCTCGATTCCAAGATGCACTAGTGATTGCGATCTATTATCCAGTTTCTTGAGATTAGCAGCATCAATCCTCGAATAAGCTAGGCAACCGAAAACTCTTAGATGCTCTATGTTTGGTTTATTTTCGCGCAAGCATTCACAAGGAGTCATGTTGTCAAGAGTTTTTGTTGATATTCGATTGATGCCATAAGTGGCATGACAAACCGCTTCTCCCGAAACGTAATTCGGCACCTTCATCGCCTTGAACATGCTTCTTGTCATCTCCATCAATGTCCTATTGCTTCTTTCTACCACACCGTTTTGTTGTGGTGTGTAGGGCGCCGTTAGGTGTCTTTTGATACAATTAGTATCACAAAAGTCATAAAACTCCTTTGATTTGAATTCTCCTCCTCTATCAATTCTTAGGGTTATGATCTCCTTCCCGAGATCCTTCTCCACAACTCTCTTAAACGCCTTGGATCTATAAAGAGCTTCACTTTTCTCCTTTAACAAGATTGACCACATGTATCTTGAGAAATCGTCAATATGTATTTGTTATGTACTATGGTAGATGGTGTTATGGGACCACATAGGTTAGCGTGAAGAAGTTCTAGTGGTTTGGATGCTCTAAACATAGTCGTCTTCGGGAAAGCTTGGCGAGTTTGCTTCCCTACCAAACACGATTCACATAACTTTTTCTCTTCTCTTACTTTCGATAACCCGTGAACCATTCTTTACTGTAACATCGCTTTGACTGTTTTGAAGCTGACATGTCCCAACCTTGCATGCCACTTCCATGTGTCGTCTTCTATTCTTGTATGTAAGCATATTGGTTTCCCAATCTTCAAGTTGTTCATGTAAAGTCGATTTGGTGATCTCGTGACTTTCACCAAGAGTCTTTTACTTGGATCATGGACTGTTAGGTAATCTTGCCTCGTTCGTACATCACACACACCCGACCTCTGTAACTTGTCCTAAGCTTAGAATGTTGCTCTTAAGATCCGGAATGTAGTAGATATCGGAGACGAGAATTGGTTCATCCGTTTTACTTTGAAATAGAATCAACCCCTTCCCTTCTATTTCTACACACGAACCATCTCCAAACTTCACCTTGCATTTGATGTTCTCGTTGAGCTCGGAGAAGTAAGTCTTCTTCCCTGTCATGTGTTTACTTGCTCCGTTATCAAGAAACCACATACCATCTTCACCTTTATAGTTCTTTGGTATGAGTTTATCTTTGTTTAAGAATACTATCTCATGCATATAAAGGGCTTGATCGGCTACTTGTGTCTCCAATTTATTTGCTTCTTGAATTTTTTGTATTCTTTCAGGGCATGAGGAAGCAAAGTGGCATGATTTGTCGCAGCGGTAACAAATTACCTTTGATATATCCTTTTTTTCTTTTGTTTGATTTTGATCATTGTAATTTGTTGACCATTCTTGCGAGTTGTTTCTTCCTCTACCTCGTTCTTTATTACCTCTGCTTCCTCTTCCACGACCTCTCCCTCGTGTGGTTGTAGATCCAGATTGTTCTGAGATAGTGAACAGCAATTTTCCTTGCGTGTCTCCTTGTTTCTCATCATCAAGAATTTGTTCCTCGTAGGCCATGAGTCTTCCTACAATATCTTCGAAGCTTGTTGTTTTTAGGTTTAGAACTTGCTCGAGAGAGGCTATGATGTGGATATATTTACTCCTTGGCAGACTATTGAGAAACTTCTTGACGAGTTTTGGAACGTCAATAGTTTCTACAAGAGTCGTTGCCTTCGTCGCTATCTCGGATAACTTGCCAGGAAAGTTATCGATTGTGTCTAAGTCCGTCATCTTAATCCTCTCGAATTCGGACATTAGGGTTTGTAGTCGTGCCTCCTTGACACGATCGGCTCCTAGGTTATGAGTCTTGATCGCTTCCCAAATTTCTTTTGGTGAATTTTGATCTCCTACTTGTAATATAAGGGCCTCCGGAATGGATTGAAAGAGCATCGCTATTGCGATGTCGTTCTTGTTGGTGTCATCCATTCCGGGTTCAATTGCCTCCTAAACCTTATGAATCCGTAACAACACTCGCATCTTCATGGCTCATACCGTATAGTTCGTAGGTGTGAGCATGGGGCATTGAATCGGTATTGCTTTCTCCAACTCCGTTGGACGTGTCTGCACAATCTCCGCCATCGTGCGGTTCTTGCGTCTTGTCGCGAGGGCTCCGAGATCGAGTCCTCAACTTGATCGATTCTCAACCTAACGTTCTGATACCAAATATAGTTTTCACAAGCTTTGATTTAAAGAATAACTCTCTTTATTAAGTTTAGAAAATCTCTCAAAACTAAACTCTAAAATTGTACCTTTGATCACAACTCAATCAAGGTATTTATAGTCATCGCAGAACATTGCTATTTCTATTCATATTCCTATTAGTAATGGAAAACTACTATTTTCCTATTACAACTTGAATAAGATGATTTCCTTTTGTCCTATCATATCTTTAACCGACTTGCTAAAGACTTCTTGGGCTGCAAGCTATTCGAAGCTTATCCAACATTTCGGTACCGCCTCTCTGTGATGGTACACCTGGATGAAGTCCTCCACAGGACGAGTTCCTCACTCTTAGGAGAGGGAATAGATTCCCATTGACCATTGGCCAAGACTGTATTAGTTGCACATCAAGCTTACCGCTCTGCTCCACCTCCACGTGAGCACTAGGCCAAGGCTGGACCATCTCACGCGACCTCCACACTTGAGAGAGAGATAGCTCGTTGTGTTGCATTAGAGAAGACAGTCGCCAGGCAGACAAGGTAATAACCAAAATATTGCAGATCTTTAGAGAGTTTAACCAGCACGATGGACTTCTTTCAAACTCAGACTTCGAGTTTGGCCGTCCTTCTCAGCCAAAGACACATTATCGATCAGACATAGACTTTTCATCTACAAGGTTCTTTTTTGTCATTTGAAAATTTTCATACAAAAATTAAAGGATACATTTGAATAATACATAGCCGGCGGAAGAATGTTAAATCCCCGAAACCAAAGTAGCCAGGGGAAACCGAAGTAACCAAACAAAGCCTTATGAAAAGGAAGCAAACTAGACTAAAATTACAAAGCCGGCAATACTAAAACCAACAATGTTCTTTATCCAAAACTGACTTATGATCTGTTTAACCCAGCACTTAAAACTCAACACAACCCAACCAACGAGCCTCACTTACTTCTAGAGAACCGATAATTATTGAAGATGTCCCCGACTAACCAAACGATAAACATAGTCCTCCTAAAAGCCTACCTTTCAATTCCAAAAAAAAATCAAAGCTTCATATTTGGATAGAAGCTTGTGAAGAGATTTCGATCAAATCAGTAAAGTAGAGCCAGGGAGTGAATGATCCAACCAGGGTAGCACCAAACTCCAAGGAAGAAGAACGGTAAATGACTTGGTAGTTTTACATATGTTAGATAGACTTTGTAATAACGGGAAGTTAGAGAAAGCATTTGCTTTTTTCCAGGATATGCAAACGAGAGAAGTGGAACTTGGTAGTTTTACATATGATATCATGATTAATAGGATGTGCAAGGTTAGTAAGGTGGAAGATGCGTGGAAATTTTTTTTATATGCTCGACCTCAAAAGAGTAAAGCTTGATGTATTAATAACCTACGCCACAATGATTTCAAAATTATGTAGAAACAGCTTAATGCACGAAGCGGATGCTATAATACACTGATTAAGGCACGCCTTAGAGATGTTTCTACAATAAGCTTGACCCCTAATATGTTATATGATGGGAGATTAGACAAAAGCTTTATGGGCATGCTTTCTCAAATTAGTTTACCTTTTAGAAAAAATTTGCAGAGCCGTATTCACTTGAAAACATATGTATGTTGTTGCATCGACGTGATCTTGTGATTACTTCTCTGACCGGTTTACGTTTTCATGTTTCAAAGTTGATTGGTCGTCTTTTGTCAGGTTTGCTCTATTCACATCAAAAATAGTTTGGAGAGCCATCCGATCTATGTCTCTGGCACATGATTGAGCTATCATTTTCCGGAGTTGTATAAAAATGTAAATAGAACAGACTTATTTCCCAAAGAGCATAGTGACAGATCCATGCTTCTACCCAGACCTTCGACTTTTACCCAAATAGGAGTTTCTGAACCGAATTGAACCGAGATTTTTGGTTTTTGGTTCTGGTTTGGTTACATAGGTGGAACTGATCGGCAGCATTTTAAAATTGATTCAGTTAACCGTTTAAAAAAAATCTAAATCAAAATTAAACGAACCATACCAAATTATACTGAATTATAATTAAAAATATATTAAAAATTTTAGAACCGAATAACTAAACTAACCGAATTTAAACCTAAAAACTAAAAACTTCGGGTTAATTTTGGTAAAAAAATTAATACCCAAACTACCCGATACCCGAATCGAACCGAGTTGTAATTAATTTTGGTTATTTTCGGTAAAATTTTCTCAAACCAAACTACCCGAATAAACGAAATACCAGAACCAATAAAACCGAAGCCGCAGGCCTACTTCTACCGTTTAGATGGTGGAAGTTCATGGAAAATCAAATCAAGATTTTGTCTAAAGCGTTGGTTAAAGACAATGTTTATATTATAAACTGTTTTATTATGATGTTTATAGGCCACACCAATTTATAATCCATCACGTAAACCGGTGACAGTGAAATGCAGTATAGCTAATAACAATAATCAATGGTTAACTTGTGGAACACGTAAACCATGGGAGTATGCAAACTGACAGTGACACATCTTGAGACACTGTTTCATATGGAGACACTGTTTGGGATTCCCCGGCCGGTAACTCCTCCTTCACTAGTCGGAAACAAAGAAGTGTACGGCATCTTAACCGGACCAGTCCTGTTCTTAAGACTCTCATCTTCGTTCCTCTCATCAATCTTCTTCTCAATCTCTTTTACTTTCTCTCCAAACTTCTCAAACGCCTCCAACGCCTCTTTCTCAGCTGCCCATTCCTTAGAATCTCTCTGCCCCAAATAAACCTCATCGCTTGAATGAGTAGATAGAATCTCAATCAGAGATATCCCAAGAAGTGTCTGAAGCTGAGCCGTGATCGTCTTCAAAAACACTTTATCCGGATTCTTCTCAAGTTCTTCAAACTCAGGTGTGTTTTCTTTAGGCATGAACTGTCGGCTAATGGTAGGCCTGTTCGGAAGGTACCCTGCGATCGGATACTGTCCGAAGTTAACCGCTGCGTGAAGAGCAGAGGCCACCCAAATGATTATAGTGCAAGACTCAATCAGTTCTTCGCGGGTTTGCATCTTGGGCCACCAAGGCTCCGACTTTTTGTCTCCGTGACCTTCCTCGCGCACCTCCTTCCACCACGCTTGGAGCTCGGTGTCGGTTTGGACATCCTCGTCCGTCTTGTAATACAAAGGAATGTAGTCCTGGACCCACGATTCAATAGCGTACCAAACCTCAAGCCCATCCACTGCGTAAGGATAGTCTTTTATCCTTAGACGTAAACCGTGTGGTGCTTCCGGGTCCTCAACGGCCATCCCTCTGCAATTGAAAGCCCATGAAAACAATAGTTTCTGTTAGGCCTTCCACTTTTAACCAATCTGAAGTTTCTGAACCGATCGGTTAATCGTAATTTTGTTTTCTAAACTAATATATAGAGAATCATATCAAATTATACCAAACTAAAATAGGATCCGCATATATGCGGGTTTTTAATAAGATATTTTAAATATGTAAAAATAAATTGAAAACAAAATCGGATAATCTGTAAAGAAAAATATTCTCAAATATATATGTTTTTATACTTTTATATGAATTATGATTACTTTATCTATTTATATATATTTATTCTAAAATTTTGACAAATTAATTATCCTATTTTTATAATAATGAGATTTATCATAATTAAAATCTAGATTAAGATTCGCGTATACGCAGTTTTGTAATAATAAAATTTAAAGCCCGTTAAAATAATGTTTTAAAAAATAGTAAACAAAATCAGATCATTACTGAAAAAATATATGAAAAACGCAAAATCGAGACCTAAGAGTTATTTATTTATTTTTATTCTCATTTTTTAAATAAAATATTAAAAACACAGAATCTGTTGTGTACCCTATTAATCCTATTTCTCATATAATTCACATTTTATCAACTATTTTTTCTAATTCCGCTGCATTAAAAACTTGTGTATGCAATTCGAGTCTTTCGAATATATTAATGATCTCCCCATTAACTCTCTTCAAGCAAATAAAGTCTATCTTTCTCTTCACATTAATCTTCCGTATATGATCTCTCTGCTCTCTAGAGAAGTTATGTTTCTCAAGACTTGCATCAAAAGACTCTATACATGATTCTTGATATCTTCCTCCTAATTGAACTCATCATCGTCTAATACGATATCATTAACATCTAAAATATCATTTTTTACTCGCATCAAAAGACTCTCTACATGATTCTTTCTTGATATCCTCTTCCGCATTGAGCTTATCATCGTCTAATGTCATATCATTAACATCTAGAAATTCATTTTTAATTAAAATATATCCTAATTAATCTAATATATTTTTGTTTTTATTTTCCTTTTCTTGAATTGAAATATGTTTTATTTTTCTTTTCTTAAATTGAAACATATCCTAATTAATTCTATTTTACTTTTTTAATCTAAATCTATAGTTGATATCTTTTTTTGGAAATTCATTTTTTCTTTAAAAGTAATATTTTACCGAGACACTTGTCAAAATTTAAATCGATAAATTTTAGAAATTCTCTTTCTTTAAAAATAATATTTTACCGAGACACGTGTCAAAATCTAAATCGATAAACTTGACAGATATTTTCCTTTTTCTTAATTGAAATATGTCTTTTTATTTTTTCTTTTATTTTAATAAGATTATTTCTGTTTTTAAAATAATAGTATTTTCCTTTTTTTAAGGATAAGTATATTTTTTATTTATAATAAGATTTTAATCAAAACACATGTCGAAATCTTATCAATTAACATGCCACGTGTCACGATCATATTAATTATTAACTTTGATGCATCCTATTTTATATAATAAGATTTAATTAAAATATACAATAAAAATTTCAAATGAAGAATCAAACTAACCGAAATGATCCAAATTTAACCATTTTAACCAAATTTGAAAAGAAAAGAAAAACAAAAGCTTATGTTAATTTTGATCTAAATGTAACACACGAACTACCCGTTACCCAGGCCGAACCGTAGTACAAGTATACTAAAAAACTTGAACCGAACTAACCAAAGTGATCCAAATTTACCTGAATTTAACCGAGTTTGAAAAAAAAAAAAAAAACTTCGGTTAATTTCGGTTAGAAATTTAATACCTGAACTATCCGATACCCCAACGAACAAAACCATAATTTATTTCGATTATTTTCTATACAATTTTTTCGAACCAAAATACCCAATTAAATCGAATTCCATCCCTAGTTTCTGTGATCAGAATGAAATTCACAACAGCTTAAATCTGCTACATTCAGTCCTAGACTAAATACTAAATCTTATTTGCCAGCGAGCTTTGTGTTTCTCTTCGGAATATTCGAAAGATTTGAGTAAATATTGCAATACCTTTTTTTAAGTTCTGCTGGTAAAGCTTGGTCAGGGAAGGTCCAATGGTTCTTGTAGATGAAAGATGACATTTCCATGGCATATTTAGAAGGGAACACAGTGATCTCAAAGATACCACCACCATTGATCAAAATTTGCCTAGCAAGCGCGTTAATGTTCATCGTATCGCGGTAATGAGGTTCAAGAAGCTTAAAAACGGGATGAAGAACACTCAGCTGTCTGTTCGTGGCAATCACAAAAGGCTCAATCGATGCGTGCGTTTGCAACCTGCAAAAGAAAAGAAAAAAACAAAACTCT
The DNA here is from genome assembly GCA_020283515.1 of Alliaria petiolata. Lineage (NCBI taxonomy): Eukaryota > Viridiplantae > Streptophyta > Magnoliopsida > Brassicales > Brassicaceae > Alliaria > Alliaria petiolata. The sequence goes on from JAHZTW010000001.1 coordinate 374,433,654, forward strand.
TAACTTCAAATCTTGTAGATAGATAAGCTTAAAACGAAGAAACCGGTTTATCCAGTACCAGTGGCTGATAAGCTGATGGTTTCCAGAGTCATTCACGCCCACATAAGCTTTTGCCAATTGCCACAGCGAGCCGTAGACTCCTTCACCAGGCGTATATACTTCACTCACTGCTCCAAATTTGTCTCCATCAGGATGAGGCAAGCTTAGCTCTATCACCAATGGCTTCAAAGTCCCATCATCTTTCAAGAACAGAAGAGTCCTACTAGCATAAGTTTTGTTCCCGGTTGTGTTTATACGACCCAAATACGGCATCAATGTGTCATGGTGATCTAATATGAACAATCTTTCCTTCTCTAGAGCCTAAAGTAGCAAAAATGACAATTTGTTTTTAAATTGAATGATTTGGTATCATAATAGCTTTATTTGATAGTACTAGTTCTTACCTCTTCAACAGTGAGACCATCTAAGCTCTGTTCTATGTGGCTTTTGGTGATTGTACTGTTCTGGTCACCGTATGATTCACTGTCAAGCTTGCTCTTTGGAGGAAATTCCTGAAGAAGTTGAATAACAACAGGGTTTAGTCCAGCCAGCATTTCTCTAGCGAATTCCTCATCGGTTCTCCATGCAGTTCTGTCCTCTAAGAGAAGACGAAAAATCAAATCGCAAAACGTTATTTCGATTGCATTCAGAGGAATAAGTAAGCAATAAACAAACAAGATTCAAGTAAAGTGAATAATACCTTTGATGACCTGAGGCACTGGATACCTAAGGAATTTCTGTCCATCTGTTCTGAATATCTCTTTTAACATCTCAAGTGGTATGTTCTTGACGATACTATCAATCAAAGACTGGTTTGGTAGATCAATTCCTTCTTCATAAATCTTAAGAACATCTTCAAAAGAATCAAACTCCTTTGGAGTGTCGTCGAACACAGCCTCAAGCGCAGGCTGGATGATTTGAGCGATGGCTTTTAGAGCATACGCAAGGAAATCAGACATCTTCAAGTGTCCGAATCTCTCGTCTCTTGGAACGTATATATCTAGGCTCGAGGTTATCGGTAACCGACTCTCGGTTTGAGGGTCTTCTTTCGTCGGTTTTCGCCCGGTTCTTCCTCTTCTCGGGTAAGGATACTCCTGTGACCCTCCAAGTACAGGACGTGGGTTTTTTGGCGGTACGCCTAAATCGTTGTAGTAAGCATAGTCATATACTCTGTCCCATTCCTTTAGTTCTCCTTCGCCTGTTCCTCTTAGGCTCACTAGCTCTTCTTCTCTGTACTTGAGTAGTGGTTCTGGTGTTTCATGTGGAAGATAAGTCTGTAACACAAAGTAAACCTTTGAGTCTCACAAGCAATTTCCTCATATAGATTGTTTTAAAAGTCAAATTTTTGTGTTTGTACTTGGACTTCATATGTGGAAAATAAATAAATATAAAAATAATCACATTTTGAAATGTCTTTTTATAATATTCTTTTGTAAGATATAACACCAAACACAAACAAACAAATCATATTTTGAAATGTCTTTTTATAATATATTTTTCCCAAGATATACTTTAGGCTTTTGCATTGACCCAACCCTATCCGTATCCGATCGAAACACAAATCACATTTTGAAATGTCTTTTTATAATATACTTTTCCCAAGATATACTTTAGGCTTTTGCATTGACCCACCCTATCCGTATCCGATCCAAATTAATTTCAACGGGTAAGGATAAAGATTAGATAAGCAGTTGTGATACTCGAATTACCCGTTTGAAATATTTTTTAAAAAAAATCTATTATTATTTACAAGTTTATACAATTACTCAAATTTTTAACTATCCTATTTTCCAAAAAGTGTATAAATCTCAAAACTTTATCAAAATATTCCCAATATCATCCAAATTCTTTTTTTTTTTAGATTAGCAGGAGGTTCTGGGCAGTAATCCTCCCAAATCCGGAACCAGAGTATGTAATAACATCAAAAATTATTCGAATACCGAATCCATTTCTGGTATCTAACTACTCTTACCCGACCTGTTTCCGGTATTAATAGGCCCTTTACCTCAAATGAACTAGCCTAGGTGTGTGTAGGTTTCATTTGAAAAGAAAGAAACATACACAAAGTAAACGCAAACTGAAACAAACAATGTCACACCTATATCATATCAGACAAGCCAATGATGTCAACCAAAATAAACATAGAAGACTTTAATTACCTTATTGGAGAAGAAAACCCGGTCTTTGGTATAGTTTTTAGCAGGGTAGACCCAAGAGTTGCAGACGTAATGGACTTTGCCATGGCCTGGAACGTCTTCAAGCGTCAAACTTTTGAGATAAAACTCACTAAAATGGCTGTTTCTGATCAAGAATGCTCCAGGGTAACCAAAATCTTTGTCGTAATCGAACGTGACCTTAAAGGCTGATTCGCCCGCGGTTAACGAAGTGATCGTGGTGATCCAATCCTCCAAGTGAGCAGCCTTCCCTAGTTTACCGTTGGAGCGGTTTTCTGCAAAAAAAAAAAAATTACCAAAAAAAAAATTAATTACAGAAAGTTGTAACGGCTCTGTTAACGTGTCTTGAGTTGGTTTAAGTCTCGGTTGAGCCCGGTTAAATGTATTTGTGCATTAAAGATCTTGGTACATTGTTTATTTACAAATTGGTAAACCAAGACTAAACATTTGTTAAACCGGACACGGGTTAATACTTAATAGGCTCTAATAAATAATTAGAACTTTTTTATTTATTAGTTTTTTCAGTTGCGGAAGAAGGTGGAAAATAATATTTGGCCATACGTGAACACATTTTTTTTTTTTTTTTTTTTTGGGTAGAATCTTTTAGTACAAGAGAATAATTATATCGAATTGGACATAAATGGTCCATATGGCTATAAGCTTTACTTTACTCACCGGCCGGCATGCTTCCACTTTAGGAAAGGAAAAAAACAACAGAAACAAAAAAATGTAGTTTCATTTTCTTTTTTGAGCAAGACACACGTTGTTTCATTTTCACATATACTATTTACTCACTAGGCATGCAAGTTCTTCTTCCTTTTTTTTTTCCTTTTTTTCTTTCTTTCGCAAACTATTGTCTTTCTTGTTGCTTCTAGCTTTTCTTCTTTTCAATTCATATCTAATTCAAATATCAAAATCAAAACAGTGTTAAATTTTACCAATAACTTTTATAGATTTTGGATTTTGTCCCTATATTTTGTAGATTGGAAAAACCACTTATACGTATGTAGAAATGCACTCGATCACTCTCACTTGTTTAAGCGACCTCNCAATTTAATCTGAAAGAATAAGAAAGTGAAAATTGTTATTGTTTATAATTATGTTTAGTTTATATTTTTTATCATATAAAGTTGGATGCGTTTAGATTAGTATTAACATGATCGCAACACCTGGTAAGCGAATCGATCAATTTTTGACTTGTGTCACGATTATAATATATTAAATAAGTAAAATTTGAATTTATGAGTACTTAGATTTTAATAAATAAATGAGAGTTACTATATTATCAACTAAGAAAAATAAAATAAAAACATAAGTAAATGAGATTAACTTGAATTTAAGAAAAGATAAGTTGAAACACTAATTCTTGTTAAAAAAATTAACTTGAATAGTTTTTTATTTTATTTTGGGTTTTGTGAATAAAATTTTATTTTTCATTATTACAATAGATGTTGTATTTAATCTAGTGATTTGGTAAGTTGGAGCTACCTATGGTGTTCACTTGTAGCATTTTTATTTTTTAATTCTATTATTTTTTCTTTTGATTTATTTTGTTAAGTTATTTTAAAAATTATAGTGTATTAGATCAACATAGTTTTTTATGTCTTTCACTATTATTATAGTAAATTTTGCAAACTTTGTCAATGAGAGCACTCATAGCATAATGGATAATGTTAGAGATTTTTATTGACGAGATTGTGGGTTCGAATCCCCTTGTATGTTTAATAAAATGAAAATATTTTTTTTTTTTTGCATTTAATGAAAGTGAAATAAATTTTTTAAAAATAATTGATGAAGGACAGGTGGCAAGCTCTTGTTTTAAAAGAGTGTTGTCAAAAAGTGTTCATGGCAGAGTGGAAAAAATGGTCTTTTTTAATTGAGAGTTTATGGGTTCAAATCCTCTTGAATGCAAATAAAAAAATGAAAATATTTTATTTGGTTCAGATTTAATTCAAATAAAATAATTTTTAAAAAATAAATGAAAAAGTGCCACGTGGTGCTCTCTTACGTGCTGACGACGTGGTGCAAGCACGAGAGAGCCCTCCTACTTTTATATAGTAGATTACTTTTTGCTTCTATATGGATATATCACGTTAAATATATTTCAAAAAGTCTTCAATAAAAAAAATAACACCATATAAATTAACATTGAAATTATTAGCATCTGAGGGACACAAAAGAGCGAAGGTATACAAATATTTTGAAAATCCAATAACAAAAAAAAAAAAAAAAATTGAAGGTATACAAATATTTTCTGAAAATAAAATATCAAATATGAAAGATAAATTTTCGCAAAAAAATAAAATATGAAAGATAAAATGAAAAAAATTCAGATTTTTTCTTTTTTTTTTTTTGGTGCTAAAGCACAAATTTCTTTTGTTGATTGGAAAATATTAAAGAGGAAGGTAAAACAACATTTGGTAGACAAAAAGAGTATCTGGTTTATCGTCTTTTCAGAGAGAATAATGTTTTTGGCCTTTTAGGAGTAAAGAAAAAAGCCAAAATAATTCCAAGCTTTCTTGCTGAAGAAGTCTCCATATATCAAACAAACTGTTTTTCTTTTACGGAAAAAAAAAATTAAGAAAAATATGATTTCCCGAATATATCCAAAAAATGGTCTCAGTTTTAATTTTGATTTTTCCTCAACTAAAAAGGAAAACAAAACACAGAGGAGGGTAAAAGGACAAGAAAATAATAGATCTACAGAAAATAACAAATATATCGGTTATCGCGACTTTAAAAAATATTTTATGTTTTTCTGTTTGGATAATAATTTTAGTAGTTACTATCTTTGTTCTTAAAAAAAAAGTAGTATAAAATTCAAGGAAAAACAAAAAAGAGAGTCTTATTTTATATGCACATAAGTCAATGAAAATGAGAAAAATCGAAAGAAATCAAAATTCAAAAGAAAACGAAGAAACTATGTATAAAATATGAAATTGGAAAGTGAAAATTAGAGCTGCGATTTACCTGGATCAGTAACATCGGAGCTGATTAGTCGTAGAGTGACTTTGTTTCCGAGAAACTCATGGAGGCGGTCGAGAAACGAAGCGTTGAAATCGTTGAAATCGAGGACGTTCTTCTTCATCAGAACCACCGTTCCTTTCACCTTCGCAGCATTTCCGCCGCCGGTGAACAGATCCACCAAATCTCCGATCATCTTTGGAAGTTTGAAGTTGAAGAAAGATTCACTGTTTTTTTCTCTCTAATTTTGATTTTTTTTTCAGTGAGTTTTAATGAATGGTGTGGCGATTTCCGTCGGTTGGGGGTATTTATAGAGGAAAAGTCAGTCGTTGAGGGGGGATCATTCATCCGATTATATTGATTTTTTTTAATATAAAGTTAACTACATAAATATAAAACAATTTTTAAAAACTCAAAACTTTCATATAACTTTTTTGCAGCTACTTTAATATATTTTCAATCGGAAAATTGCATAAAAACATTCAATGTGACATGAAAAATATTCCTTTAAACTATATTTTGAATATATGCCGTTAAAATATTTAACAAAATAATTTATTTTTCATTTAAAAGTGCTAAAGTGACTTTAAATTTATAGTTTTAAAATTAATAAAACTAACCTATTATTACTTTATTAGTTCTTACAATTAAAAAACAAAAAAAATCAAACATTAAAAAACAAAAATATAACTGACCAGATTTACTCATATCGTTTATTTTTTTTTAATTTTTGCTAGTCGACATAATTTTACTCAAACAAATCCTAAGAAAGAGGATGTGGAGGCGCATATGGTGGATGATGCGAAGACGGTGTCGGCGGTGTGCTCACGATGCTAACTGTTAGGTCGGTGAAGTTAAGGAGACCTTCTCTCGTCGATGTTTGGAATCGGTTTCGGATGAGAAAATACCAGCGGAGAGCGCGACATTGTAGAAGAATCAAACTTAGAAGCAAGAGGCCATTTTCCGGTTGGCGGTTGGAGACTCACAAAGGCCTGATGGCATCAGGCTGATGGCATCAGACTGATGCCTATGCAACAAGTGTGAAGATCAGATTTGCTGAAAATCTTTTACAACAACGAGAGTACTAACTCTGGTCATTCCGGTCACCATTGGTGATTGTAGAGTTTTCGTTGACTTCTACATTGACCTCTCATTTTTGGATAGTCCTTTCTAGATACATCATGGGCCGTCATGGATTGACCTAATAGGCATGTCTCCTTTGCCAACATAGAGGAGAAAAATTTCTATCTCGCGATCCCTGCATAAAGAATCTTTTCAGAAAAATGAAGAAGTTATAATGAAATTTTTTGAAGAACCTTCGACTGAAGAGGATTACAATAAGGCTAAGAGACCTTACATAAGATCGAACTCACATTCCAACTAAGCTCTCAAACCACCAAAGTCTAACTGAAAGACTTTAAACATAAGCGCTTAATGGGAAGTAACCCATTTAGGTAATTCATTTTCTTTCTTTTTCTTTAGTTTTCTAATATTTAATTTAATTTTTTTTAGTTTTCTCTTAGTTTACGACTTTCACATAAACCCCAAAACAACAAAAAATTAGAAAATCATCAAAAATACCAAAAAATAAAAAAATGAGCTCGAACACATCCAGAGGGCCACAAACTACTCTTGGTGCGGTTAGGCTCCTTCTGACCGCACCACAAACCATGATGGTGCAGAGAGCCATGGCTTGGCCGTGACCACGAGCCCCCAAGGCGCGGCGAGGAGCAGCCAGGCCGGACGATCAGTCCCCGCGGCCGCGACCTCTTGTCGCACGGCCAGCTCACTCTCTCGTGCAGCTAGCCCTGTTTTTCACTAGCCCGAAATTCCTTCAACCTCCTATCAAGTCTTGGCCATTCCCAACATTTCCAAGGCTTGTACATGTGCATTTACAACTGATAACAGGATTTTGCTAACAATTACTCAATCCTACTACACATGTCATTGTAGTATTTGAGGATCAATCCATATGGGTTTGTTGTAACAAAAGGAATTCATAAAACTTCTTAATCTAAGCAAGTCTAGTGAAGGTTTTGATATGTGACTAGTAGCATTAAACAAGGTGAAAGATAAGCTATCTTCAAGATAAGTTAAAACAAACAAAAACAAGTGAAAGCAAAAACAGAGTTTTTAAAAGCTTTTTGTAAATTATGGAAAGATGAATCCAAGGGTATGGTATTGATTTTCAAGTGCTTAAAAGTGTAATCAATGATGTCAATCTACTCATATAAATGCTAATCCCCAAGCTTAGAACTTCAAGAATAGATTAAACCATTTTCATGGACTTAATCCTTTTATCACATTTCTAATCAAGAACAAACTTTCATTTGTGATTAAAGATGCAACAAGCATAAAGATTCAGTTCTAATCTGCTAATAAACACCTTAGACAATCACTTTCATGAGCTAAGTATGTAAATCTCTTGCTTAAATAAACCAGAAATTTTACTAATCTTTTGGATGAGAAAATTTCCTAAAAATCTAATTCAACATGATCAAGGTTGAAATTTAGCATTAAGAACATCAAACAAGAGGGGATATGGAAGAATTAACTTATAGACATCAAGATTAACACTCTAAACACCCTAGATCTAACCAACCTTGGATTCTAGAGAACTACTCACAACTCATGATCAAACCAATAAAAACTTGTAAAAACTTGATAATAAGCATTAGAAAGAGTAAAGGAAAGAGATTAGAGAAGAAGAACTCTTGAATTGAAGTTTTTGATCCAAAGGTCTTGCAGAAAAATCACCCAAAACAGAGAGAGTTTCTGGAAAAGTTTTAGAAATAAAAGTCAACTACTTAATGATGATCAACAGTATTTTTCGTCTTAAGTAAACAGAAACGCGGGTTCAATATCGGTGTGATCACACCGATACGTCTGACCGATATGCGTATCGGTGTGATCACACCGATACATCATACCGATACGTAGTAAAATGACCATATCTCTTGAACGGCTTCACTGTTTGACTTGAAACTACCACCAAACGAAAGCTAACTCAAATATCTATGACTTTCATGAAGATCGCCGAGGCTAAATCGGAGTTGAAATTCTTCATCCGGCTCGATCTTTACTCATGTAGTGGTTTTGTACTTCAAGTCCATTTTGCTCAACTTCTTTTGGTACACTTTAGTTCCATGCCATCCTCCAAGCAATGCTTAACCTCCATAATCTGAAAAGTCCTCCAATGTACCTAAAAACACTCCAAAATGCAACAAATATGCAATAACCTAGTCTAAGACTCAATAACTCTAAAATAGATGCAAACTAGACTATATGGACAAGTTATATACATGAAACAATGCAAATGCTTTACTAAATGAATGTTAAAATGATGTAAATATGCTAACTATCAACTCCCCCAAACCTGCCTTTTGCTTGCCCTCAAGCAAATAAATATGACAAATCCAAGAGAGATGTGTGAAAGTGGGAGCTCAAATCCAAAAATGCCAACAAGAGAGATCAAGCCATTGTCCAAGTTAATAATTCTAGGATGCATATCGAGTTTGTTCTACTTTAAAAATCTTAGCCACACTCATCGCAAACATGAATTGAATTCAAGTCTAGCCTACACAAGCCTTCCTATCCTTCATTCCTTTAACATTCATTCAATTTGTAACCATGGATCATGCTTATGCACTGCAAGTGAACTCATTTGGATAATGGAAAAGTTTATGAGATAAAAAATGATCTCATTCTTGTGGGTTTTCCATTGCAAGGGATCTCTCAAGAAAGAATGAACTTTGGCAAAATGCTAAGGGTAAAGAACAACTTGTGCATACAAGGACAAACTTCCATCTACCCAAGTACCAATTGCAATTTTAACCCTTATCTCTAAACCCAACAAAGTCCCTCATATTCTACCCTTTTCTTAAGGCATTTGCCTTCTTGACCCACACAATCTCCTCATATTCACTTCCATTTAAACTCTTAGGAGAATTTCTTCTTCAATCTTTGGTAAACAAATGGTTTTGGCTTTTTACTCTCATTACTTAGCTCTCATTTTACATTCTAGGTAAGCCAATCTAATCATCCTTGAGATGCTTTTGCCATTTTTGACTTTTTTTCTTTTCTTTAGCTTAGAGGCTTACCAAACATTTATACTTAGAGCTATTTTACAAATTTTCTTTGCCAACCAATCCAAAATTGTTTCCTTATACCTTCTCCAAATCTTTTCTTCTCTTCCCACTTTTTTTCTTCTTCTTTAGACAGCAACTCAAGCCCCTACTTAAGCTAACCAACCTAGCTTATGTCTAGCCCAATGATGTGTGAGCTAGTTCTACATGGAAGACTCTCCTTGTCGTGCTAAACCCAACACTTTTTGATAAGTTCATTCGAAAATTAGGCCTCAGAACACACACAAGAGCTTTTTGGCTTGAAAGAAGGTTTGGTTAGGGGTGTGGTAAGCTACTTGGGATAACAAGAGAGTGGTAGAAGAAAAGAAGACATCCCAAATATGTATATGATATCCATGAGTCACTTACCAATGTATAAACATGATAATTGCAATTCAAGATTAATGGTTCTTATAAATAGGAATGAGTTCAATTCACAGCAAGCTTCAACCAAAACATGAAAATCAAGACATGAATTCCAAGTGTGGTGCTATCTTAACTTCAAACTCATTTGCATGCATCAAACAATTATGAACGTGGGCAATGGTTTCATCTCAAAAATCAGCATTTTACAAGGAAAACTTATCATAGCTCCCTATGCAATATGAATGCAAGCCTACATGAAATGCAAATAGACTCAAACATAAAATGCAAATACATCTTCTAAATGCTTTTTTTTTTTGTTATTTTTTCAAAATTTTCAAAATATTTTTTTTTTTTTTTTTTTATGCATTAGATGATGCATGAAGACTCAAATGTGTAAAATAGAAAATAAGAAACACAAAACATAAAGTCAAATCTCTCAACCTCTCCCCCAAACTTAAATTACACAGTCCCTTGTGTAATAAAAGTTCAAGAGAGACTCAATCAATATGACAAAAATTATGAAACACAAAGCTAAATGATATGTATAATGGAGGTTGAAGTGTTACCTCTAGAATGGTATGGAGGAGGAGGAAGACGAACCTGCTGACCACAAACACTCAAAACACACATTATTGAAATAAAAGCAAGAATATATACAAGGATAAACATGGGAATGCCTCCCAAGAGCGCTTGTTTAACGTCACTAAGCTTGACTTTCCTTACAAATCTTTTTAGTCTGGCTTAAGGGTGAAGTGGGTGGCTGGAGATGTGAATGAGTATGAACTTTGTTGCATGTCCATGGTGTAGATAGTGGACAGCATCTCTTGCACCCTTGCTTTGTTCTTCTCTAAACCTGGTGGAAGAATGAACCTTGCCTTTGAGAATGGTGTTGAGCGTCCTTTGCTCTTGACTTTGTACTCAATGGAGCCATCCTTGAGTTCAAATGGATGTAAACTCAAATAGGTCCTTGGCCCAGCACGTCCATTTCTTGACCCATCTCTAGCTTTTTCGGTTAAACTCATCAAAGAGCACTTTTTCTTCTCTTTCCCCTTAGGTAGCTTCTTCTTGAGAGGTTTTTCTTCTACACCACCTAAAAATGTCAGGAGGGACTCACCATCAGGTTCTTCTTCAGCCTTGAAGTCGATCTTAGGCTCAGCTTTGTCCATCCTAGCTCCATCCTTAGGATTTTTGGTTAAACTCATGAAAGACCTCTTTTTCTTGCCTTTCTCTTTTGGTGGTTTCTTCTTGATAGGTATTTCGTCTTTACAACCAAATAAAGTCAGTAGCGACTCACCATCAGGCTCTTCTTCAGCAGTAGATCTAAGCCTAGGCTCGGCCTTATCCTTGCTTGTACTGGAGACGCAACCAATCTTAGCCTTTCCCGCGGGCTTGTCTTGCAAGCTTTTGTCTAGTTGCTTGGTTCTAAAGGCTTGGACTTCCAAAAGCTTTTTCAACTCAGCCTCATCTCTGATCTTCTTACAGACATGTTCTTCTTGATCAAAAGTGTCTTCTTCAGCTTCCATCATTCCACAAAACTTTGTCAAAGGAGGTGTAATCGGGTATGAAACCAAGTGACTCACATTCTTTAGGATGACCTCTTCCTTGGCAAAATCAATTGCTGCACCAACAGTGCTGAGGAATGGCGTGCCTAGGAGCATAGGAAGGTGCTTGGAATTGTCTATATCCATGACCACAAAATCAGTTGGTACCAAGCAATTCCCAATTTTCACCGGATAGTCTTTGATCAAACCAAGAGGTTTCTTTGTAGACCCATCTCCAAATGTGATTTCAGTAGGATGCCAATCCATACTCCTTATTCCAAGTCTCTTGACCATGTCAAGTGCCATAACACTCACTGTGGAACCTGAATCACACATAGCGTCTTGAACTTCTCCATTGCCTAGGTTGCACACAATTGAGAATTTTCCCGGATTTTTGTGCTTGGTCAAGGTCTTGAGCTCATCAATTGCTGCAATGTGCTCTCTTGTAGGCTCCTGGATCTGCTCTTGCTCCTCATCACACGGTTCTTGCATCATCAAAACATCCTCAACCGGTTTCTTCAAGATGTTTTTAGCTTCAACATGGTTGATCTTTGTGAAAACCGCCTCCCCACTTAGGTTCTCAATGACCTCATTGAGACTAGAATCATCATCGGAGTAGATGTAGGCCTCATGTTCAGGTTCATGCCATGATGGATACAAGTCATCAAGAGTGGTGGTCCTCTCTTCAAGATCTTGGATAGCTTGACAATACTCCATAGGGTTTACGTCACTTTCCCCCGGTGGACTTCCTTGGCTACTTGAGCTAGCTTGTTCTTCCTCAGGCTGGTAAAGCGTGGTGTTGAGGTTGTTGATTTGTGTGTCAAGGGCAGTGTAGGAAGCGTACATCCCAGTGTTTGAATCATTCAATATCGTGTCCATGTATACCTTGCTAGCGTTTTGTGCTAGCAAAAGCTGTTGGAGCATGTCAATGATGGAGTCTTGGGTGTGAACGTGAGCTTGTTGCTGAGGTATAAAACCAGGAGCTCCATATGGCTCATTCCATTGTGGTTGGCTTTGAAAGTTTCCTTGATAGTGGTTGAATCCCATGTAATAGCCTCCTTGGTTGGCTAGATAGTTAGCTTCCGGATTTTGACTAACAAAATGCATCTTGTGAAACGGTTTAAGCGAGTTGTTCAAGCAAGTTGTAGTCTCTTCCTGTGCCTATGTTCATGTACCTGAGAAGACAACTACTGAAACAGAGAGATTAGTAACCAAAATAAAAATAAAAACTTAGTCTCAAGAGGATTTAAAATCCTAATGCACAAAAAGAACCCAAATGGCAACGGCGCCAAATTGATAACAGGATTTTGCTAACAATTACTCAATCCTACTACACATGTCATTGTAGTATTTGAGGATCAATCCATATGGGTTTGTTGTAACAAAAGGAATTCATAAAACTTCTTAATCTAAGCAAGTCTAGTGAAGGTTTTGATATGTGACTAGTAGCATTAAACAAGGTGAAAGATAAGCTATCTTCAAGATAAGTTAAAACAAACAAAAACAAGTGAAAGCAAAAACAGAGTTTTTAAAAGCTTTTTGTAAATTATGGAAAGATGAATCCAAGGGTATGGTATTGATTTTCAAGTGCTTAAAAGTGTAATCAATGATGTCAATCTACTCATATAAATGCTAATCCCCAAGCTTAGAACTTCAAGAATAGATTAAACCATTTTCATGGACTTAATCCTTTTATCACATTTCTAATCAAGAACAAACTTTCATTTGTGATTAAAGATGCAACAAGCATAAAGATTCAGTTCTAATCTGCTAATAAACACCTTAGACAATCACTTTCATGAGCTAAGTATGTAAATCTCTTGCTTAAATAAACCAGAAATTTTACTAATCTTTTGGATGAGAAAATTTCCTAAAAATCTAATTCAACATGATCAAGGTTGAAATTTAGCATTAAGAACATCAAACAAGAGGGGATATGGAAGAATTAACTTATAGACATCAAGATTAACACTCTAAACACCCTAGATCTAACCAACCTTGGATTCTAGAGAACTACTCACAACTCATGATCAAACCAATAAAAACTTGTAAAAACTTGATAATAAGCATTAGAAAGAGTAAAGGAAAGAGATTAGAGAAGAAGAACTCTTGAATTGAAGTTTTTGATCCAAAGGTCTTGCAGAAAAATCACCCAAAACAGAGAGAGTTTCTGGAAAAGTTTTAGAAATAAAAGTCAACTACTTAATGATGATAAACAGTGTATTTTCGTCTTAAGGAAAGGAAATCTCGGGTACCATATCGGTATGATTACACCGGTATGACAGACCGATATGCGTATCGGTGTGAACCCACCGATATGTCAGACAGATATGCGTATCGGTGTGATCACACCGATACATCATACCGATACGTAGTAAAATGACCATATCTCTTGAACGGCTTCACTGTTTGACTTGAAACTACCACCAAACGAAAGCTAACTCAAATATCTATGACTTTCATGAAGATCGCCGAGGCTAAATCGGAGTTGAAATTCTTCATCCGGCTCGATCTTTACTCATGTAGTGGTTTTGTACTTCAAGTCCATTTTGCTCAACTTCTTTTGGTACACTTTAGTTCCATGCCATCCTCCAAGCAATGCTTAACCTCCATAATCTGAAAAGTCCTCCAATGTACCTAAAAACACTCCAAAATGCAACAAATATGCAATAACCTAGTCTAAGACTCAATAACTCTAAAATAGATGCAAACTAGACTATATGGACAAGTTATATACATGAAACAATGCAAATGCTTTACTAAATGAATGTTAAAATGATGTAAATATGCTAACTATCAACAACTTCCGCAACCGCGGCACACTCTCTTTTGCATCAAAGACGGCGAGGTGTGATATGAAACGTGTCCTCTTATCAAGTCTTGGCCATTCCCAACATTTCCAAGGCTTGTACGTGTCCTCAAGAACGCATTTACAACTTTCATAACCGCAACACACTCTCTTTTGCATCAAAGACGGCGAGGTGTGACATGAAACTGCCACAAAGAATCACGTCATTCGATAATCTTCTGTCTTTCTCCATCAGAACAACTCCAGAAAGGAAAAAGATGTAACTTCCTCCACCAAAACGCTAAGATACAAGCTCCCAAAGACAAGCTTCTCACATCCGCGTCTAGGACCTTTAAACCGAAGCAAGTAAAGATTTCTTATGGCATTGAAGTTATATCTCGCAACACCTGTCTACCGAGACCCCGAACAAGTCACCGGATAGGTTAGCATCGAACCAAACTCACAAGTTTCTAAGATGATGTAATCTTCAAAACCAAAAATCTAGAAGATTTTTCATCTTTTATTCAAGGTGTTCCCTCAAAGGTCAAGGATACAAGGCAAGTACTCTCCAACCAAAATATTTGTTTCTAACTCAATAAATGCAAACCACATCACCATCATTACTGACCAACCACCACCATCATTACTGACCAACCACCACCATCACACGCCCACCTACCACCATCTGATGCATTGGAAGCAACAACAGTACTTTTGATAAAACGACTCATGCATAAGAACACATTTGCTATTTCAGCTAACACACCTCTTAGTGAGGATGATAGTAGATCATCAAGTCTAATGATCAACAAACCCACCCGCAACCGCCACTTCCAATCGCCACTCGATTTTTTCACACTATGGACAGTGTAATTTAAGTCGGGGGGAGGGGGGGGGGGGTTTCATTTATTATTAACGGAATTTTATTTTATGAGTCTTTTGCATGCATTTTTTTTGTTTCAATCGAGTTAAATTTGTTTTTTTTTTAGTCGAAAATTATGAACTTTGGTAGGTACAAGTCACTTCGAACAAGAAACCTAATGACCATTCTCAGAGCAATTAGAAGCATAACTTACTAAGTTGAACACAACGAGTGGATCGTTCTACTAAAGAAAGTTCAGAATTTCTGGTGTACTCTTGCGTTGACACCGCACCTAAGTGAACTTAAAAATTCTCGTCAAGGGTTTTGAGGTACATTGAACTTAACTCCTCTTTTAGACTCTGTCAAGATACGCTAGGTGCAATCTCTCTTTGATCTTTCCATACAAAAGAAAAGAAAAAAAATTGGTTTAAGGACGGCAGCCCGAGTTCGGTAATGAACAATGATAGTGAGGAGCTTCACGGAAACGTCTCCTCACAAGGAACAAAAAAATGAGCGTTCTTGATATAAGAAAAAAAGCTGTCTTTTGTTCAAGTGTTTGGAAGGAAAGAGTTTCTGTTTTCTTTGACCAATACTTCCCCGATAGAGACCACACCCTAAATTAATAAAGAAGTCAACAAGAGAGAGCTCAAAATACTCTACATGAACCATATTTGGAACAAACAAAAAGCTTAAGGTAATTAGACTGAAACGTTTCTTGATTTTGATTCTGAGTTATGTGGTTCAACATGTCGATTGATAGACTTGATGAGTTCCCAAATATTAGTAAGTTTACACGTTTTCAAATTTATTTTCCTTACTAAGATTTTTGTTTTGTTTGAGGACAAACAAATGTTTAAGTATGGGGGAATTGATAACACTCATAGTTTACCTTAGTATCATAATTTTTTCATCCTATTTTCACAGCCACCAAAATTTTAAAGTTTTAGACCTATAAATAGATTCATCTCTTGAACTCTTCTTTATTTTCATTGATTAATCTTAGCATGCACTCTTTCATAGTGTTTCCGTTTTCCTTAATCATGTGTGAGTAGTATTTTATTGTTGGGATTGTTTCAATGGGTTCTTAGAGGAATTTCATTAACTGTTTTTATGCATCCAATCGTTAGTCGTATTTTAGGAATTTTTTCGTCTAAGCTTGTTCTTATTGCATGGATCTAGCGTCATGAACTAGAAACTGATCTTGGATTGTTTAGAACCCTTAACATGTTGAATCTAATCACCAAATCTAGCTTAGACGAACAGTTGTATCGTGAGATACAAAATCATACTCACGAAGCACTGTGAGTGTAAAACAAAGTAGAACTGTTATTGTGTGGCATCGTAGGATACAAAAACATACCTACATAGTTCTTAAAACATAGAAGATATATTCTATGAAAATAGTTAGATTATAAAACCAGTGATTCAAGTTTGCTTGCGTTAGTTTGTTTAATTTCTAGTTAGAACCATTGAGAATTCTTGAAAGAATCTCATCGCCTCCTTTTACTGTTTAATCGAGCTTTGCTTTATTTCCGCACTTTCCTTTGCTTGCTTTCAATTGATTTTCTTTACGCATTTATTTGCTTTAAGTTTAAATTTCCTTTAAATTTCCTTTAACAATTTATTTATGCACTTCTCTATCGATTGAGTATTTCAATTTTGGTATCTAGATATATTATATTAATATAACTTAATAATATAATTAAATTTTAAATATAAAGAAACTGAGCTAATTAATAATGACATCTGGTTTTTAAATTGAGAAATGTTTCTCAAAGTTTCTCGTTCGAGAGACGTTTCTCTCTCTCTCCTCCTTTCTCTATTTCTTTTTTTTTTCCCTTTATCATTTTTCTTAATGTTAAAATACTCTATTGAGAGACCAACCGATGGAAATGCTCTTAGGCGAGAGCCGTGACGCAAAACAAACCCCTTTTATTTGTGTCTTTGGTCGCTCTAACATCTTTTTTGTTTTGAAGTTTACTATCTCCGTTGATCGATCTCTAAGTACTACAAACGCACATGTGCACTTGCAGAATTAGGATATTACAAATTTATAGCTCGAGGTGTCCCTAAGAAGCATCCAAATTTTGGGTAGCTAATTATGACCGTATTAGGGTTAGTTTGATTAGTCTTTTATTTTGTGTCACTTCCTTCTCCTCTTTTCGCTTTGGTTTGTGAGAGCTAGAGATCTTCTCTTGGATCTAGATCTATTTTTAGATATATATTTACAAGATTTGCTTGTATTTTTTTTTGAACTCTCGTGAGTCTTAGGCTAAGGGTATGAGGTGGAATTTAAGTTCTGTGTTTTGGATATAAGGTTTCCGGGTGTATCAGTGGTTTCAGGTTCGGTAATTTTAAGTTTTCGCCGATGATTTGTAGGGTTGGCCGATATGTTTTCCTTCCTCTTCGTTTCATTGTTGGGTGGAGGTCCTCGTGTGTAGGCGTGATGTTTTGTGCTCTCGTTCGATCCGCTATACTCGGTTGGGTTTTTCGATGGTGTAACTAAGCGATGACCGGAATCGATGTGTCTCGTTATCAAGTATGTTTCCCCATTGTCGTTATGAGTGTGCAGTCCGGTTTGGATCAGGTTTCTTTTCGCTATTATGTGGCGGTTCGTTTCTATAGAAGGGTGTGGATCCGGTTCAAAGTGTTTGCTGGATCCGTTGAGCTCTCGTCTTCGGATTGTCTTTCTCCTTGTCTCGTATTTTCCGTCCTCCTAGTAGTTAGGTTCTGTTGGATAATTCCTAACAAGAAAAGGAAATATCTTTAGATAAGGAGTAGCTTGTTTAGGGTAGGGATAGAAACAAAAAGGAAAGAGTCCAATTGTAATTAGGAAATAAGGAGAAGCCTATGGCCTATATAAATCAATGAGGAGATGTCTCATATGATTAAGAGAAGAGAGATTTAGTTTTGTGAAGTTTCTAAATCAATAAAGAAGAGAAGTTCTTTATACAATCTTTTCCTTTAATTGGTATCAGAGCTTCAGGGAGGAAGACGTGATCCGAGGCTTGAGGAGAAAGCTCGATCAACACAACAAAGGAGAATCCCGTGACCAAGCATGGGTGACGCGGTTGCTCCACCGCCAAGAACAAAAGACTTTGGATCTCCATCGATCCAATGTCCGATGTTGACATCGACAAACTATACGGTTTGGGCGATGCGTATGAAGGTTCTGTTGCGTGTCCATGAAGTTTGGGAAACAATAGAACCTGGATCGTTTGATCTAAAGAAGAATGACGTCGCGATAGCTCTCTTGTTTCAAGCAATACCCGAAGCCCTAATTCTGCAAGTTGGAGAGCAGGATACATCGAAGAAGGTGTGGGATGCAATCAAAGCAAGACATCTTGGGGCTGATCGTGTGAGAGAAGCAAGACTCCAAACCTTGATGGCTGAATTCGACAAGCTAAAGATGAATGACAATGATACCGTGGATGACTTTGCCGGGAAGATATCGGGTTTAGCGTCGAAATCAGCCTCCTTGGGAACAATCATAGACGAGCCTAAGATCGTGAAAAAGTTCATGACCGGACTCCCAAGAAACAAATACATCCATATCGTGGCATCTCTTGAACAGGTCCTGGACCTAAACTCAACAAGTTTCGAAGACATAGTTGGAAGAATAAAGACCTATGAGGAACGAGTCGCGAATGAAACAAAGGATGAAGACCTATGACGCTTTCATCTAAGCTTCTCCTAGTAGTTAGGTTCTTGGGGTTTCCTGTTGTGATTGTGTTTCTTCAGCGACCGTAAGTTGGTGCATTGGTAATTAAAGTTTGTTTGGCCCCTCTCCGGTGAAGATATTGTTATCGAGACAGATTTTTCTCTCTCAGTTGCGCGCGATTGGTGTCTCTCTTTATTGGCTCATCATGTTCTTTGTCTTGTGGCTCGGGGTGATTCGACTCCTCTCTTTGTATGGGGATTTTTATCCGGCGTCGTCTTTTTTCTTTAGAATTAGGTTGTCCGAGAAGAATTCCAGCTTTGTCTTGTGATCTCAATTCAAAAATTCCATTTCCTAATTTTTTAAAAATCTGTATTGGTTTGTTTGTGTTTGTTGGTCTTGTTATGTATGTAGTTTGTCTTGTGTAACTTGCTTCTCTTTCTTAAACTAATTTCTTCCTTCGATAGGTCTAAGCAGAGCTGTAACACCCCGACCGCTCCTACCGACGAGTCACCCATCCCTCCGTCAGGCTCGTGGGCCCCGCCCCTGTCCGACGGTCGGTGTGTTATTTTTCTCGGGGCCCGACCGACTGATTTACTTGTCTCTGCAATCACCACGTGACCTTTTCCCGTGTTTTGACCTCACTCACACGGTTCTACAGAGGACTTCCCGGAAGGTCACCCATCCTAGTGCTACTCCAGCATAAGCACGCTTAACTCTGGAGTTCTCTTAGGGTAAGTGACCGGAAAAGGTAAGTGCACTTTGGTGACATAGGTAGCCAAATCATTCCATTTAAACTTATTCAAATGGGCCGGGTCCGGATCGTTACAATTCTCCCCCACTTAACGGGAATTCGTCCCCGAATTCTCATCCCGCCAGTGTGAATCCTAACCCCCAAATCCCAAGACAGTCTCCTGGGACAGAACCAGTTTGACTTCCCTTGGCTCTGATACCACTTGTAACACCCCGACCGCCCCTACCGGCGAGTCACTCATCCCTCCGTCGGGCTCGTAGGCCCCGCCCCTGTCCGACGGTCGGTGCGTTATTTTTCTCGGGGTCCGACCGACTGATTTACTTGTCCCTGCAATCACCACGTGACTTTTTCCCGTGTTTTGACCTCACTCACACGGTTCCGCAGAAGACTTCCCGGAAGGTCACCCATCCTAGTGCTACTCCAGCATAAGCACGCTTAACTCTGGAGTTCTCTTAGGGTAAGTGACCGGAAAAGATAAGTGCACTTTGATAACATAAGTAGTCAAATCATTCCATTTAAATTTATTCAAATGGGCCGGGTCCGGATCGTTACAAATGCATCCATATCCATGATATATTCTTAAAATATCTCAAACAAAAGAAAAAAATTATTATTTCAATATAACTAAAATTTATAATTAAAATTTAATTTAAAGAAAATATATGAACCAATCTCTTTAAGTCGAGTGTCTTTTAGGATTCTTAATAATTTTTTAAATGTTCTCAAATGAAAACCCCTTCTTACTCTATTTCTTCCTTTTTTTTATTATTTTTTTATTATTTATCATAAAATAATGGGATGCTCTTATATCCCACCACATATTTTTCTTTGTATCCGATCTGTTTTTAATATTACTGACGAAAAAAACTATTTGATAATATTACTCTGCAACTTAGTAGTAAGTGCTGAAGTGTGTCATTCACACAATTTTTCATACCATTTATTTATTTAATTAATTTGTTTTTTTACATATATTCTTATAGTTAAATATTATTTTAAATAATAACTAACCATTTCGACACAAATCAACTTCTTATTAATTAATAATTTTACTTTTACCTACTATTTTTATTTACAAAGAGTTTCATTTCTTTTTAAACAAAATAATTTCATTCAAATATATATTTTAATATCAAACTAATTTTAACCTTAAAATCAATGTTTACAAATAATAATTTACAAAAACAAAAAGCATAATTTTTTTTAAAAGTGCTCTTTTTATATAAAAAAAATAATATAATTTCTCTATTAAATATAGTCAACTGATTTCTTTCTAAAATAAAAAAATAGAAAAAACATTAACATGTTGAACGATTCGAAGAAATATTGTATCTATTTTTTCTTGTTTTATTTTTTTTGTAAAAATATTAAATTTTAAGCTTAAACTTACGTTACAAGATAGAATCATTTTTATATAATAATTTTTGGTTCATGTTACAATATTACAATGTTACAACCAATTCATTCGAAACTCATTTATGTATTTTTCCTTACCTACAATCAAAGATAATATTTTTTTTTTCAAAAATGTTTGAACTAGTCTATATATATAACAAATTTAAATATTTAAATAATTTTATTTAATTATCATTTTACTGACTATCTTAGTAATACCAATAATGTGATTGCCTTGTTTTATTATGCTGACGTGCGTCCACGTGCATTATAAAAACAATTTTCTTAGTTTAATAATAGAGACTCGAGACCGTCCATATTCATCAGAAAAAAAGTTAAAAATAAATCACATCACCTTGACAAACAAAACATCTAAACAAATCGGCTGTAATATATTTTTAACAACCTTTAATTAAGTTACAAACACCAATTAATGATGATCAATGGTTGAATGAATGTAAACCTTGGTCAAAAAAAAAAAAATCAATGGTTGAATGACCTTATTATGGACTTAGGAACTAGAACTCGATTTTTTCCTCCTCGTTTTAATTGTGGTTCGCCATTATAGATGTTTTAAATAAAAAAAAGAACCCGATGCTCCACAAACTTCGGAATTTGGCTGAGCTTTGTCCTAAAAAAAATTGGTATGGAGAAACCAAACATTTAAGTTACAAAGTAGCAGAAGTCTAGCTAGGTGTGAAATGGTGGGATACATATTTGTAGTAAAAAAAAAAGGTGATTTGTCATATACTACTATATTTTAAGAGTTAATATTCGAAATATTATATGTATCTGCTGTCTCATCTAATTTTTTTGATAGATAGAAGTATTTTATTAGGGTGGCTATAATCAGTCTCTGGAAAACATGTTTTATGAAAGAGTAATTTTGACCGACCTCGCAGCCTAAACAAATTAGGGGTCCAAATTTTTCGGCGACACTCTGAAATGCATAACAAATTCACTAAATATGCATTAGAACCAACAAAAAAATGGGATGTACAGATCACATGTGGGTGGTGACCAGAAACATTTAATGAACCCAAAAATGTTTTATTTCGACTTGGATAGATGTTGTAGAGCAACGAAACACATGTTCGGGGATGATTAATAATCTTAATAAGAAATCTATCATACTTCAGTTTTTTTAATATAACAAGGAGATTTCAGATCGATTTGTAGTAAGATTCCACGTCGAAACTCAGACTAATCCTCATAATTTAGAGTGAAAAATATCCTTACAATTTAAAATATTTATAGTGATCAATTATGTTAAAACAAATTGTAATAGAAATTTCCTTGAATATTGTTTTTCTTAATTACTAGAAATCTTTAATTTATTATATAAAATATGACCAATTCTCTCGAGCTAATATGTCATTTTCTCTAATTTAATTTATTTTTTCAACCTAATAAGAAAATAAAGAGTCTTTTTTTATTAGTAACTCTTGGATAACATATTTGTGTATATATTGAATAATAATATATGTTTTAATTATTAAAAAAATTGTTAATATTTAACTTATTTAAAAAATATTGTTCAAACATGTTTTATTTATTCGTTTCTAATACTAACAAATAATAAACTATAAAAAATCATATTTATTTTTCTGAAAATATAAAATATACGCAAATTTTAAAATAGCAAAAAATAAAAAATCGCGCGTTATGTGCAGATATACATCTAATCTTTCTAAATCAAAACCAAAATATGTATTATTAATTTTGTCTCAATCGTAACTTTCTAGATAATCTTGTGACTTATAAGCTTTACCTAAGATAGTTTAACGTTCTAGATAATCTAACGACACTTGGTCATGATGAATACTTCATTCAATGAAGCATCACGAATTGGTTAAATGTATACGTAATTATTTGGTGTAGCTTTGATCTATTCATGACTTTTCGATTCTCAGTTGATTTCAACTTGGTAAGGACATTGCCATAAATGTAACCATTTGAATATTTTCTGAAGACTCGAAATTTTTTGCATACGTAAGGTTTTAAAAAGAAGAAGCTATGAGTCTTAAGATAAGACTAAAATTGTTACATTTAAGAAATGTCATTGTCAAGTTGCAATAAAATTGTGAATCAAAAGTCGTAAATGGTGATGGACCAACCATTAATTGTTTTTTGCTTACCCAATAAACTTAATTCTAGACTTTTTCAAACTAATGGTAAGATGAGATAGACACAACATAACACATGTTACGATATATTTCAGCTGCCGGCTGCTACTATTTGATTAATCGAACAAACGTTCACGTTACACACTTTTATTTTTTTATCCAAAAATAACCATATCTGTAGATTGGCCGTAGCAGATACAAGAACTGTGACAAAATCAACATTTTTACCTTTAAAGTCTATATAAAAAGTGTTGGACTGTATATTTGGGATAAATATGATTTTTTTTTTTAACAAATTATGTGCTACCGCGTGTTGTTTATAGTTATTTTTGCAGTTACGCTCTGTACGGGCCAAACTAGCCCTTGAACCTACGGTGTAAGTAATGCATGTTTAGCACGAGCTTTAGATCTTACAGAGTTAAGAGACCCGACATAAATGTCACCTAACTATAAACTACTGGCAACCAACAGTGTGGTCGCACTGTTAAGAACAAGAAAACTTGGAGACTGAGTGGTTAGAAGGAGTTGAGAGATCGCCTTCCATATCTCATTTAATGCCCAATCATCTGGAGTTGGCAATGTCGGGAAGGAATGATCCATACAGAGCACTTGAAGTGAAGAATCCAACAGTTGAACAACCCGACAGCCCGATTCTTTGTATCAAAAGAATCGAGCCATGTATGTAATTCGATTTAGGCATGAATAAATAGTTTGATACTTAACATTTTTTCCACCAAATCCATAATAGGAATATATTCAAACTCATACCCATACATCTTACATACTCTGATCATGCATTTAATGCCTTAAATCTACATGTGATAGGTGAAAGTGACACTCACGGTGCCTAAGGAAGAGCGATGGTATGGAGGATTGCCACACCATGCTTAATAAGCTGCTTTTAGATCGTACACTGAAACATACAGAGATACGACAAAGTAGTGCCGAACAGCTGGCATATACATCCTAAGAAAGTAGGTGAGGAAGCAGATGATTACCTAATACACGACCCGTTCAATGATATACGACGTATTTAACTACGTTTCAATAGTATTCTTATATGTTTTTAATAAAAAATGATTAATATTTTGTTATAAACCAATTTTTCAATCTTTTTGGGATTTATAAAGGTTTGGCACATAATTTGAAGTATTTGAGCAAACGAAAGAAGTTTTGGATAATTTAAAAACTGGACAGCTTCTGAGTATAAGAAGTTTGGCATTAGGTGGAAGACACCCCACCAAAAGATCACTTCCAAATTTGGACATAAGATATCCATGGATGTTAGCTTTCATCTTCAAGTGGTTTCAAGTCAATCAAGACGGTGGATCAAAAGTTAAGCTCAAATTACCGAAGACTAGTGCGTCTGGTGACGAAATGAAGCAAGCAAAAGAAATTGGTCTTGAATCGACCCACTCGATCAATCCAATCAGGTCAAATGGCAGATCGATTCAACAGAAGCCCATGGAATGTCTGAATCGACCGACCAATCGACCAATTTTGATTTGGTTCGATCAATCAGTGAAGCCGATCGATCGAACCACTACATGGTTCAATTGATCAATGATCCGGAAAAAATAGTAAGTTTCCATTTCTTTATAGATTTCATCTTAAACCACACATATTCACCATAGTCAACCCCTTCACCTATATAAACCTCAAAGAGCCTTGAAAAACTCATCACCATCCAGAGGAGCCACCATTCAAAATTCCATTGTTTTTTCATAGCTTTTGGGTTGAGAATTTGCTACTTTGTACTTTGGGATAAGATTCATCCTTGCATCATCAGCAAAAGTTGTTTTCTAAACCCTATTCTATTTCATTCAATAATAATAATATATTTATGTATGTTGTTGTTATTGGTTGTTTGATGAATATGTGTGAGTAGTCATTTGTTGGGATTAAGGGTCTCCAAAGGGGAGTCATCATGGTTTGGCATATAGGTTTATGATTCTATAGTATCGCTTACATTGAGTAGAAGTAGATTTTATGGCTTTCTATCCAATATTGCATATTGCTAGTCTGATCGATCATCTAGTAACTGATGTTAGAACAATTATGATTGCACACTACTTGATGATTTTCCAAAAAAGGAATTGATAGGATGTATCCTTAGAGAGCTAGCACTGTTTCTAAGCAATATTAGTGAGAAATCGAACTTGTCCATCCATATATGCATGTTTTGCCAATGTTGCATTTGATACATGTGATATAGGTTGTTAAATGTCAGTCGATTTTAAGTTGTCACTGTATGGAAATTATCGAACAAGATTGTGTTACGCTCTAGAATGATAATACTTGTGTTTGTCTTTAGTTTACAACCAAATTCCAACCATTTATTATTAAAAACATATAAAAATATTATTAAATAGTAGTAAAATACGTAGTATATCATCAACCAATAAGAACAACTATGAAGCTAACAAATGGTTACACTGTGGAAGTCCTTAGAATAGCTCGAAAATTGAATGTTCATATTGGAAGTTGCTTCATTCCTACTGACTTCCTAGTCTTAAACAACAATGGGAAGCAAGACGTCTCGATACTTTTAGGAAGACATTTCCTAAAAACTGTTGGCGCTGTGATTGATAAGCCAAGGAAGAAGATTACATTCAATGACTAAGTATGAAGTGATTCAAGCAAAGATGGGTAGAAGAGAAGGATTTTCTGCAACCGACAAGGGAGAAGAAGAGAAGAAACGCAGGAAGACAGAGAAGACAAAGGAGAACAAAGTCTCCTTGGATGTCATCTTCAAAGCCCAAAAGAAGGAGAACAAGTCGAGGTAAACGACATTAAAAACAAGTGCTGAGTGGGAGGCAACCCATTAATGATTTTTAATAAAATTATTTGGACTAATTCAGTCGAAACTCGCAACAATCAGATTTCTTGAAGAGGCAGTCGACCAAAACATGTCGATTCAATCATGGATCGATCGATCGATCCATGACGTTGATTGATCGATCGACCCATGAAAAATTAAATTCAATCGATCATTCAATCAACCCAAACAGGTCGATCGGTGGGTCCATTGGACACAAACATGAGCTTCTGGAAAATCTTGATCGACCTGTCGTACGATCTAGCTAGGTCGATCGAACAGGTCGATCCAAGGTATGTTTTCTGACATTTCGAGAGAAAAAAATTTTCTATCTATTTTAATTTATGTTTTGGATCCCAATCATTCAAATATTTGAAAATGATCAACAAGGTAACAAATTATGATCCCTACTTTTAAATTCTATCAATTTGGTTAACTCCTTTCGATTTAAGTATGAGAGGACAATTCATTGTTAACTAACGTATCTATTTGTGATTTGTTGATTTTCCATATAATTTTAGTTTTTATCTGAGTCAAAACCGTTTTATTGAGTCAAAATTTAGTCGAGAATTAGGATGAAATCCTATGACGAGTTTTCAAACCATATGTGCTATGACTCATTTTCCTTTCTTTTTTTTGGGTCAACATACAAATTTTATAAATCACTTACTCTCCATACATGGATAAAATGTTTACAAAACATGATAACAAAGCCAAATCAGCTAAAACAACCGATGCAACAAAAGCAAATGGGGGAACAAACATAAAGATAGAAGCAAACATAACACTTAAGCCACTAGAAACATGGAGAAGTCCTCTAAACTCAACGCCAATAGTGCTAAAAAGTGAGATGAAGCAATAGAAATTAAAGAGCATAGCTAGAGCCGCTGCAACACAAAGTGCAGGGATAAGATAAACATATCTGGAAAAGAAGAGAATAACAAGGCATCGCACAACATGTACAATGCCTGCAATCTCGTTCAGAACGTTCCCAGCAAGAGGGAAATAATTAAAACAACTGAGTCCGAAGAAACTTGCAGCAAGGTGTAACCTGCAGAGAATACATCCTTGAGCGCCAAACGAAGAGCACAGGCTTTTTGCAGCAGAAGCTGCAGCGATGATTCGAAGTCATCACTGGACTTGGACCGAAACAAGGTGAGGTCCCAGAAGATTTCAGCAAAATGACCAGTGTCTTCCTCCGAATGGCCAAAACTCTTACACATCTCATACTCTGCGAAATAACTTTTTCCATCTGATGGGGAAGAGGAAAGATCGACAATCTCCATAGAGAAGTAAACATGATAATAAATTTCCATACATATCCAAACAAATGATATAAGAGATCATTGTAAACTACCATCACTTTTAAAAGCTCCACAAAGGAGAAACAGCTGAGATGTAACCAAGCCTAATATTGAGGTAAACATAGCCTTATATTGAGGTAAACGAAGCCCAAACAAGGGTAATTACTGAACTGATTCGGTTTGAAAAGTAAGGTCACATAGATAATACCTTTCAGAAGCGAGTTCAGGGGGAAAATTGGTCATGATGACGAAAAAGCAGAGATAGGAAGAGGGATCTGGTGGGTCGGGAGGCTCGGGAGGGGACGAAGGAGAGGCCACCCAGCGCAGATCTAGAAAAGGAGAAGCTTTTGGCGGTGGATCTGGATCTAGATCTAGATCTGGGGGAGGGGAAGATAGCGGCGGAACCATCACTCGAGATAACACCAACGAGGCCATGGAAGAAAGGAAGAGAGGGAAGAAAGAAGAAGTTCTCGCCGGTGGGCGTGAGGCTTCACCGACGGCGGTGCAAGGAGGAAAAACCCTAATCGCCTATTTTGTCGCCAAGAGAGAGAGTTTTTCGTTCTCCCAAGTATAACACTTTTTGATTCATCTTCTTAGGGATAATTTTTACATGATTTACTTAAAGCGTTTAATATCTAGAAATCTTGTGACTCAAAGTCCCTCTAAGAATTTGTTTCACAATGATTATGTTGGATGAAATATGCTAGCTCTTAACTATTAGACTATAACCGGCTTTTTAAATCTTTTCTCACTAGAAGTGTCTGAATTTGGGAAACAAATCATACATTTAGAACTTCTTATTCATTTTACCATCCTATGTTGATACTGAATGGCCAATTCATTTTTAGTTGGTACACTAACATTTACTTCTAAATTTTTATAATTTCATATGTAGTTATTGGCAAAAACGTCGCAGAGAAAGGAACAAGACAGTTTTACAGCCAATGGACTTGAAAACATGTTTTTGGTTTAGTATTGGTGGAATTTGGAGATCGCATTTCATTGAGATTCATCAAGTAAGGTATAATTCGTGTATATGAGATTCTAAGTCATAAAAACGTTTTCCCTTCTGAAAAAAATAAAAGAATAATAATATAAGTGGAAACACATGAGTTTTCAAAACGATGATGGTTGTTATTCTTAAAAAAAAAACGAGAATAAACGAGGGAAAAAGAAACGATTTACATTTACAAGATACTCAATACACTCATAAATCTCAAGGAAGGCCATGGATAAACAAGGAGGATTGTCGAATGTTTTATAGAGATTCTCCGAATAATTTAAGTTTGGGGAAGATAGGCACAAAAAAGTGGTTGGAAACTGTGGATATCAACAGGTACTTTCTCTCTTACTATTTTGCATAATAACTCGCATCCGGTGGAGAAAATAATGTACTTCTAAACACTTAAACACTTTTCAACCTCACCACTATATAGCCTTTAATACCTACGCTATATTCCGTGTCTTTTACTTCGAAATGAGAAAAGCTTACCAAACAACTTAATGAATAAATAGAGTTAGTTGACTTGAATGAAGATTACTTTTGAATTCGGGATTCGCATCAATGATCAATGATTATAGCACTTGACTATAGTGAGAATATCTTTATTGTGGCTTATGTCTAATGTGGTATGCATGTCCTAACTCAAAGCATGGTTTCTGAGATTTCAGAGTTTCCACGTTTTTAAAATTCTTTTTCTTACTTATGCGTTGTTTTGTTTGAGGATAAAAAAAATTCTTAAGTATGGAGAGGTTGATATATTGTGTATTTTACTACTTTTCAATAGTAGTTTTATATATTTTCAATTAAGAAATGGTCGATAGTTGGTTATAAACTAATATTTTCAGTTTTTGTGGAGTTTATAAAGGTTTGACAGGTAATCTCGAGTATTTGAGAAAAAGCGTTTTTGGACAGTTTCTAAGTGCTCTGGGTAAATTATCCGGAACCAATATTTTAAAAACCGGACCAAACCGGCGGTCAGACCGGATTCAACCATGAACTGGAAACATCTTCGAGAGAGATAATTAGACCGGTAAACAAACCGGATCCACCAGCAAACCAACGAACCGTTTAAAACCGGATTGTTAATTTTCTTTTCAAAAAGAAATAAATCAATAGATACATCGATATATAGGGTTTTCTTTTGATCTTTAGATTTTTAGTTCTGTTTTTTTATTTTCTTTAACTCTGCATCTCACAGCCACCCACATATTCGTTCAAACTTCAAACTCAAGTTATTCAGTTTAACTTCCTAGTTCCCACTCATTTTGTATCTTAATTTTGTTTCATAATGATTTCTAGTGGAAAATAAATCTATCATATCCGTAAAAGGTACTTGCAGAAGTATAATAACAAAGCATGTAGATTCAGTTTTTTTTATTGTAGTCGATTTTTTTTCCCTACTTGATCAATTTTGTTGGCTTTTTCTTTCATTCTTTATTTAGTTTTTATTCATTTTATAGTTTACTTAACTAGGGAGAGATTCAGTAGTTCCACTTTCACCAAGTACAAACACAGAATATCAGTTACCCTCATAACGCTATATTCATCAAAAACATGATCTAATATGGGCACATATCACTCAAACTTTAGATTCAAATGGAAAAAGTATTTTTAATTGTAACTTTTGTGGTAAGAAAATTTTAAAACCATATGAGATATGTATTATTCTAAAATTATCATCAAACCGGATCAAACTCGGGCCATATCAATCCACGACCCAAAACCTTTTCGGTTCAGTCATCGGTCTGGTTTTCAAAACATTGCCCGGAACCAAACCGAATCAAACCAAACCAGAACCGCCCTAAATACCTGAATGGGTCCTACACTTCTATACCAGAAGAACCAAAACCGAACCTGAACCAAACCAGGAACCGAATGGGTATCTAAAATATAATTATATACCCAAAAATATGTTGTTGTATTTACATTTTAAATAACTGAAATACCTAAAATTACAACTATAGATCGAATATATTAGGTATGTTTAGACTGAAATAAATAAAATACTATAAATATTTGAAAAGATTTAGTTATATTTGTAAAAATTATATATATATATATTTCAAAATTTCAAAATATAATGGAAATATTGTATTTTTAAAAAGTATTTTAGATAAATTTTGGATAATTCGGGTATCAGGAACTGACCCGATCCCAGATGGAACCAAACCAAACCCGAACCAGAAAAAATACCCGAATTGGTCCTATTTTTTAGAACCAAAATACCTGAACCAGAAAAGAACTGACATGAACCCGAACGGTACCCGAATGCCCAAGGCTACTACTGAGCAACATAAGCTTTTAACATTAGATTGAGAACTTCCCACCATCATATTATCCTCAAATATGGATACAAGATAGATATGTATATTATCTTTCATCTCCAAGTGATTTGAAGTCAATCAAGTCGATGGATCAAAAATTATGCTCAAATTACTAAAGATCAGTGTGTCTGGTGATGAAATGGAGCAAGTAAAAGAAATTGGTCTTGAATCGACCAATCGATCGACCCAATCAGGTCGAGCGGCGGATCGATAATAGAATATAGCTCAAATAAATAGTGACTATTATTAAATAAATAAAACATAACCTTAATTGTCAATAAAAAAAAATTATTTATTTTAAATAGATTTTTAAAACTTGTAATTAGCAATTTCTATTATCGTTTCCTTTCTAGGTTTTAGGTTTTTTTTTTCGAGATTATATAGAAAATAGAGTGAAAAACCCATCATCTTTATAGTTAGTTAAAGAAAGAAAAAACCTTTGAATTGAATACAATAAAACAATGCACGCATTAGAAATATTTAGTATTATTATTTGTTGTTCGTTTTAATTGATCCAAAACTATTCTGCTTTTTCTTGTTATTGGAAATTCATTCCTTAAAATGAAACAAAAAGCAAAAGGAGGGAATCGCATTATCATTACAAAAAAATATCTTCTACAATTATACAATTATGCATATACAGCTAAAATGAAATTTCTGGTTTTTGGATTCAATTGTCCCTTGATTTAACCCGAGCAGAAGCCCCTGAAATGTCTGAATCGACCGACCAATCAACCCAATTCGATTTGGTTCGATCAATCAGTGAAGCCGATTGATCGAACCACTACATTGTTTGATCCATCGATAGTTCGGAAAAAATGCAAAGTTTCCATTTATTAAGAAATTTTGTCATAAACCACACATATTCATCCTAACTGACCCCTTCACTTATTTAAGCCTTAGAGAGCCTCGAAAAACTCATCACCATCCAGAGGAACCACCATTCAATTTTTTTTGGTTTTCATATTTTTTGGTTTGAGAATTTGGTACTTTGTGCGTTGGGAGAATATTTCATATTTTATGAACTCTATTCTCTTTCATTCATCAATAATAATATGTTTGTCTATGTTGTTATTGCTGGTTGTTTGATGAATATGTGTGAGTGATCACTTGTTGAGATTAAGGGTCTCTAAAGGGGAATCATCATAATTTGGTAGATAGGTTTATGATTCTATAGTGGCACTTACATTGTGTAGATGTAGATTTTTTGTCTTTCTAGCCAATATTGCATATTGCTAGTATGATCATCTAGTAATTGATGTTAGAAAAATAATGCTTGCATACTATTTAATGATTATCTGGAAAACGAATTGATAGGTTGTATCCTTAGAGCGCTAACACTGTCTCCAAGCGGTATTAGTGAGAAATCGAACTTGTCCATCCATCTATCCACATTTTTCTTATGTTGCATTTGACATATGTATTCGAGGTTGTTAGATGTAAGTCGATTTTAAGCTACCACTTTATGGAAATTATCGAACTAGATGTTTGTCTCTAGTTTGTTAAGTCTAAATAATCTAAACCATGACCCCTAATGATTATCTGTTATCCCAACGTTTTAAATCATAAGTTTTACAACTTTATAATTCATTGTTTGCTTGTCATTTGCTTTTATTTTAATTCTGTCTTTTTACTTTCATTGTATCAAAACGCAAAACCACATTTTGACTTAGCTTTCGTTTCATTTTGACAACCATTGTACACTCAAAACTCTCTGTGTATTCGATACATAAAGTACAACAATTGATTGTTCTGCATTTGCAGCCCTCACATTGGCATTTACAAATTACATCATTCAACGAATCTGATAATCTGTCCCATCAACCCGATGACTAAGGATCTGATCCGGTATACTAACCCGGGCCATGTAAAGTTATATAAATACCTTCTTTCCCTCAACACAAAAGTTGTTCGGAAATTTTCAATACTTCTATCTTAAGCTATTGTTTTTGTGTATTATATTTGTAAACGCTTTGCTTTCCACCTCTTTCTGAGAATCTAAGTCTCATTTTTTATTGTTATCTGGTCATATCTCCGGTCACACATTCATCGAGATTTTCCACTTCCAAACTCTTTATTTTCTTCTCTTTACACCAAAAAAGCCCACTATTCAAACTTCATTGCGGATCCATCCCTTCTTTTGGACCCACTCAACACCATTTCCTTCCTAGTATTCCAATTTATGGTTTTTCTTTTATCATTTTCTGGCTTGTGCGTCGGTGAGTCATTGGAAAATAACCCATCATCGTATTTTTTGGGCTATGACGTCGTTGTTCGTTCACCGGATGTCATTTCTGTGAGGCAATGCCGCTAGGGGACAGCGGTGTTGTCGCGCGTTTGATTTTTTCCAGTGAGAAATCCGTCAATATGTCTTAATCCCCGTCTTCCCCTGCGTTCACCTGTATGGAGTAGATGAAGCCACTTCTCTGCCTATCAGTGCTCCGTCTGCTTGGTGGTTCAAGTTGCGTCGGTGGCCATGTGCCGTCGCGATGTGGAGATAGATCTTGTTTCGCCTGCCTCCTCTTCCCAACTTCTCGTGTGGTGGTGATTCATGGGCTGTTCTTCTTAGCTGGCGGTGGTCTTCCGAGCCTGCGGTGGTCTTCTGAGCCACCGGTGTCCAGAGTGGCATGCAACTCATTCGAGGTTGGCGTCGCTCAGTTTACTAATTGTTTAGCCTTTGGTTTATCTTTAGGTTTGATTTCGGTTAGCCAGTTTGTTAAGATATATTGAGGTATAAGACCTAGATTGTTATATGGAGTAGTCTCACTAGACCCGTTTTAGAGATTGTTAGTTGAGTTATAAAGCTCAAAAAACATAAAAAAATTATATTGATGTTTGAAAAAGGTTAAAAAATATAGATGTAAACATCAGTCTCAAAATAGACAGTCGTATAAAGATGGACCAATTCGAAATCATGTATCCCAAAAGGCATGAAAACTTTGTCTCAATAACCATCTTTTTGTTAGAGAAATCCGGCTCCGATTGGTAACGTTAGAAATAATAGTCTGATACAATTTGTAGATAGTAGTAAAAAGACAAGTAGCACGAAAGACGTCAGTACAAATCCCCTATATATTAATTAAGAAAATAATTTTATTTTTAAAATATATACAGTAGTGTTTTTTTTTTGATGTGTCAACACATTTATTGTTATTAACTTTTTAAAAAATAATTATTTTAATAGACTAATTACATTATATACTATTTTTGTTTTTCAAACATATGTTATTATTCATTTTCTAACAGAAATCAAAAAAAAAAAATATTACACGAAATAATATAAATCTAATATATTATAAACTATTTATGATATGCACAAAAATATATTATTACAAAATAGTTTTTTTAAGAAATTTACCAGAAAATATGTTCATAATCATTCTGTAAATAGATATAATTGCATATCATGCACAAATTAAAAACAAAATCTGTTTTGTAGGGTCAAACTTAAAGTATGGAAGACAACCACTTTCACAAAGATATTTCATATGTATGTCCATCAATTTTCTTTATATAAGTCATTCCAATATTTTAATATAATGAGTTTTAATAAGGAAGTAGAAGTAATAATACCACAATTGTAAAAAATACACAAACCCAATCAAAATAACAAAATTAAACCTCGTATTTGGATTTTTATATTTTACTAGGTGTTGATCCCCGCCCTACGTGCGGGGAATTTTATTTGGACATTTTATTTACATTTTTTTGGGACAATGGAATTATTTATTTTATTTACATAATTTACATTTACATGTATGATACTTATTAGAATAACATTGACTCGATGTCATATTTTTTTTCCAGCGCTTGTTTTAGTAGTGATCTCACATTTTTCTAAGTTAAATCATTTATTTGTGTCCTAAAAAATAGGCAATGAGTTTGTTTTAGAATGTTAAGAATTGTACTAAGAGCTACATCAGATTTACTTTCATCCATCTTTATCTCTGATAACGAATTAAAGTTCTGTGTTTGGAGCTTCAAACAAATAAGTGGTACCTCTCAATCTCTATAAAGTTACCTTGATGCTCATTTTACCAAAAGAATTTTTTGAGTCATCGACGATAACAACAACTTCGTCGTTTTCCAAGACAATATCAGGACTCTTCTTATGTCTCACCATATATGATACCATCATCACCAGATATAACCTGATCCCAAAAATACTCACCTTTCGGATCTAACAATTTAGCCATCTCCCAAGTGTAAGCATATCACCCCATCGTGTATATATACATCACGAACATCTCATTTGATTCTCTCATAAACGATCGACCAAAGGGTCTTAGTTTAGTCATCGGTCACATAGTCTTCAGACATCATCTCTCATCGGATTTGCTTTTCTTAGTGACTCCCGAATCCATTTTTTTACCTCAGTCTGCAAGTTGAAAATATATTAAAAATTACCCCTGAAAAAATGATTGTGCCGTTTTCACCTTGCTTTTTTAATTTTCTACACTTTAACATATTTCTTTATTTGATATAATTGTTTTCTAATTTAATGAATAATAATACCTTAGATTTTATTTTAAGGCCCAACCAAATTAAATTATTAGACCATATAAGAATGTGACATGTAAAAACGAAATGTTTCTATTGGTAGTTCAAGTTTTTTCATTTATTGACATGTCAGCACCAGAGCAACTTAAAAGGCTGATGTGTCATCTTGTGGGAGAGATATTCCAAAATTATAGTGTTGATTCATGAAAACAATTATAAATCCATTCAAATTCAATTAACAATCAAATCTTTATAATAATTGGATTTTAAAATCATGGAACCAATAACACTTGATTTTAATATGAATTTTAAAATCATAGAACCAATAACACTGGATTTCAATATATATTTTAAAATCATAGAACCAATAACATTAGATTTGGTTTGAATTTTCAAATCCATTAAAATACAAAAACCAATAACACCCTTTAATCTTACTCAAATTGATTTAACATTAAATTTGATGTAATTAATATTATAATTTAGTAATCAATTAATAAAAATATTTATGTTAAATCATCTCATAAAAAATATCAATATTAAATTTTGATGTTATGTTTTTATCCCTAAAAACAATAAATTTTTGATTTCAGATCTTTATTTTTTTATTTTTTTATATTTAATTTTGAAAAAAGATAAATGAAAAAATTTACAAATTTATCTGCATTTTAATGATCTATATTTGTTCAACATTTCATCTTCTCTTCCCCTTCAAAGAATATAAAAACCAAAACTTGTACAGCAACTAAAAGCTTTGTACAACTCATTTGTAACTCTTGTGTGATTGATTTACGTGATGGTCCATTTTTACCACCAATGTAACACTGCCACCAATCACCTACTATTGTTGATTACATCTAAAAAGTTTGGAATACCGAGTAAAGTCATGAAAAACGTGGGACATTATTTTTATCACCTAAAAGATAGACGTGGACAGTTTTTGATGTAACGGAGCAATAAGATTTAAGTTGACTCATTGAATTTTTATTATTATCTTTTTTTTTTTTTACTTTTCTGTAATGGCGGTTTTCATTATCTTCAGACTGAGATGTATTTCATAATATAAGTTGTTTTATAAGTTTTTTTTTATAAAAAAATATAAAGTTATTTTTATATTTTTTATGTAATTTTTACACTTATTGAATACTATATATCCAATTATATCCTATAATTTTTTTTTAATGATTGGTTGAATTGTATATTAAGTAACTACTATCATTAAATAAACTTATATTATAAACCATACGGAGTAACTACTACTATTAAATATAGTATGGAAGTTTGCTCTAAAAATACTCTTAATCTTTAAATATTTAATATGCGTGGCTGTTACTTGTGGTAATATATATAACTCGTTGAACAATAATTTTTTAATTAAAATCTGTGTCTGCTAATGTTTCATATTTCCATAATAAATCATTTTTAAAGTCCGATGAAACTGTTCAAGGAGCGGCATCCCAATTCACTGGTTTGATCTGTATTCAACGTAACAGTTCTCTGAAAATTAGAGGAATTAGTCATATGTATCTATTTTTATTTGTTTAAACTACGCTGAAAGTTAGATGACAACAGAATATTTTAGAGATTTGTTTTGGTTTTGATATAGAATCTCCAGTTTTAAATTCAAGAATCGGCGGATATCATTATCATTCTGTGTTAATATGTTCGTTGTGCCATATTGTCCAATAGATTGTGCTAAATGGATTTTCTCTTATTATTAATATATGTTATGTACGAGTTGACAAAAACACAAATAAAAGAAATTATCATGACAATATGGTTCCCCATCTATGAATGAAATGTAAATGAAAGAAAAATAAATGATAACTTTCTCCTATTATTAGAAAGTGTAATTGTTTTGCGCATGTGGTGATAATACCAACACGTCACAGAATCGAAAGGTGTTGACGTGCACTAGACGAAATAAATACAATTTAATTCGAGAAACCAGTCACCGAACAAGCTGGAATGCGAGACTACAAATGTTGATTGTGAATACAATCGGAGAATTGTGGACCAAATATTAATTTATTTCCAAATATTAATCTATTGAATCAAATATTTTTAATTTAAAACGTTTCAAATAGAAAATCATTGGGAATTACCTTTTGACGGGATCGTTCATCTTTTTTTTTAGCTTGATTCTTGTTTTTCAGTTAATGTATTTTATTGTGATAATCCCATCAACTGTAAGAGCTATTTAAAACTCATTTTGTTCATTGTAAAGATCACTACTCTTTTATAAAAATCAAACACTTAAAAGTTTTCTACAAAGAAACTTGATCTTTTAACTTTAGTCTTGTCAAGACCCAATACTTCCAAACTAAAAGTTGTTGTATCAACGGTCTTCCGCAACGCTGTGATGCTCATTTGATCAATCCGTTGCTTGATGATATATTTATGGAGTGATCATAAGCCTTGTGACAACCTCTTGCTTGTATCAGTAGGTTTGATCACTACTTACAATAACTGCAAGCAAGTTTTCTTCAAATGCTTCTACACAAAGAAGAGATTGAACTAGCTAGTAAAATGAAACTGTAACCATGACAAGAAGTAGGAGAGAGACCGCCTTCGCCATGGTATTAAAACCATTTTATATAGAGATTTCTTAATTTATATATACAAATTAGTAAATTATTCAGATTTCATATAAAAGAATTCATGATAATTTAAGATGGCACTGAACACTACAAATCAAAAGAACTTTATGAATAACACTGTCGCTCAAGGTAACAATTCTTCTATAGCAACTCTTCTAAGGTTTCCACCTAATTCCTAAGTCATTCTTAAAGAACCCGTGGGAGGCATCAAGTCAAATTAAGCATCAAGTCAAATTAAGTCATATTCCATGAGGTTTTTTTTTTTTTTTTAAACCTTATACCATCTCCAATGCTAAGAACCCATGAGGGATTCTTAACATTATTTTAATTATAAATTTTGAAAATATTTAAGTTAAGAACCTCTTTAAGAATAATTAAAATTGTATGACTCCAATGGTAAAATCTTACTTGAGGTTCTTAAGAATAAAAAATATTATTTTAAACATTATAATATTTTAACTAGAATTTATTTTGTTTAAGTTATTAAATAATTTATATTTTATAAAACTTAAAAATTATTACATTTCATAAAAATTTAAACAAACATAACATAAAAGCATATTAAAATTGTTCTAGTCTATGAGAAATCATAATTACCATACCAAAGTTCATGTCCTTGTTTGGCTATAATCATGGTAGAATTGTTGTAGGCTATGAGGAAAAAAGGAAAAAATGACATTCAAAACAGAAGATAAAAAGAGATGTGTATTTGCGATAACGTTTACATCCAAAAATGAACAAATCAAACAAAACTCAACTATTATATCTCCATAATTAAGGAGTACATTCCAAATTCTGCTACATAACATCAGAGGAGTTTTTTCACAACATCGTGAACGTAGTGCATTTCAAAAGAGCCAATTCACACTAATGTTACCAAGCCAAATCAAAAGAGGAAACTGTGCTAAAGCTACAAAGATCAAGAGGTAGTGATGCCTGCTCGAGTCATAACTCCTAGCTTCCACAAAGAGAACTCGCTTCATTGTCTTCACTAAAAAACCCCCGGTGCATAAGCATGTCCATGGAATCAGAACATAGTAAGAGTATCCCCATATTATATATCTTGCCAAGAACAGCTAAGCATAGACCCGTGAAAGTATAGCCTGCATATGCTACAATGTCCAAAGAGCAACACATTATAGATACAGAACATTTCGAAAAGAGCAACATTAGCTTCAAAAGCAGAACTTTTTACCTCTGTCGATAAAGCAGCATTAGCATTAAACTCCATCCTTGGGTTTATAGTAGCCAGCTTCATGGACAAGAACTAAAGAAAACAGAGTTTCAGATTCAAGAAATACTCAACTCTGATTTCAAGAAACATTTATAAAGTCTTGGATTCTACTTCCACTTGTCTCTGCAAGGACTGCACATAGTTTATAATCTCATCAAGCATCACCGCTTTCCATGTAATCCGGTTGCAACCAGTAACAAGATCCTGAAGCAACGTCGTTCTCTTGCTGATCTTTTCTCTTCTTGCCTTGATAAACCAAAACACAAACATCACAAACATCAACATTGTAAAATTCGAACTGACCCCTTCTTGCTCTAACATGAATGTAATCTTTAAGAGGCTCGGGAGGCTTTGCATCGTCCTTGTTCTCGCATTTGCTATCACATTTCTCTACTCCGTTTTTACTGCTCCCAGCTTCATCTTGCTTGCTTCTCTTCCCAGCTTTGGAATATCAACATCTCAAGAATATCAAGATCCTCGTTTTCCCCTCTAACGCTACAGACTTGTGGAAAGTTCCCACTAAACGAATCGAATCGAGCTCCAATGTTACATACTTGTTCTCTTCCATTTCTGCAGAATCAAGAGTAAAATCTCCATCAATGACAATAGAAAAACTATTATGGTATTCAAAATCAAATGTTAAAATCCAAGAGAGAATCACGATTTCCCCAGAATTAACCATGTCCGAAATCCCGTGGCTTCGAATAAAAAATCTAAGAAAGTTAACACATACACACGCACCGGAGCGATTTGATCAAGGAGCCGCCAGAGACAACGACGTTGAAAGGGCCTCTCTCCTTGCAAAACTTGTCGGACAGATTGGCTGTGAATTTGGCCAAATCAATCGCCAAATTCTCCTCGAGGTCGAAAATCTCCACTCTCTTCTTCTCATCCTTCTCTATTTCCGACGTCGTCGTAGCCATGCTCCTCACCGCCGACACCTTTCTCCGACTATCAGCTAATCTCCTGAAAGATCCACTTCCGATCGACGAAACCGAGAACGACTCGAAACGAGACGCGGTAGAAGGAGAACAACAAGTGAGATTTTTTCGGGAAGAAAGAGGAGAGAAGAGAATCGAGCCAAGGAAATAAGAAGAAGCCATGAAATAATCTTACCAATTTCCATCTGACACGTATGGGTTTCTTAGCAGTTCTAAAACCTCTTTATTAAGAATCGGTTCTGAAAATTTAATTTAGTTTTGATTTATTTTTTTAACCTTTTTTCTAAAAATTTTATCTTCAGAGCTCCCATTGGAGCTGCTCTTATATTCCATGCAGATTTCATAATTAAAAACGATGGTTGCTCAACTTCTCAAAAGTTAACAAAGGGGCGTGTACCTATATGAGAACATAAATGATTCTGATGGTAAAAAAGAGAGGTCTGCTACATCGGTGGTCTAGGGAACCTCTAGCGAAAGCAACATGAGTTAAAAAAAAAAATTGATATTAAAGCCTCTATAATTTTGTTTCATTTGCAATCACGGAAGCAGGCAAACCTCCAAAGAACATCTTTCATTATGATCGTGTTAAACCATTTGCTTCTTGCTCCCAGGTCCCAGCATCACCAATAATTTATCATCCAAAAACCATGAAATGTGTTTTAATATATCTTGCTCAAACATAATTCGAAAGAGAAAAATATAACCAAAAAAAACACGCTGAAAACAGACTCAGGAATCTGATGTGTAACGATCCGAGTCCGGCCCATTTGAGTAAGTTTAAATAGATTGATTTGGTTACCTATGTTATCAAAGTGCACTTACCTTTTTCGATCATTTACCATAAGAAAACTCCACAGTTAAGCGTGCTTATGCTGGAGTAGGACTAGGATGGGTGACCTTCCGGAAAATCTTCTGCGGAACCGTGTGAGTGAGGCTAAAACACGGGAAAAGGTCACGTGCTGATTGCAGGGACAAGTAAATCAGTCGGTCGGGCCACCAACAAAAATAATGCATCGACCGTCAGACAGGGGCGGGCCCACGAGCCCGACGGAGGGATGGGTGACTCGCCGGTAGGAGCGGTCGGGGTGTTATAAGTGGTATCAGAGCCAAGGGAAGTCAAACTGGTTCTGTCGTGTTACAAATGGTATCAGAGTCAAGGGAAGTCAAACTGGTTCTGTCGCAGGAGACTGTCTTGGGGGTTTGGGGGTTAAGGTTCACACTGGCGGGATGAGAATTCGGGGACGAATTCCCGTTAAGTGGGGGAGAATTGTAACGATCCGGGCCCGGCCCATTTGAATAAGTTTAAATGGATTGATTTGGCTACCTATGTCATCAAAGTGCACTTACCTTTTCCGGTCACTTACCCTGAAAGAACTCCACAGTTAAGCGTGCTTATGCTGGAGTAGGATTAGGATGGGTGACCTTCCGGGAAATCTTCTGCGGAACCTTGTGAGTGAGGCTAAAACACGGGAAAATGTCACGTGGTGATTGCAGGAAAAAGTAAATCAGTCGGTTGGGCCACCGAGAAAAATAACGCACCGACCGTCGGACAGGGACTGGGCCCACGAGCCCGGCGGAGGGATGGGTGACTCGTCGGTAGGGGCGGTCTGGGTGTTACATGGCGTATCAATTATAACTCGTTAAGTTTCAAAACAAACACTTACTATTTATATGACTATAATAGGCTTTAAACACCAATGCTCAATACATAAATACGACAAGCGAAAACAAAAATCCTAGAGAACTCAGATCATGAGGTCTTCTTTGGTTGACAATCTTCTGAAGAAGTTCTTAATAGCATTATGCAAACTGTTACGAAGCCACGGTGGAATAAGCCAATAGGAAAGATAGCAGGTAAGCAAAACATGAAACGGAACATTGTAGAAGAAGAGAGACCAAATAACAACATACCAGTAAACAAATCTTGGCGAGTAGATTATCGTCACAAACCGTCCATAGCGCGTAAAGCCTTTCACCTTGTCACGCAGCCTCGCCCATTAACAACACAATTTTCTCCCCCATCTCCCTCATT
The DNA here is from genome assembly GCA_020283515.1 of Alliaria petiolata. Taxonomy (NCBI): domain Eukaryota; kingdom Viridiplantae; phylum Streptophyta; class Magnoliopsida; order Brassicales; family Brassicaceae; genus Alliaria; species Alliaria petiolata. Next base: position 374,475,201 of record JAHZTW010000001.1, read on the forward strand.
CTATCGTACCTCTTCCTAAGAACGTCCACGTCTACCTCCGAAGACGGGACCGAGTCAAACTCTTCTACTAACTCGTCGGGCGAGTTTCGAGAGCTTCAAATCAAAGAGTATCAAACAATGAAAAGCGTCGACCTGGTTCTTGAAAATCTTGTGATATGATGTGATCAAGAACTTGCCCATCTCGCAACAAACTTTTAACACAAATCGAAACGTAATCACCCACCACAACACCGACCACGTTATCCAGCAAGACAACCAAAGAATCAAGAAACCGACAAGAAATGCAACCACTTTCGGGAAACATCTGTCGTGGATCTGATTCTTGCATCAATCCAAGCGTACCCACTGTACAACCACAAAAAGATATTATAGAGCCGTTTGTAATTAGCTTTGGCTCTTCTCATACTAAAGTTGTTACTCTTGGGCTTTAACATATCCTTGACGACTTCATTTCTCAATGGCGGCTCTGTTTTCGCAAGATCCATACAGTTAACCTCAGCAGCTTGTGCTCGGAGAGCCTCGATCTGGAGAAGTATTAAGTTACATGGGCTTCCAACTCAAAACCAATTGGCAATGAGTGGATTGGCCCAAATCTCTTATATACTAGTGTTGGTCCCTTCAAACTTCCGATGTGGGATCCTAACACGCCTCCTCGAGATGATGGCTCTTATCGGCCCATCTCGAACCGAATCCCACTTTAGGACCAGTAATAAACCCTTTTTGGCCCACCCTACTTGGGTCAACAAACGAGGCTTTGATACCATATAAAGTTACATGGGCTTCCAACTCAAAACCAATTGGCAATGAGTGGATTGACCCAAGTCTCTTATATACTAATGTTGGTCCCTTCAAACTTTCGATGTGAGATCCTACAAGAAGCAATAGTGGAGATTTGTAATGAGATTTTGGTAACATCCAACGAAAAGGAGTCGTAGCAAATGGGTAGGAGAAAGGAACACTAGCGCAACGAACCGCAAGCTGAAAGAATTCTTTCCCCAATACTATTATAGGACAAGAACCAGTGTAAATCATGTTCCATTCAAGAAAATTCAACCGAATCCTCACTATATGTTGGTTGTCATAGACTTCAAGAGTAAAGACCGAACTCTTGTCGTAAACATCCCAAGAATGCTGCTCGTGACACTTGGGCGAGGAGTTATCAACCACGGTTCAAGTCCTGGCCCATTTATTCCCATACTTGGCCATAACATAAGCATTCCTTTGATATGCCGAGTTTCTCATCGGTGTTAAACCGGTAGAACCCAAAATCCCAACCTCTAATTTCCTGACCAAACCGGACCATAACCCTTTAACGAAAGCTCGATAATCGCTGCAATATTGGATAGATTCATCAAAGACGTGATAAGATTGATCAGTGGCTAGTTTCATCTTGATTTGGCTAGAGAACCGCCTCAAATCACCTTCCGGTTCGATCTTACCCGGCGGTTCAATGTCGTAGAACAAAACCATCCTGGAGCTTTAACCGCAGTCATCTCTGAGAGCTTCTTTTTTAATTCCCCTATGCATTTTTCGTGTTGATCATCGGGTTTATCGATTAGGCTTATGTAGACAGTTCCTTCTAGTGGCTCCGATGCAACAAAGATGAGATCTTGATTCCAAGACGGGTTCGAACCAGAAACAATTCCGGTTTTTAGAGCGACTTGACCGAGAGTTTCCTTCACGTAAACTAAAGGATCCCATTTTTTATCGATGGAAAACAAATCGTGACCTGAAACAATTGTAACCCTAACGTAACAAAGCCTTGGAGCTAGGTATAGCTTAGGACGCGTGTTGGTCACGCAACTAGCACTTACATAAGACGCGTCCGTATACCAAGCATTTGAATAAACCTCATCGGCTTGTGTACCGAACCAAATCGACATCAGCAATGCCATGTGATAACCGGTTTCGGTATTCTGCATAGAGTACCATCGAGGCGCGATTCTTGCATCGGGAGGAACCCTACTCAAAATATCTGCGGCCAGCTTAAAATTTTGCTTGCCAATCACGGTATTGTTATTATCCCATTGTCCGTCTTTTAGAGTAACCGACAAGACATCGCCTTTGGATTTGTCGAAAGCAAAGACTTGGTTCCACTCCCCGTTGGTCCAAATGAAAGATTTTTGGTAGAGGATTTGTAGTTTCCGAGAGTGATATCGACGATGGGGATACATGTGTGGGTTATAGGGTTTACGACAGAGTTGTTGATGGCTTTGATTACTTCTATGTAAAGAAACTCCATTTGTTCGACGAGGTCATGTGAAGAAGTTGGGCCGTTAGGGTTTCGAGTTCCTCTTTCTCCGCCGAGCTTTGGAGAGATTTTCTTGACGGATAAGTCAGCCATCTCTGATACAAAAAAAAAGAGAGAGAGATGAATAAGAAATTTGACTTTATATAAACAAATGAATTTCAGAAATAATGAAACACACGTTCGTTTAATTTCTTAACGAAATGAAACTTAGATCGCTAAACAAGAACCCCTGGAGCAAATACAATTGATATGAGGAACAAGAATCAGATTTCTCAAATTCTTGATGATCTGACTGATCTCAAGAGTGTTCAGGTTCTAAGTTACTTCCCACACAAGAGAAAAAGATCATCACGAACCTGTGTCTGATACAACGAAGCAAAGTAAAGGGTTTAAGGTTTGATTATTCCTTTTGATTACACATGCATATATATAAACAAATTTATATGTATATATATATACACACAAAGAGTTGAATAGAGAAACAGAATCTAGAGAAATGGAAAAATTCAAAATTTAAATGAGCTATAGAGAGTGAAATCCCGCTTTAATATGGTATCTCTTCTTCCCTCATGGCTCATTACATTACCCATATTTGAGTTTTACCAAATCTGGCGAAGAAATCCGGCTGGTACAATTTTTTTTAATTGAACTTGGTGTTTGGGCTTCGTTTGGACAACATTGTTTTTAACCTCAATATTATGGTCAGTGAATGCATCGAAATATTTGTTGAATTCAGTAAAATTCTCAACAGAACTATTAAGATGTTGTTTTGGTTTAGTCATGCTTTGCATGTGCTGATAAAAGTGGACATATAATTTATGGGCTTGAATGGTACGCAGTTTTTTTTCACGTTTTCAAAACATGAAATCCTGATTTTACTATTTTTTACCATTGATATTATTTTCACATTTTAAAAAAGTGATTGCGCTATGTATAACTAGCGTGTCAAAAATATAAGTAGAAAAAAACAAAACGTGATTAATCTACTAGTTTTTCAGCGTTTTATAATTATTCTATGAAAATTTTATTCAATTCACTTTGTCCCGCTAACAATTTTTGAGTTATTCTTTTATATCAAATACAAGTTATTTTCTCTTTGGTCCACCTTCAAGGTAAAACCAAAGTCGTGCTTCAGATATCCGGGGCCTAATACAAAATTCAAAATCGAGACCCTAATATACATAAAAAAAAATTTTGAAATTTTTTCTTTAACAAAAAAGTATAAAAAAATTATAGGCCCTATACAAATGTTTCAAATGTATAGGCTGATGCACGGCTGGGTAAAACACGACTAATAAAGCATCATCATCATTAGCACCATTACAATGTGCACACTCAAACAAACAAAAATATAAGAGAATCTAGACTACTGCATGCGCCTTGTGATCGTCCCAATAAAAAAACTAATTAAAGACATGCTCGTATATTGAACATGTTCGTGTAACAGAGGCAGATAGTGGAGAATAGAGATATCCAGTAAAGGCAAAAGGGAATCCCAACAGCAAGCAATTGGAGAATAAAGAAACCCTAGCCGCTGAAACATGGGATGGAATCAGCAGCAGCAGTACCTTACTCTTATCGAGTCTCTTAACGGCGTCACGATCTCCATGACCTAGAAACTTGCCGATCGTGTATTGGTCATGGAAATCTTTGGCGTATCCAAAATCGGAACGCTTGCCGCAGAGGATCGCGCCGGTTCTCCGCTTGAAAGAGGGCTTATCGATGTACTTGGGATTCGGAGGATTAGGGTTCTTACATCCTTACGGTGGTGGTTTTGAGCGAGGCTCGGCTATGTGGGGGAGAAGAAACGAAGAAAGCGGTCGTGTTTTTTGTGTTTTAATAGTTTTGTGTTTTATATTGCTGATGTGTAAAAACTTAAACTTATTTGTATTTTTAAAATGTTCTGATTGGTGTTTCAATTTTTTTAATTTATTGACATGTCAGCTCAAAAAGCTGATGTGTCAAAATATGAGGAGTCCCATTCAAAATTATAGTGTTGTTATAATCCATCGAGGTTGGATCTCCATAACCGGTCCAGTCCATTAGACCATAGACGGCCAGGACTCCTAAGTCCAATAGGATTAGTAGATGTTTTCCTTATTCTTGTAGGAGTAGTAAAAGGACGATTTCCTTTTCTATCCTTTGTGTAATCACTATATAAAGAGACCTTTGGTCCTCATAATAATATACAGAATTCATTCGATTCACAACACGTTATCAGCACGAGCTTGCTCTGAAAAAAACCCTAGCAGCCGCCGAGCATAAAAACCTAAGGTCCGTCGCCGTCCACTGCCGCCGTCCGCCGCCGTTCGACGCCGATCAGCCGTGCGATCCGATCCTAAGTTTTCCGAGGTCTTTAGCTCCCGGTTCTTTTCCAGTCAACCCAAAAGAAGGATCAAAGGTAGAAACAAATCTCTAAAACCCCAGAACATTAAAATCGAATTCTGACCTAATATTACCAAACCCTAAAAATCGATTCTTCCATGTTCTACATGTTTGATCTTTTGAGAGCTTGAAATCGAATTGAATCTAAGCTAAAACTAGAATCTTAAAAATCGGATTGCTTGAAATAGATTGATTGCTTGCACATGTTAAAATCTAAATTGGACCTAAGACATATAAAATCGATTTGTGTATTGCTTGATCTATTGCTTGACCAAATCATAATTGAACTTGGAATTGTATGATAAAATCGGACCATTAAAATTTTGTTGGCCAAACCGAAAATCATAGATATTACTTGCTAGGATTGAATTTGGAATTTTTCTTTTTTGTTTGACCACATAGAAATCGCAAATTGGAAATTTCCTTATTTTGAATTTGGATTTTCTTTTTTCTTTTATCACCTAGAATTGCATGTTAGGATTAAAATTGGAAACTTGCTTGAACTAAAATCGCATGATAAATGCATAAAATAAAATCGGTTGAAAGAAACCCTAAAATCCTAAGAGAAAAACCGATGCTTGATTTCAGATGTCGAAAGTCAACAATTTGGACTTCTCAGCCTTTAATCTCTCAGGAGATAATTACTTGCAATGTGTTTTAGATGCAAAGATCATGCTGAAATCACAAGGGCTCTGTGAATGCATTAATGATGCAAATAACGAATCCGAGAGGAATAGGTATAAGGCGATTTTAATCATACGCCACCATCTCGTTGAGAGTCTCAAAGATCAATACTTGTCGCTTGAGGATCCTCTTGATCTCTGGAAGGAGTTAAAGGCAAGATATGGTCATCAGAAGATGGTTATACTGCCTAAAGCCAAATATGATTGGCTTAACTTAAGGCTCCTGGACTTTAAGTCCGTGGATGAATACAACTCGGCCCTATTTAAGATAGTTTCAAAATTGAAGCTATGTGGCGAGATTGTGACAGAGAAGGATATGCTTGAAAAGACCTTCTCGACCTTCCACTCAAGCAACGTGTTGCTACAGCAACAGTATCGTGAGAAAGGTTTCACTATTTATTTAAGTTTGATCTCTTGTTTATTGCTTGCGGAGCAGAACAATGAACTGCTGATGAGAAACAGCGAGATGAGACCTCCTGGAACAATGTTTTTGGATTTGTTTGGATTTGCTTAATTAATAATTAATGACTTTTAAGACATAATTCTTGTTTTTTTTAAAAAATGAAAGGCAACATGGATGAATTCGTGGTGGATAGTGGGTCAAGCCACACGATTTTAAAGCCAATGTCCTATTGCCTAAGGGGACGCATCTAGAGATTGCGGATGCATTGTTTTCCCCCAGCTCAAAGAGAAGCCTATTGAGCTTTAAAGATATTCGAATGAATGGTCTTCATGTTGAAACAATGGACGAAGGAAACCGAGAGTTCCTCCAAATAATTGAAATCGTCCAAGGCCAAAAGAAAGTCCTAGAGACTATACCTGCTATAGCTACCGGCTTATATTGCACTAAGGTCAATATGATTGAGGCCAATGCCACCGCAAACCAAGAGTTTACGGATAGGTTCAACCTATGGCACGACCGGCTGGGACATCCCGGGTCTGATGTAAGACTCGGTGGGTGAGTCTTAGACCGGCGGAAGGTGGGATCTAGAGGCTGACTTTCACGCTCTCTCTTCTAGATCAAGGGATGGACGGTGATAGAACAAGGCTTGNATCCAAAGACAGCAACACATGAAACAAACTTTTTATGCTTTTCTGGTGTATGAAACGAAACTAATGCAACAGAAACAAAGAAACTAGCAACTTAACAAAAAGGGGGACGTTTTTATGGGTTTTAGGGTTTAGTGAAAGCAAGTAACTAAATCAGCAAGCAAAACAAATCGGCAAGCAACTCTAAATCTATTCTTTTTGGGGTTTTCTTTTATGAGAAACAAGACAGAAACAATGAAAGCGAAAAGGATAAGGGTAAGAAAACCAAAGGTAGAACCTTTGGCTCTGATACCAAAAATGATGTAAGACTCGGTGGGTGAGTCTTAGACCGGCGGAAGGTGGGATCTAGAGGCTGGCTTTCACGCTCTCTCTTCTAGATCAAGGGATGGACGGTGATAGAACAAGGCTTGCTCACACAAGACTTGAGCCGAACGGTGTCAAACAAGCTGGCTTTCACGCTCTCTCTTGTTGGACGATTTGAGGGAAGTGATGATGGAACGAATGGTACCACAGAGGGATGGATGATCTCTGATACTGCACGAATACTCAGCCTTGGTGAATCTCACACGCAAAGGCAAGACCAAACAAGAACAAGCGGCGGCTGCGGCTAGGTCTTAGAAGAATTGCGTTATTTTATTAATGATCAAAAGTAACCAAAGATACAACGCTGCAGGGGAGCTTTTGAAACAGCTCGTCAGCTAGCCCTAAGGCCGAAATCGTAAAGCAAAACGACAACATAAAGAAAAGTAAAAAGAACAAAACGCAAAAAGGCAAAATTACATGAAAATGGAAAGTTCTCTTAAACTAAAAGAAAATAAAAACTAAGCCTATTCTGCGTGGTCTTCTTCTGGGGCTCGAACCTTGGTCTTTTGGATGGTCTAATAACCGCTGAGACAAGTCATATTAGTTGCACAAATTGTAAAAATTGAGTATACCTGGTTTTGGCGCGCGATGGCCGGAAATGCTTTCTTGGCGGTTGTGTCTGGTCCTGGTCCGTTCCTTGCTGGTTTCTTGATGATTCCATCTTCTTGATATCCAGTGAAGTCAAGCTGGTAGGAGTCTTCAAGTTCCTTCCCGTGGCTAGCTCCCAAAACGTCTTCTTGTTCCATTTGTTCCCTCTCGGCTTCAAGGCTTGTTTTCGCGGTATCTTGAGGCTGAGATGTGATCTCCACGAGTTTCTTGTTGTTTTGGACGTCAGTTCCTGCCAAGTAAACAGACTTACCATGGGCTGGTCGAGGCTGGTCGTCTTTGAGGCTCAGCCTTGAAAAATCCTCCAATATGCCTATCTCGGGTGCAACGGGGTTATTTTCGAGGTTGGTGCGTGGCGGCGGGGTTGTGAACGCGACTCCGAGCTCCTTGCTGATCTGGAGGGTCTCCACAGCTGCATTGAACCCTTCCCTAAGCCTCCTGGTCTTGGACCGTGTCATTGGCGTGGAGTTGACCCTCGGTACACGCTCGGTGCTCTCGGATGGGTCGATGTCCTCATCAGGGTCGAATATGATGCGAAAATTGATAGCCAATACTTATGGGCACGCCTTGAAAGAAAGGAGAGTAATCCCAAAGAATCTTACTTGTGCCTCATGTTCACAAGGGAAACTCATTGTAAGGCCATCACCAGTTAAAGTGACTAAGTAAACAATAAATTTCTTGGAAAGAATTCAAGGAGACATATGCGGACCAATACACCCACCTTGTGGGACATTCCGATATTTTATGGTCCTCATTGACGCATCTACAAGATGGTCACATGTATGCTTATTTTCATCACGGAATATGGCATTTGCAAGACTCCTTGCTCAGATAATACGCCTAAAGGTTCACTTTCCAGACTTTCCTTTAAAGACTATACGAATGGATAATGCTGGTGAATTCACTTCCCAAGCGTTTAATGACTATTGTGTGTCCATGGGGGTAAGTGTTGAATACTCTGTGGCACATGTACATACACAAAACGGCTTGGCCGAGTCATTTATAAAACGCATACAGTTGATTGCTAGACCATTACTCATGAGGTCAAATCTTCCTGTATCCGCTTGGGGACATGCTTTCTTACACGCTGCCGAACTAATTCGCATCAGGCCATCTAGTGACCATAAATATTCCCCATCCCAATTATTATCTGGACAAGAGCCAGACATTTCCCATCTTAAGATATTCGGTTGCTCAGTTTATGTGCCGATTGCACCACCACAGAGGACTAAGATGGGACCTCAAAGGAGGATGGGGATATATGTTGGATATGATTCACCCACGATCATAAAGTACCTTGAGCCGACCACCGGAGATTTATTTAAGGCCAAGTACGCGGATTGTCATTTTGACGAATCCGTTTTTCCAACATTAGGTGATGGAAACCGGCTGGTAAAAGAAATTGCATGGAATCAAACATCCTTAAAATGGCAAGATCCCCGGGTGATTTAGAGGTCCAAAAGATAATACATTTGTAAAAGCTAGCTATACAATTGCCAGATTCTTTTGCAGACCCAAAGAGGGTAACGAAATCTTATATACCAGCCGTGAATGCACCAATTCGTATTGATGTCCAAGAAGGACCGAGTCAAGCGGCTACTGAGTCTAAACCACGATTGAAACGTGGAAGACCAATTGGTTCCAACGATAAGACTCCTCGGAAATTAAAGAAAGGTGCTGAAATTCAGACCGAGGAGATAGTGGACGTCCCAGACATAAATAAACTTAAGGTGCCGGAAAATGTTGCTTGGGACGCCAAGCTTCATGGGCCTGAAGTTTCTGATAACAAAGAAATCGCGATCAATTATGTCTCATCTGTAATCCAATGGAACAGAAATAATGTCGACATTGATGAAATATTTGCATGCAATGTAGCACTTGAGCTCATGAATGAGGATCTAGAACCCACGTCCATTTTAGAGTGCACTCGTCGATTAGACTGGAATAAATGGAAAGAAGCTATAAACGTGGAGTTAAACTCTTTAAGGAAGAGAGAGGTTTTTGGTCCCATAATTCGGACACCTCGTGATGTTATACCAGTTGGACATAAATGGGTCTTTGTGAGGAAGAGAAACGAACAAGGTGAAATCGTTAGACACAAAGCACGGCTTGTGGCACAAGGATTCTCACAAAGG
>JAHZTW010000001.1:374492345-374517289 GCA_020283515.1 Alliaria petiolata
CCAGTCCATTAGACCATAGGCGGCCAGGACTCCTAAGTCCAATAGGATTAGTAGATGTTTTCCTTATTCTTGTAGGAGTAGTAAAAGGACTATTTCCTTTTCTATCCTTTGTGTAATCACTATATAAAGAGACCTTTGGTCCTCATAATAATATACAGAATTCATTCGATTCACAACAAGTGTTGATTAATCGTTTGTTTCAGTCTAATTTTATTCACATGTCCTTCAGAATTTACACACATACATACATACACACATAAAGGTATGCTTCCTTGGACAACTGAATCATCACATCTGTAACATCGCTTTATGGTTCTAAGATCTTGGAAGTAAGAAGCATATTATTTATTAACAGCTTCGTAAATATGAATTGAATCACTTGATGATAATACATCTCGTTGGTGCTCCTTCCGCTCTAAGCAATCTCAATGGTAAGCAATGAAGCGAGTACACTCCTACCTCTACATCATCCTGCTTCAACGCTTCCACAGGGATAATATCCTGAAATCATATATATGCATATCTAACGTTTTTAAAATGTGTTTCACACTCATGCTTCAGTCTCACTTTTACGCCTACTTAACTAACCAATGATCTGTACGACTTTCTTATCTAGTGAAAATAGCTACCTTCAACCAAATCCCATGCTTTGATATATCTAAACATTATAAGAGCAAAGACTAAAGAAAAACTTGTGGCCTTTTGGGTGTGGGAAAAAGGTGTATTTTAACTTTAACAAACTCTTCGTGCATTTTTCAACCACTAGCCTTTAAATAATTAAAATTAACTACTCAAATTGTAACTCCTAAATATACAAATATTTGTATATTTGAAACTTACGTATTACACATCGATTCTCTTCCAATTACCCTAAATGTACATCATCGAACCGTCTTCTGATTTTCACGAATCCACTCTCAGTTTCCCAAAACGAAAACGATAAATTCAAAGAAGATGAAAATAAATCCCTTATTTGAGATCTTAACCCCAATTCAATAACGTCGTTTTATGTTTTATACTTAAACGCCAAAAATGACATCATTTTACTACATAACAATAATGACATCTTGTTGCCAACGTGTCATCTAACTCAGCAAAATTTAGCGGTTGACTGTGTATATTAATGTAGGTTTATGGGTTACGGTTACAAATTTGGATAGTTAGTTTGAATTATTTAGAGGTTGTGGTTGAAAAAGCACAAAGAGTTTTATTGAGTTGAAATTATACACCATTTTCCCTTGTGTGTGTCCTTCAGAGTTGGCAAATTTTAACAAACAAAAAGGAATGTTTCATGTAGTTGATACTTTTTATAAAGAAAGATACTCACCCGTCCTTCAAGTATAACCCTGTGCGTTTCAGGTGCTTCGTCATAAGCAGCGAAAGAAAGATAATCAAGCCCTGGATTTCACCATCCAGCAGAATAGGTAAAGGAATACTATTAGGAAACACAATGACACAAAATCGAAAAAAATGCAGCAAACATATATTCTAAATTTAATTTCTTTTACAAATAAATACAAAATATTTTAGAAATTTGTATTTTTCTCTTTTTGGCACTAATAATTTGTTTTTCTTAATTTTAGGGATAAACTTGATAAAATGAATATACACTTTAATGTTGATTTTAATTTTCTTTTAAATACAAAGAAATCCATTTATATTATGATGATTGGATATATTTCTCAAATTTTGGTTTACGTTTGACACAAACTGTATTACCAAACATATTCATATTACATCACAAACTAATTAAAATTACAGTTACGTATATTACATATCATTAATTTTTTTATATATAAAATAAATGATGCACTATGGGAAATTCTGTAAAAAATAATTAAATTTCTGATATGTATATTATTTCTAAAAATTTTTTTTACATTTTAAAATTAATTTTACTTGAATTAACTGAATATTTTAATTAGCGCGGCTTAAAAACTATTATATGTATTTCAAGAAGAAAAAAAGAAAAAAAAAAACAACTAGAAACAGAAAATCCATCTCTTACCAACAAGTTTGATGTCTGTATTCTCGACCAACCATTTCGCCCCATCGGTCACGAAACCAGCAAAGCTCGAATCAAACTCTTTCTTGAACATAAGCCGCCTGATAAATCGAAAACAGACAAAAAAAAGAAAGTAACATTTTATCTCTTAATTATATATTTTTTTCCATGATCTCACATACCTATCAGTGTTCAATGTTCTGAAGAGCACACGACGAACTCCCGTCGGAATATGAAGTGATTCCATAACCTCAGCTATATAATTCAACCCAAAACATTAGCCAAAGATTTTTTTGAAATTTTTTTTTTTGTTTGTTTTTATCAATTTTTAGGAAATTCCCAAACACACCAGTAATATTCTTATCTCTTGGAACATCAACCAACAGAGCAGGGCCTAAAGAAAATTTTGCAGTAACCAATATCAAAAATCATCAGATCAAGAAAATCGAATCCGAATGGGAATCGAAAAACCTTCGATGGTTACCGTTTAAGACTTCAAGATCAAGCGAGTCGGAATCAAAACCAGCGTCATAGTACTTGTCATGAAAGTGGCCTGGTGCATCCAGGTGGGTCCCAGTGTGAACGGAAAGTTTCATCTCGGAGCTATTAGCGATGGATTCGTTCTTCATACTCGCCGTGAGTCGCAAGAACTGTTTGATTCCCTCTGAAGACTCCCAGGCCGGCATCTCTGGCGTGTACGGGTGAGTGATATCGAATATCTTCCCTCCGCCGTGAACTTCCCGGAGGTTTGGTTTCAGATCTTCGGAGCGTTTCTTGGCGACGCCGAAGGTTGTGGGGATCGACGGAAAAGCTTCATCGGCAGCGATGGGAGAGGAGAGAGAGAGTGTGGTGGTGAGGATGAAGAGAAGGAAAGTGACGGCGCGGGTCATCATTATCTTGGGTTGCGGGTTAACGGGTTGAAATTGTGAAACGTGGATTCTTGAAACTGGTTGGTATTACTATTATTATATAAGACCATCTCCATTAGTGTTTCTTAAGAATTTCTTAGAGAGGTTTTTAGGTTAAAAAAAATTAAAAGAAACTATTAAAGGAGAAATGGCTAAGAAACGGTTATTAGCCAAGATGTTTTAGAAAACGCTAACGTGTCGGATGGAAATTGGTTGGGTTATTTTCAGAAAAAAATAAGCGTAAAAGTCTCTCTCTCTATTCTGTCTATCTTTCCGACATGAAAGAGGAGATTTGTTGGTTCCTCCGATCGGCCCGACATCGAGGATCCCCGGCGAATACCAGTCGATTTCTTCGCCTACAAAAGCTTCCCGGCATTTCCTCTGGCGATCTCGGCTTTGCCGATTCCTCCGACCATCTCGTCTTCATCCTCCGCAAATCTTCTTCCTCCCTTAAATCACTCCTTGATTTTTCTGGGGTTCCGCTTTACTCCATCTCCCGTCTCCACGTAAGCACTATTATAATTCCGGCGATTTGATACCAATTTCATCGATTTCACTTCTCTTATATAGTTGCTTGTGTAAAACTCATTATAGCTAACTGCTATAGCTTCTAAACAATTTCTGATTTTCATTGATGCACATGTGAACTTCTAAAAGAACTGAAATTTTATTTTCAATTGTTTGGATTTTGGTAGTATGTTTGGACTTTGGGATATACATATGAACATAAGACCTCTCTCTCTGTGTGTTTGTTTTGGAATGTAAAATGGAATGTGTGAATTGCATAAAGGAGATGTAGAAAAGCGTAAGGAGTTTGTTCTAACGGTGAAGCGGACTACGAACAGATTCAGCAAAACAGAGTTAGAGGTTTCGTTTGCAGGCAATTGCCATTGCTGGAGAGTCGTCGCAACATCTTGTCATCCACTTAAAGCTTCGTTGGTGAGTCGCTTATCTGTCTGAATATGTCTGTTTTGGAAATTGTTGAGTTGCTAACGTTTTCACCCATGCTTGTATTGTTTAGTATCTTATACAACCATGTTATAAAATGGCAAAACCTTAGAGATTGAGGTCTTTGCATGTCTTCCCTGTTTTGAGTTTTGCAGGGAGCTAAATCAGATTCAAGCTCTTTTGCCATCCGTTTGACATAGTCTAAGGCATCAAACGAGGCTCAAGGTGCGTCTGAAACAACGCATGAAAGAAAGAAGAGGAAAACACGTTTCTTTCTTGCCATTTTCTTTCTCGAGTGGGTTGGTCTAGTTTTTGGTTTTCAGGTTTCTTTCTTGCCATTTTTATTTTAATAAAAAGTGGTGATGATTAATTATCTTCCTATTGAACTCTTAATTTCTGTTTGGCAGGTGCACCTGATGATGAGGCATTCTTAAGGAATGTTATAACACCAATCTACCAGGTCTTACGCAAGGTATATGTAACTTCCTGTTCTAGCTTTAGTTTTTTTTCCCTCACGTATTAGTTCACTAAGAAGACCAGCTCTTCTTTTGTTTGTGGACAAAAGGAAGTCAGGAGAAACAAAATGGGAAATGTTATTATATTCGAGTCTTTATGGGCTAATTTTGTTATTAATCTCAGTCAATATTATGTTTGATTTGCAGGTTAATTTGCAAGTTTCCTTCGGGAATACACCGACAGTGTCTTTATTTGTAGTCCGTGACAAGGAAGATGAGGACTTCTTGTGTGACCGGCTGATTTGCCTTGTGTCCATCTACATATATTTTCTGCAGGCTATTCGACATGAAGCCTTCACCCACATGGAGGGTGAGAAAGAATTTGTACAGATAGATCCCAATGNTGTGTGACCGGCTGATTTGCCTTGTGTCCATCTACATATATTTTCTGCAGGCTATTCGACATGAAGCCTTCACCCACATGGAGGGTGAGAAAGAATTTGTACAGATAGATCCCAATGACTTGTACCCCTATCTTCTTGTGAACGTTGGATCTGGCGTTAGCAGAATCAAGGTATTTGTTTACGTTTGCTACTTCTTCCACAAACTGTTGTGTGTGGCGCCTTGAACTTCTGAGTTTGGAAATTAGAAAATTGCATGGATAAACAGAAAATTGCATGGACATGAAAATTGCTACTTATTCCACAAATTTTTTATTCTTAAGAACCTTTAATAGGTTTCTACCAATCGAAGAGAAAAAAATAAAATGTTTTATCAAAGTTCTTAAAATGATATGGTGGAAAATTTATATTAAAAAATTATTAAGAAATCCAATTGGGTTTCTACCAATGGAGATGCTCTAAGGGCTCTGCACCCATCTTTCTATTAGCAAATTTGGTATTTTTTTCTCTCACAACACATGCAAAGACTTTCTACCCCTCCACTAATTTAAATATTAACAATTATGCCATTATCAATTATTTTTATTATCTTTTCATCATTCTCATCTTCCACTAACTCTCTCTCTCTCTTTTTCGTTTCTTCATTAGAAAAATAGATAATTTAAGAAACATTTCAATTCAATTTTTTTTAAAAATCTGAAAGTTTGCTAATGTATCCAAAAACCCATTTATGAAGAAAGATTTGTCCTTTTCTAATTTTGATCTAAAGAGTTCCCAAAAATTATCGCCAATGAAACAGAGTGTTATGGAAAAAGAGTTACATATTTTGGTTGAAATCATGTAACCAAAAAATCAGAAATCAATTAAAAATGAAAGAATTTAAAAGAGAACAGACCTGAAGATGTAAAGATGCGAAAAGCAAAAGGTTTTGAAGCTTTAGGGGAATAAGACGTGAGACGAAACTGTGTATTGTTGCCTTCAACTTGTTAAAACTTGTTAAAACTTGTTTAATTCTAATTTTATTCTACTTTTGTAAATTTTTATTTTAAGAGACAATTCTTATTTTGAGTTTTGCCAAAATTGCTTGATTAATTAAAAAAAACTATAATATTATTAATTAAACAGAATTTTTTTTTTTTTGGATCTAGTGAAATCTGAAATCTTTATTTTCTTATCACTCTTTATATAAAAAACACTATTTAAATTAAAAAATTTCCCTCAAAATTTTACTCCAGAAATTTCAAACTTCGTATTTAATAGTTCATTGCATCTCATTGATCTGTTTTTAGGATTTGAAGAATTGTTCTTACCTTATGTATTTCGTATTAATTTTGCAGCTAATTTTTTATTTAGTTTTCATAAAATTTATTTGTGTTTTGCCTTATTATCATAAGTTTGACAATGCACAATGAAATCTTACTATGAATTTTGATATCGTTGCTTTTTTCCCAAAATCAGAAGTTCAACATATGTGAATTAGAAAAATGTACATATGTTAGGATTTAGAGTTTATGATTTAGGGTTTAGGGTTTAGAGTTCTGGGTTTAGGGTTCATGGCTCAGTGTTTAGGATTTATGGTTTAGGGTTTAGGGTTTAGGGGCTAGGGACTAGGGTCTAGGGTCTAGGATCTAGGGTCTAGGGTCTAGGGTCTAGGGTCTAGGGTCTAGGGGTCTAGGGTCTAGGGTTTATGGTTTAGGGTTTAGGGTTTAGGGTTTATGGTTCAGGGTTCAGGGTTTATGGTTTAGGGTTTAGCGTCTAGGGTCTAGGGTCTAGGGTCTAGAGTCTAGGGTCTAGGTTTTATTGACGTGAGTAAAATGAAATGTGTAGAGGATGGTGTACATAAGAGGTGTACGCGATGGTGTACAAGAGGTGTACATGATAATTTACACGATGATGTACATGAGAGGTGTACACGATGGTGTACATAAGAGGTGTGCAAGAGAGGTGTACACGATGATGTACAAGAAAGATGTACACAATAGTGTACATGATGATTTACAAGAGAGGTGTACATGATGGTGTACAAAAGAGGTGTACGCGATGGTGTACAAGAGGTGTACATGATAGTGTACATGATGATGTACAAGAGAGGTGTACACGATGCTGTACAAAAGAGGTGTACAAGAGAGGTGTACACGATGATGTACAAGAAAGATGTACACGATAGTGTACACGATGATTTACTAGAGAGGTGTACATGATGATATACAAAAGAGGTGTACAAGATGGTGTACACAATGATGTACAAGAAAGATGTACACGATGGTGTACAAGAGAGGTATACACGATGATGTACAGTAGAGTACACGATGATGTGAAAGAGAGGTGTACATGATGATGTACAAGATGATGTATAAGAGGTGTACATACACCGTATATATGTGATGTAGAGGAATAATATAAACGTACATATACAATCGTGTTACAAATATCTGTTTTTAAAAATTCAAAATTCAACTTATGTAGAAATTTTTTTTTTTTTATTTATATATCATCATACAATTCACATTTTACAATAAAATATATGAATCACAAAATTTTAGAGGGAAATAAAGTTAGAAAAAATAGGAAAGAGAAAAAATACAATATTTTTATTTCCTCTTTTCTCTTCTTCTTTAATGTGCGTCTGTTTTTTTTTGGTGTGTCTCACGCTCTTTATTCCTCTCACACTGGACCCCACATGCACACACACAATTTTTTTATCTCTCTCTCTTAGACACATAATTAGTTATGGGTATCTTGGCAAATAGGGTACTTTTTGACTTTTAATTCGCGAGATGGGTACACTCAACTTTTAATTAGAAAAGTGGGTGAGAGAGAAAGTGAGAGAGAGTGTTTGGAAAATTTACCCTTGTGTCTTAGAGAGATATAGAGATAACAATTGTGTGGGTTGTACACCTCTCTTGTATACCGTCATGTAAACCATCATGTACACCCTTCTTGTATATCTTCGTGTATACGATGGTGCATTGTGTACACCTCTCATGTACACTATCGTGTACACATCTCTTGTATACCTTCATGTACACTCGTGTACACATTTCTTGAATACCATCATGTACACCTCTCTTGTATACCATCGTGTACACCTCTGTTGTACACCATCGTGTACACCTCTGTTGTACACCATCGTGTACACCTCTAATGTACTGGTATACCATTGTGTACACCTCTCTTGTACACCATCGTGTACACCTCTCTTATACTCCATCATATGCATCTCTCTTGTACACCATCGTGTATACTTCTCTTGTACATGAGACCATTGTATACACATCTCTTTTCTTGTACACCTCTCTTGTACTCATCGTGTACACCTCTCTTGTACCTCATTGTGTACACCTCTCTTGTACATCATCGTGTACACGTCTCTTGTACACGTCTCATCGCAAAACCTTTAAACATCAAACTTCAATCTTAAACTCTGAATCTGAAACCCTAAATTCTAAAACTAAACCCCAAATCTCACGAACATGAGAAAATTTACCTTCACTCCAAACTCTGATAAATCCTAACAACTAAACCCTAAACTCTAAACCATAATCAACTCAAACCCCATGAACTAAGCCCTAAATCCTAAACACTAAATGATAAATCCTAACAATTCACCTCAAGGACTAAACTCTAAATCTTAAACCAAATGAATAGTTGAAAAAATTTCCATATAGATAATTGAAATATTTTGCATACTACTAGTCTATATGAAACCAAAACGTACTTAACATCACATATCTACTAATTAATCACAAAATTCCATGATATCTAAACCAAAGCTCAAAACTAAATCCAAAAGCAAAATTTTAAACTATAAAACTAAATACGAAAATAAAATTCTAAACCCTAAAAACTAAATCTTAAAAGTTTAATAATCAACCCAAACACGATTAACTAAATTCTAAACCCTAAAAACTAAAAGACAAATCCAAAAATCTCAACCCTAAACACGAAGTTCTAAATTCTAAACTCTAAAAAAAAAAAAAAACTCTAAACCGGAAAACTAAATCTTTAAAGTTTGATAATCAACCCAAACCAGAGGAACTAAACCCTAAACCATAAAATTAAAATATTTATCCTCATAACTCATTCTTAAACCTCAATCTATAAACGCTAAACCCTAAACCCTAAACTCTAAACCCTAAACTCTAAACCCTAAAACCTAAACCTTAAACCCTAAATTCTAAACCCTAAACCCTAACCCTAAACTCTAAACCCTAAACCCTAAACCCTAAACCCTAAACCCTAAACGTTGTACCGTAGCTATAAAACTAAACACTATAAAACTATAAAACTGAACCCTAAACTCCAAAACTATATGTTGAACCCTAAACTTTAGTCTATCAGTAAATGGATTATCTGTGTGCAAATATTCATATAGAAAGTTGAACAAGTGTGCAAAACATATTTAACATCGCATATCTATTAAAAAAAAAAATTTTGAAAAAAATTTAAATTTCAAATTTCAATATTTGTTGTCTATCATGTAATCGAAACCCTAAACCTTACTCTAAAATTATATTCCCTTCTAAAACTTTAAACGAAATCGTTACTCTCACAATCAAATCTTAGTTCAAACATTAACTTGAAATCATATATATAAATATTTGGGTCTATATTTGAACTTTAAACTAAATACTCAATATAATGATCTATTTACATACTACTAGTCTATATAAATTTAAAACGTTTTTTCAACTATGTAATATTTATAGACCAAGATATGAACTTGAAATTCTATGTAACTCTTAGTAAACTAAAAGCAGTAGCACAATTATGGGCTCCTTTACATATATACATATCAATCTTTAAAGTCTATATATCTCCTTGACTTGAACCAAACGATTACAAGGATATATGAAGACCAATCGGTTCTACAATACATAATTTATATAAAAAAGTGTTTTTACTTGACATCACATTTCAATTCATTAAAAAAACAAATTCTTTTTTCAAATGGAAGAAATTATAAAACCCAATGTTAAGTCATAAAATCCTAAAATCTAAACTCTAAATATAAACTTAAAAACTAAAAATCAACTTGAAATCAGAATATAAATCTTTGGATCTATATTTGAAATTTAAACTGAATTCTAAATAAAATTGTCTACTTAAGAACTACTAGTCTATATAAACCAATAAGTTTTTTACAATTAAGTAATATATATAAACCAAGAGTAGTATATAGAATAATATGTTTTTTACATAACATCAAACCTAGATCCTAAACCATATACCCTAAACCCCAAACCCCAAACCCCAAACCCTAAATCCTTAAACCTTAAACCCTAAACTCTAAACCCTAGATCCTAAACCCTAAAGCCTCTTTTATATTTTTACATGCCCATCCCAAAATTGATTGGTAGAAAGAAACAATAAAAAAGAGTGGTTGGTTTCTTCTTTCTTTCGAGTATAAATATGAGGAACAAACCACACTGTATGTGCAAAGACTGTCTGTGTGTTCATGAGCTTGTAAGGGAAATAATTTATAAGTTATTTGATCGATACTTCCTCGATGAGACCTCAACTAATTAAATGAAGGGGTTAACAATGGAGAATCTGGATTTCTCTAAAGGGTTTGGACTTGAATTGAAAGATTGCTAAGTTTGTGGTAAGTACACTGAAATACTACCTAATGTTGGCTCTATGGTATGTGGATTCAAGAGTGTTGATCAATGTGTACGATACAATAACTTTTGGTATACGAAGGTGGAGTGACAGATGTCCAGTGAAATATGTGGTGTACATGGTGACGGTCTTAATAAAATATGTGGTTTACATGGTGACGATGTCCGGTGTACGTTTTCTTTATATATCTTTGTAATTGTTTAGTTTAAATCAAGGACATACATAAACTTTCAAGGAATGTTTATCATTCTAATGAGAAAAAGGCGAATGATTTACATCTAATAAACATTCTTCTTTTTTTCAAAGGCGATTTAATTTCCTCAAGTCGTACTGATGGTGTACAAGAGAGAGAGGTGTACATGAGACAAAGTACAAGATTTTTAAAGGCTCTCCCATTATAGATTTCATTTGTAGAAAGCCGACAAAAATAGTGATAAAAGTAATCTGATTAGTTTCAAACATTATCCTAAATACAAAACCGTTGTTTATGACAACATGGAAGCTTTTGGGAGAGATTCCTCGTCTGTGTGTGTATTGCGTGAGCTTATCTCTTTCTCTACCTATGAATTTAACTAGTAATGTAATTAAGACATGAAGATAAATAGACACCTGATTCTCTATTATAACTCTCAAATAAATCTGTTTTATATTATGTGTAACTCTCCACTAACTCCTATGGCTTCATCTCACAAAACACTGGCCAATCCAATTGTTTTCCCTTCATTTGCTTTAGTTTCTGAAGCGTTTGCGACTAGGCGCAATCTTGCTGAAGCCAAAATAAATTATTAGAGAAGCCAAGTTTTTTATTTTGTTAAAAAAACCAGAGATATTATAAGTGTGAAGCTAAGCTGGCTTACCAGTGACATTGGTGATAACATGCATATGCTTTTGAGCAGCAAGCGCTCTCAATAACACCTAACAACAACAAGCTTCTCATAAGCTGCCTCTGTTCTTTGAGACTAGGAGTTTTCGCCGGTTTCTTCAAAAGCATGCAAGTCATGTGTACGAGCATCAAATCACTGCATCGTTGGATCGATGGGAGGATCTTTCGTCGGCTATGATCTTGGAGTCTCTGGTTATGTTACATCAATGGATGATTTTCTGATTGAATTATTCTTAAAAATCTACAAAAGAAAACAAATGCATATTCTATTTATATTTGATAGAATTACCACATATTTTTCCAGCATAATCACGGGCATTAACAATTTGCACATTAAAGTGAATATATTTGCTTTTTAGTGAAAATCATATACATAAATATTTATTTTATAAATTAGTAATGTTATAACTATGATATTTCATAAATTTATACATATATTTATTTATGAGAAATATCCTAAAGTAGCATTAAAAGTTTAATTGATAAATTCATAATTATTGTTATAAAAGTATTATAAAAACACAACTAAACCCATAATAAATCAATTTGTAAAATATTAATGGTTAAAGACAATAAAAAATAAAACACATTTTTGTAATTTACATATGTTGAACTTCTGATTTTGGAAAATAAGAAACGATATCAAAATTCATGGTAAGATAGCATTGTGCATTGTCAAACTTATGGTATCAAGGCAAAGCAAATATAATTTTCATGAAAATTAAATAAAAATTTAGCTGCAAAATTAATATGAAATACATAAGGTAAGAACAATTCTTCAAATGCTAAAAACAGATCAATGATATGCAATTAACTATTAAATACGAAGTTTGAAAAATTTGCAGTTAAATTTTGAAGGATTTAGCTAGTGTTTTTTAAAAAGATTTACAAGAAAATAAAGCTTTCAGATTTAATTAGATGTAAAAAAGTTGTTTTTTGGATTCAGGAACAATTAAAAAGAGAAATAGTTGATTTATATAATTTTTATTTTCATGAAAACTAAATAAAAATTTAGCTGCAAAATTAATACGAAATACAAAAGGTAAGAACAATGAGATGCAATTAACTATTAAATATGAAGTTTGAAATTTCTGCAGTTAACTTTTGAAGGAAAATTTTACTTTAACTAGTGCTTTTTTAAAAACAGTTACAAGAAAATAAAGCTTTCAGATTTAACTAGATCTAAAAACAATTATTTTTTGGGTTTTAAAACAATTAAAAAGAGAAATATTTGATTTAGATTATTTTTATTTTCATGAAAACTAAATAAAAATTTAGCTGCAAAATTAATACGAAATACATAAGGTGAGAACAATTCTTCAAATGCTAAAAAGAGATCAATGAGATGCAATTAACTATTAAATACGAAATTTGAAATTTCTGGAGTTAAATTTTGAAGGAATTTTTTTAATTTAATTTGTATTTTTTTAAAGAATTACAAGAAAATAAAGCTTTCAGATTTAACTAAATCTAAAAAATTGTTTTTTGGATTCTAGAACAATTAAAAAGAGAAATAGTTGATTTAGATAATTTTTATTTTTCTGATTTTAAATTATTTAATAGTCATATGAATTGTAAAAAAAAGGAGGGGAGAGCGAAAAGTGAGAAAAAAGAGAAAGAATAAGTTTTAATTATTAATAATCTTAAATGGTAGTATCATTATTAAATAAATTATTGGAGGGGCATAGTGTACTTGCATTTAGGAGAGAGAAGGCACAATTTGTTGTTTTTCTTTTTTTTATTACTAATGGCAGTTTCGTTATTCTACATAATTTGTAAGGAGTAGATCGTATTTGCAGCTTATGAGAGAGAAAGAAGTACCCTCTTTTCTAATAAAAAGATGGGTGTACCCATTCTCTTAATTAGAAAGTCAAAAAGTACCCTATTGCCAAATTTCTCATTAGTTATCTCTCTCTCTCTCTGTCTCTAGCTCACTCCAAGACTCATAGGTAAACTGTCCACAATCTCTCTCTCACTTTCTCTCTCACCCAGCTTTCCAATTGAAAATTGAGTGTACCCATCTGGCAAATTAAAAGTCAAAAACTACCATATTTGCCAAAATACCCAGGAATTTGTCATTGAAATACCTTTATCACTTTAGATCACCAATAGGATCCAATAAAAATTAGCAAATGTGATATTAATTTCAAAAATGTACAAAATAGTAGCACCTTTCACTATTGTATAATCGCTTCGCAGCTAAAATACCTTTATCACTTTAGATCACCAATAGGATCCAATAACAAATGAGCGATTCTTTTGAGTTTTGCAACATAGTGAACTGTTTTTCAGGGTACCTAAGAACTATATTTGGACTTAAGGTTTGGAATCAGTCTCTTCACCAAATCACCAATTGAACTGTCAAGAAAGCTAATTTGGTTTAAAGGTTTTCTTATTTATTAAGATGTTAAGACTTTGCCTTATATATATATATGTTGCAGCGGGATAATACGGATAGAGTCTTCGAGTATCAATGGATCACGAAAAACAAACATAGCTCGGAGTTCTTGTTATAGAGTATCAATAGATCACGTAGAACAGAGAATTCAAAGACTTCAATTAGAGAAGAGATCTCTTTTATTAATTAATCAAAAACAACCGAGTATCAATGAAACAAATACAACAATATAAATAAGGGAGGCTAAACCTAGTTAATCGAAATAAAGTAATTAATAATAATTAAATATATAGAAATTAACATAAAGTCCAAAACCCTAAGTTGTCGCCTAAGCCATTGCCAAGGTCTGTGACACAAGGTCCATCGTGTGTAACACATCATTAAATTCTGCTGCATCAGGTCTCCTCGACCAAGAAATATATGTCCTCGAATCATCAAACGTGTTCTTGACAGCAAATATATCTTCCTGAATCCATATTCACAATCATGCTTCATTGAGGGAATTCATCTGCTCTAGATCTGCATGGATGTGATGAAGCTTAGAGTTGTCATAGATTTGATTCCACGAGGAGTTGGCACGCATCATATTCTTAAAAGCATCTTCTTTGAAAACGAACTCGATATGATTAACAATCGTGAGTTCATCTTTATAGATGTCATAGATAGGATCTCCAATGATTTCACTGTACACTCCGTACAAGTCTTCGGTAAAAGTAAACAGATATCCATTCGTATGATAGAAACAACCAAGCGACATAGTAAACAAAGAACCGATTAGGCTCTGATACCAACTGTTGCAGCGGGTTAATATGAATAGAGTCTTCGAGTATCAATGGATTACGATGAAACAAACGTAGCTTGGAGTTCTTGTTATCGAGTATCAAGATCATGAAGAACAAAGAATTCAAAGACGATTTCAATTAGAGAAGAGATCTCTTTTAATAATTAATCAAAAATAACCGAGTATCAATGAGCAAATACAACGATATAAAATAACTGAGTATCAATGAAGCAAATAACCGAGTACCAATCACGTAATTTTTATTAAATTTTTTGTTTTTTTTATTTTATCCTAAAAAGCGTCGTTGTAAACAATTTTTTTTTAACTACGGTTTTGTCTAAAACTACTAAAACTGACGGCAAAACTAACATTGTTAAAAGATTATTTATTAGTGTATGAATTGAACAAGATTATGTATGTATAGACTGATTTTAATAATTTTAGGTATGAATTGAACGAGATTATTCAGTGGGGTATGTAATAGCCCAACACTATCATTGATGTATGATCTGGCCTTTTTTGTACTCTTAATGTATAAAAAAACCGAAAGTCCACGATATAAATAACGGAAGCTAAACCTAGTTAACGGAAGCTAAACCTAGTTAACTGAAATAAAATAATTAATAATAATTAAATAAATAAAAATTAACATAAAGTCCAAAACCCTAAGTTGTCGCTTAAGTCGTCGCCAAGTGTGTTGACACAAAGTCCATCGTGTGTAACACACATCATTAAATTATGCTGCATCAATATACAATCGAACTAACTACTAAATCAGCATAGCCAGTTTATTAATAAAAGGTCAACCGTGTATATTGAGCTAACTCACTCGATACTTAATATGTCAATGCGAAAAGCATAGCAATCAAATAATTATGAATACATAAAATATAGAAGAACGGTTCGTCTTTAAAAGCAAAGAATCGAGTGACTTTGTGAAGAAAATATGGAATTATAAAGAAATGAAGAAATATGTGCAATATTGTATCTAGTCTCAGTGAAATACAATAGATAATTAGTACAATATTTGAGCTTGAAATAAGAGTAGAAAGTAGGAGACATTGAGTTCAGAGAGAGTTTTTAGTGTAGTTTTGCTAGATTTTTAGGACTCAATCTGAAATGCCCCTCCGTACAAGAGGAAAATCTCATATGCCCTTCTTATAACATTTTTTATTTATTTATATTTTAAAACAAAACGCGTGAAAAGACGAGGGAGGGTATCCGAAATCTTCTAAATTACAAACCAACCAAATAATAACTATTAAGTTTTGTCTCAAACCTAAATCTAAATCCGGTCCAAACCTAAATCTAAATCCGGCCCAAACCCAAACGAAAACAACTTTCAAATCCCTAAATTTTCGATCAAACCGCCCAACTTTTCATCTACTCCAAGAAACCACGGACCTTTCCACTTTTCATCTTCTCCGAGAACCCAAACCACCGATCAAAATCCGATCAAATCTCTAATTTATCGATCTCATGGCACCGAGTAGGAAAGGGGGGTTCGGTTGAGAATGCCTTCGCCGGATCATAATTCATCGCCGCCGCCGTCGAGATCAAATCCGCCGGCGAAGAAGAAAACAGAGGCGGAGAAGCGTCCTGCGGCACCGCGAGGAACAGAGAATAAGCCGAGGAAGAAATCAAAATCAAAAGACGGAACTTCCAGTGCTCCGCCTCCGCCTCAGCCTCCGCCTCCGGCGGGTCCGGTGACTGAAGGAGAAGAAGAAAATCCGCTGCCGTCGAGTTCAAATCCGCTGGCGAAGAAGAAAAGAAAGGGTATGGAGGCACCACGAGGAAAAGAGAAGAAGTCGCGGAAGGAATCAAAGTCCAGTGCTTCGCCTCCGGCGGCTCCGGTGACTGAACCAGCAGAAGAAAGTCTGCCTCCGGTAAGTGAACGAGAAGAAGAAACTTTTGTGGCCCCGACAGTGCAACCGGCAACCGGCCCACCTCTGATTCCTGAACCGGCAATCGGTTAGCCGTCGCAACCACCACCACGGACAGTCCCACCACCACTGGTAAACCCTAAATTTTGTTGTACAATGGCTAGTATAATTGGGTCCAACTAGTCCGACTAGTATGAGTAGTTCAACTAGTTCAACTAGAACGGTTATTATAACTAGTCTAATTAGTTCAACGAGTATAATTGGATTGCATGAAATGTCGAGTCTGAGTAGTATGAGTAGGTCAACTAGTATGACTAGATTGTAGTCATCCTAATCGTACTAGTCGTACTAGTTTGACAGTAGTTGGCCTAGTAATCATAATAGTTGGCCTAGTAATCGTACTAGTCGTACTAGTTTGACAGAAGTATACTAAATTGGTTTTCTTATTTTTGCAGCATGATGATGATGATGTAGAAGAACCAATGCGGCCTCTCGGATATTTCTTCAATCCCACTGAATATCGAAAGGGATGTAAGCTAAGCACCAAATGCTTGCAACACAAATTTAAGGAGGAAATATTTCCAACTTTGGAAGAGGATGAGAAGAGTTGGTTTCTGAACCACCCGCAGTTCAAGCACCTATTTCACATGAAGACTTATGCAAAGAGAAAGGTGATGGGGCTGTGGATGTTGCTTCTATGCACGGTAAAACGGAGAAGGGTAGACAGGCTTGGTTTGTGGTAAATGGAGTGCCCGTTAGATACTCCATCAGAGAACATGCTCTCCTCTCGGGACTGTACTGCCACGAGTACACAACCAATTACCCGAAGTTAGGTGGCATGAGGTTTTTTAATAACCATTTTAAAGACAAAAAAGTTACAGCTGAAGTTGTGCTAAAAGCACTTCAGGGGATGAGGTATGATGACACTAGGAATCGCCTAAGGATGGATGTCCTGTACTTCTTGGCGACAATGATAAGAGGGAGATCGAAGCATGGAGTAGCCATAGAGCCTTTCATTCCGAGGATGGTTGATAGTCTCTAGCTGTGTGAGACATTCCCGTGGGGATGGTTTACTTTCGATGACAACATCAAAGAGATTTATCATATGGGGAAGCATTTCAAAGGATCGATCCCAGAGAAAGCGAGTTGGACGTTTCCGGGGTTCCTCAACCCTTTGGAA
Source organism: Alliaria petiolata (assembly GCA_020283515.1). Taxonomy (NCBI): domain Eukaryota; kingdom Viridiplantae; phylum Streptophyta; class Magnoliopsida; order Brassicales; family Brassicaceae; genus Alliaria; species Alliaria petiolata. The sequence continues at coordinate 374,509,810 of JAHZTW010000001.1, forward strand.
GTAAGTCGTATTTGCTTATGAGTAATAGTATTAATAGTATGACTAGGTCAACTAGTCCGAATAGTAAAACTAGTGTGACTGTTCTAATTATATGTGCATAATTTTCATATTAATAGTATGACTAGGTCAACTAGTCCGAATAGTACAACTATTCTAACTGCTCAATTATATGTGCAGATTTTGGCGTTTGAATGTATTCCAACCCTAAAGACACAATTTCGGGTGAAAGTAAGAAATGCACAAGATTATTGTCCAAGAATGTGTATATGGGAGTGCACGCAGACTCGCACAACTGGATAGTCGTTGGGTACAATAAATGAGCATCTTGGAGATACAAATGTATTTTACTTTTTGTTATACAAAGATATTCGTTGGGTCCAAATGTGGTTTAATTTTTTTTTTGTTATAATCCATTACTTCGCGATTAAGGAAGAAGGAAGGAGTCATAACAAACACATGCTTATTTTATCATTGGTTGGAAAGAGATAAGGATGACTAGGTGGAGTAGTGACATTTTCTTATTGGTTGGAGGAGAGAAGCTAAGGTGTTAACACCCCATTGGTGGAGAAACTCTATATAAAGACCCTCAACCCTCATCCCACCCTATTAGTTGCTACCTTAGGCGTGCTAGAGTGTGTGAGAGAGAGAAAGAAAGAGAGAAGAAAAGAGAGTGAGTCCGTGAGAGAAAAAAGAGAGTTAGTTCGGTTTTGTGAGAGAGTGGTCAGATCTGTGTTTTGAGTGAGTAAGCGGAGTGTTAGGTCTTAGATCTGAGTGTTGTGAGGCCGTGAGAGCTTAGATCTGAGTGTAGTATGGTCTAGGGTGCTTAGATCTGAAAAGTTTGTAGAAGATTCGTCAAATCTGGTGAGTCCTGGTAGAGGTGGACTATCGCGGTTGCTGTTTGTAATGCAGCGTAGATCTCAGATCTGCGTTGTAATGCAACACTAGCCTCGGTGGAACAGGTTATATGCTTGTATGTGTGTGTGTGGCTAACGTGTGTTGCAGAGAAGCTCGGATTCGTGTAGATCCGAGGGTATACTAACGTTTTAATGAGGTTTAGCCTCAGATCTGTTAGATCTGTGTGCTGTGAAACCCGTTGGGTGAGGTAACGGCTTGATGCATGTCTGTGGGACATGTTATCATCCTTACCGAGTGGTGTTAAGGGTGTAAGGATTGCCGGATCTTTGATCCACTTGCATGATCCTTCACCTAATGAGCGAGTGTACGGTTTATGGTAAAACACGTTGCATGGCTGGAAGGTCATGTATGCGGAGTTGTATTAAACGTACATGAGTGAGGTTCAAGCGTGTAAGGCTTGTAACCGAAAACGAGAGTTGGGACTAGAGAAGTTCTGGCTTTGCCGTCACACTAGGGCGCTAACTTCTCGGAGGTTGTGTGCAGGTGTGTTGGCGTTTGATCAAGTGTGGATCAACGCGGTGTGAAGTATAATGTGCGTGACTCCATTATACTGCAAAGTCATGTTGATTGGTGTGATGCCCTTCATGACTTAGTGACGGTGTGGTCGGAAGTTCTCCGTCCCCATTATTAGCTAACGACTGCTAAAATGGGAAGACTCGGAGAAGTAACGGGCCTAGCTAGCCTGGCCGAGTACTATCCGAAGGGATAGCGGGAAACCAGCAACGAAGCGTGGGTGTCCCGCCCAGGATGTGAACTCACTTGGTGGCTCTCGGATGGAAACCCCGCCGAGATGTGAACCGACCGAGGAGCTCCCGGATAACGATGTTACGGCTTGGCTTGTCTTGGTGATAGTCAGGTGCAGGGTGTTCGTGAGAGTGATGTTCCGGCTTGGCTTGTCTTTGTGACAGTCAAGTGCAGGGTGTTCGCGAGGGGATCCGACCCACTAAGAGATCTCTGTGTCCACGCGAGTGTGACATGTGGTGTGTGGTAGTGTGTGTGCGTCGTGAGGACGCGGTTTGGTGCGAAAGTGGCAGCACCTTTGATTATAGTTTAACGCTTGCATATAGATCTAGGATTGCATGCTTCGGCTATTTACTTTGCTTCGGCTATTGCATGATTGCTTGCTTGCTTGCTTGTTTCTTGGGGGTTTTTTTGGGGATTTTGGGTTTTATATTGCTAGAGGGTCCTAGACTCACTGAGTAATCTTAGATTACTTATTCCCCCTCTTCCCTTCCTACAGGTAACCCGTAGATGGCCTTAGTAAGCGGAGCGGAACGTTAGGACACCGGAGTAGATTTGTGTTGGTTTTGTAAAACTCGGTTGCAATATAAAGTATGTACTAAATGTCTTTTTGGGTTTACCCTCCGCTGCAGCATTATATATATGGTTTGTAAGAACGTATTTTAAAGAATACTATGATATTAATAATAAGTACGTTTTTGTGAACTTGGGCTTGCTTAATGATATTAGTCTAGTCCGGACTAACACAACTCAAGATTGGGGTACGGGTTGAAAAGCCTTAAGCCTTGGTCGAGAGAGTCGAGCTAACTTGATTGGACGGCCTCACGCCTGGATTCGTTCTAGGACATGCTGACTTATCGAGTGAACCTCGACATTTTGTAGCGTCTTCGGTCGGACTGGTCCTACTCTGAACCAGGGGTGTTACAGAGGGGGATGGCGGAGAGAGCCGCAGTTGAAGAGAAGGAGAAGGAGAAGGCGGAGAAGGAGAAGGCTGAGGCTGAGGCTGCAGCAGCTGCGGAGAAGGAGAAGGCTGAGGCTGCGGCAGCTGCGGAGAAAGAGAAGGAGAAGGCTGAGGCTGCGACAGCTGCAGAGAAGGAGAAGGCTGAGGCTGCGGCAGCTGCGAAGAAGGAGAAGGCTAAGGCTGCGGCAGCTGCGGAGAAGGAGAAGGCTGAGGTTGCGGCAGCTGCAGAGAAGGAGAAGGAGAAGGCTAAGGCTGCGGCAGCTGCGGAGAACGAGAAGACTGAGGCTGAGGCTGCGGCAGCTGCAGAGAAGGAGAATGCTGAGGCTGCGGAAGCTGCAGAGAAGGAGAAGGCTGAGGCTGAGGCGGAGGCTGCGGAGATGATGGAGGCTGCGGAGACCGTGGAGACTGTGGCGGCTGAGGCTAGGGCAGCTGCGGAGATAGTGTTAGCGACTGTGGAGAAGGCTATGGAGAAGTCTCTAGCTGGTAAGTGAGTTTCATCGATTTTCCTTAATGAGCCAAACCATTGGTTATTTAATTTTGATATAATGAGTTTCATCGATTTTTGTTTATTTTTGTTAGGTGGAGACGATGTTGATACAGTCCAAACTCCTACGAAGGTGAAAATCAACAAACGACCTAGTCTTCAAGCCAAAGCAGCAAAGAAATTAATTAAGAAACTGAAGAGGAGTAAGACTCCCAAGCCAAAAACAAAAAGGAAGTTGACTCGTTCACGTTTGGTGAAGGATTGTTATTAAGTAACTTAAGCCTTTGAACTTATGTTATGGCTGCTATGTTAGAATTTTTCTTTGTGTTTTTCAGGATTTGGACATATATATTTTATGCATGTATTTTTTTATGTGTTAAATTAAACGGTACAACTAGCAGAACTAGACCAACTAGAACTGAATTTATAAAACGTGTGGCAGCAAACAAACGTGTGGCAGCAAAAAAACGTGTGGCAAAAAGTTAAAAATGGATAAAATATGAAGTCACGTGCGCCGTCAAAAGAAAAATTGAATCCAGTTTTTTATAACATAGTTGTACCTAGTTTTTAGTTGTACCCAATTTAGAAACAAAAATTGAATCCATGTAAAATTTTATAATCAGTAGTACCATACTATAAATTAAACATTTTTAGTTGTACTTGTGAAATTTAGTAAACAAACTACATTTAACATATTTCTAATGCGATAACTTGTATAAAAATACAAACTTTCATGGTTTTCATGTTTGTGTGGTTAAGATTTCCAAAGTAACCTTAAAAGTATAAGGTAGATTGTGTAGACATTACATTTTCATGGATCAAATTAATATAACTATGAAATGTTCAAATATGCTTGCACATGTTCTAAGGGCTATTTTACGTGGAAACATGTTTACAAATACATTTTGAAATTGTGTGATTGACATTTTTGTAGAAAGCATAGTCGTACTGGTTTTCCCAGTTGGACTTAAGTACAACTAAAATGTAGTTGCACTATTTATACTTAAAACGAGTGGTACTACTCACACCAGTCGTACCCGACATATTAGACACAGAATATAGAGTTGTACTAGTGGTGCCTAGTCATACCTGATAGAAATAACATGCATACAAGTCATACAAAGTTGCACACATAGTTCACATAATTTAAAACAAAGACATACATTACTCTTCACTACCATCAATCCCAAACCATTGAGCCCAGCATCCACCTCTTCCTCTTCCTCTTCCTCTTCCTCTTCCTCTTCCACGATGTTTTCCAACTGATGGGAATCTTTTCTGTTGCGGTTTTCCTTTCTTTACTTTATATTCCGGAGGTATGACTTCTTCTGCTTGTATCTCTTCAGGTACAACCCATTCAGACATATGAGGAACTAGATAGATTGTCCTGGAGTATGCCAATTCCCATAGCTTTACCAAATAATATTTGGAGCAAAAATCTTGTAGATGAAGTTCCCTATCTCTGCTCATATGGATGGCAGCAGCAATTGCATGCACACATGGGTATCTGTCTATATCAAAATACTTGCAAGGAAAAGTTTTCCTAGTCATATCAACCAAATAATTCTTTCCATCAAGCCCAATCAAATTGTATTCATGGAGATAGCTGTTTAACTCTTGCACCATGAGTTTCTTTGCATCCACACATCTTAGATCCATCTCTTTCTCCACCAAAGGCACAANTAAACAAGAAATCTAAGATAGATATTGCATTAAAATCAAATCCAAAGCATAAACAAGGTTTTTGCCAAAAATGGCTAAAAGTTAATGCTAAGAACAAGAGATCAAAAGATGATAAGAAAAATTAGGTCTAAAGAGTATTTATGGGGGGACCCATACAAAGAAGGAAAAAGAGTTCGTCTGGGGTTGGATCGACGTGTTCGTCGATCTGTTTCGTTGATCCAACACCCAAAATAAATATGGATCGACGACTCATCGATCCTGGACTTCGATCCGGTTCATGGTCTTGGCTTCTGGTTCGGCGTGGTACGTCGATCTGGTACGTCGATCCGACTCCCTGGAATTTTAGATCGACGAGACTACGTCGATCCATCTCATAGATCCATGCCCCTGGAAATCTGGATCGGCGTGGCTCGTCGATCCGTTTCGTTGATACGTGTCCCTGGAAATCTGGATCGGCGAGCTTCGTCGATCTTCTACGTCGATCTGCTGCCAAAAATCTTCTTCTTCATCTCTTTGTTGCTCCTTGTCCCTCCAAGTGGTGTGCATCAATCTCCAAGTCCATCCTCAACTCCCAAGCGTCCTTTTCACCTAATAAGGTCCCAAAACATGCAAAGAACCATGCAAAACATGCAAGAACATTCTAGGACTCTAAATGAACAAATGCAACACTATAATGCTATATTATGCTCTAAAATGATGATAAACTTACACTATATGTATGCTAAAATGATGCAAAATATACATATATCAATGATGAACACGTCTTCCTCCATTGACTTAGCATTGATTAGAACATCTTCTCTGCTCATAGTCCTGAAGAGATGATCATTTCCACCCCATTCTTCAGGCTTCACATTTTTCTTAGAATTCTCAGCCAATGCCTCTTGAACAACTTGCTCTTTAGAATCCAGCTCTTCTCCAGGGATCACAGCAATACATGAAATGTGCTTGGAAATTTCAGTAGTAGGGACAACTTTGTATAACACTTCTTTGTCAACATTAGAGAAAGATATTCTCTTATTGGGCATTTCTACAATAGCTCCTACTGTTTCCATGAACGGTCTTCCAAGGATGAATGGTATGCTAGACGTTCTGCTTACTTCCACAACCTGAAAATCAGTTGGCACCAGGCAACTCCCAACCTTGACAAGTAAGTTTGGAATTGTACCATATGAGACTGCGGTAGAATTATTGGCAAATTCAAGAGTCATGGTTGAAGGGTGAATGTCAGCAATCCCCAGCTTCTCTGCAATGTCTTTTGTCATGAGGTTCACGCTAGCTCCTGAACCGCAGAGGGATTGTTTAAACTCAACTCCACCAAAGGAGCATGGAACTATAAACATCCCAGGATCTTCAACCTTAAGCAGCTGCTTCATTGGCCGTGTTTCCCTTGCTTTGTGAAAGAGTTCTTCCATCTCTTCAAATGTTTCTCTGTTATTCTGGAAGAAGGCACATAAAGGATACCTCTCATAAGCTTCATCAAAGGAGAGCTCCTTGGAAATCATCTCCACCTTCTTGTTGAAAGCAGCTAGTTTCTCTGCACTAATGGGCGGCCTTAGGTGTTTGGGTAGATGACGATTTGGAACCTTGGCCTTGTAGACTTTCTCCAGTGCAACATGTGAAGTTTCAAGTGATGTCTGAGAGTGGTGTTGATCGACACCCAGCTGGTGTCGATCGACGCTAGACGTTTGTGTTGAAGATACTGCGTTGATCGAGCTCGATTCGTCTTGTTTCTGCTTGGGTGTCGATCGACACACAGTAGTGTCGATCGACATCGACTCTGCAACATCTTCTACATCTTCAAACTCCTCGATTTCTTCAGTACTTAACCCTCTTTTCTGTGCAGGCTGAAAGTTCCCTTCATTCTGGACCTTGATGGCATGCACATGGTGTCTTGGATTCACGTCTGTTTTTCCAGGAAGAAATCCTTCTTGTCTCTTCAAATCTCCAGCAGTTTGAGCAACTTGAACATCCAATTGCTTCATATGAGTACCTAGAGACTCAATTTTTCCATTCAGATCCGTGTACAAAGCATCAATCTTCCCATTGAAGTCCACTGTCATCTTCTATTGTCCTTCCAGAATCTGCTCTATCATAGAATCCATCTTATTGTCTTGTGCAGGAGGTTTCTGGTAAGAAGATGAACCATAGCTTCTCTGGAAGTTGTTGTTCTGAAAAGGCTTCTGATAGGAAGAACCATAGCCTTGCTGATTGTTGAACCTCTCTCCTTGAAAACCAGCACCATTGATGTAGTTAACCTCTTTCTCCTCAGGCTCAAAAGTCTCCACTTCATTAGCAAAATGGACCTGCTTCTTTCCCATCAAGATGTCCAGCTTCTTGTTGACTTCAGCAATTTGGTTTCCTCCAGCTACTCCTGCGTTTTGCCTTCTCTCGAAGTCTGCGTTCTTGGTGCTGTTACTAGAAGCCAAATTCTCTATAAGCTCTATCGCGCCTTTTGGAAATCTGGTGTTGAAGTTGCCATTGCTCGCAGCATCTAGGGCCATCTGATATCTCCAGTCAATTCCGCGGTAGAATATACCGATAAGCTGAGGCTCGCTGAATCCATGATGTGGGCAGTCCCTCTGGTAAGATCTGAACCTCACCCAAGAAGCCTTGAACGCTTCAGTGGGTCCTTGAGAGAATGTGGTGATCTTCATCCTCAGCTCCTCGGATCTCGCATCATCAAAGAAATTGCA
>JAHZTW010000001.1:374535981-374547744 GCA_020283515.1 Alliaria petiolata
TTATGTCTGAGTAGTTTACTTTCGTTGGGTGTTCTTTAAGGGGATCTATGGAGAATTTCATTAACTGTTGTTGAACCGATTGTTTAGGGCGAAGATTAGGATTTTCAGTCTCACCTTATTCGTTCTTATTGCATGAGTCTGGCGTCATGAACTATATTCTGATCGCAGGGTCTTGAGAACGACGAATGTCATGAATCTCAGATCTAGACCAAAATAGGGTAGAGAGCATCCTTTAAAAGATGTCTGAATGTTTATTGTCCCGATCCTATTGCGTGTTCGTCTAGGACGCAGGATATAAAAGTATACTTGTGGAATGGAAGTTCGCAGATCGACCTAGTTTGATGAAGTTAGGTTGTTAAAACCAGTGAATCAGTTTGGGGAAAATCGCCTAGTCTCGCTTGTTTAACTTTTGTGTGTTTGATTCCTAGTTAGAACCCCATAGATTTCCCGAGAAAATTCCCAACGTGTTCGCCCCATCTGCTTTTACATCGAGATTTACACACTTCAATATTTACTTTTCCTGCACTGCTTGCTTGATTTCCTTTTTACAAGTTCTTAAGTTTGATTTTCTTTTCCCGTTGGTCATAGAAGAAATTGACAACCTCCTCTATATAAGTCGTGATACTGCTTTCTTTATTTTCTGCAAAAACCGTGACACTTACCCCCAAACCCCAATTCTCTGCGTCTTTGGTTGCCCTGATTCTTCTATTTTGCAATTGAACTCCTCCTTGTGGATCGATACCCTAAGTACTACAACGCGCGCTGTGAACTTGCAGCTTAGGGTCCTACAAATTCAAAGCCTGACGAGTCCGCAAAGAAATCTTCCAAACTCAGACGACTATTTAGACTCCATCAAGCTTTTGGCGCCGTTGCCGGGGAGGCTGCATTTCGCTGTCCAAGACAAAGGTCAGGATCACAACTCAAAGACATTCTCTTCTCTAACTTCTAGATTTCTTTCTATGAGTTTCAGGAACTACCATATTATGGAGCATACAAGGAGCAGTCCCTGCATGCCCCCTAACTCACGCCTACCTGCAGAACTTCTGCACCATCTTCGGAGACCGCCGCCGACACCGTAACCACACGAGCGCTTCACGCCTCACCCACAAGGAGGATTCCCACCTCCTATTATTCACGGAAGCGAGAGTCTCCACCTCCAGACGCCACCTCCTACTCAGAACGATCAGAAAGTCACACCTGCTCCCTTGTATCAACAACTGGAGAACCTTATCGAGGCGATAACGGTAATGACTGATTATCAAGCTAAGTCTGAGAGATCTTTGCACGCCCGGATGGACCCTATCCAGTGTAAAGTCTTCCACAAGCTCCAGGAAGTCGCCAACAACGTAAAAGTATTGGAGAACCGCACTTTTGGCAACATCAACAAACTATCCAGAACTTCCGAGGACTTGGCAGATCACATAGGGGTCCTGAACCGCGGACTAGGCGATGTCTGCGCCCTGAAATACGAGTTCGAGGAAACTCATGGGACCACCTACAGCATCATGGGCCGAATGCATAAAGACATCCAGGAGAGGGAACGCGCCCAACATAAGGTTGAGTCACAAGTCGAAGACTTGAGAGACGAAGTCGAGAACATGGGAAAGGGTTAAAAGAAAAACGAAGCCATCTTGGCTAGACTGTCCAAGGAACAGAGGAGGCTTGACGGGCTCATCAATAAGCTTATAGTAGAAAACGAAGCCGAGAAAGCACCCTGTTGTTTCGTCCAGCCCCATCTGATGCACGAACCGACCCTTCGGGAAGAGTCACCCGAACTCACTGAGGACGGACCTGCCGCAGGTGTCATTATCCACGTGGAGAGACCTCTTACGCTGCATATCAAGAGGGAAAGGTTGGTAGAATTCCACAAGAAAGTGGAGGGAATCCCGGTAAGCATAGGATTCGATGAAGCATGGGAAAGCTATGGCTTAAAAGAATATTTTGAATACAGCTAAGAGAGCAGGAACGAGATCAAGGTTCACTTTGTTCAAGCCAGACGTTCAATCCCCTCTGCCAGAGCCGCCTACTTCTCCCTCGCCGAGAAATACGAGAGTTACACCAATAGGATCGCTCGAGAGAACCTCGGCGAGTTCGACGAGGTAGTTCGAAGCCTTCCGTCAGGTATCACATTCACTGAAGCATGGACAGAGCATCTTATTGGGCACTATTTCTGTGAAAGCAATGAGATCATGCTGGAGATACAAGACCTTTTCGCACGAGCAAGGTCAGGAAGGGCACTTCGCACACTGCACAAGACGAGGAGCCTTGGTCGATTTCTCGTCACGTGCAAAATCAAGGGAATCAAGGTCGAGGCATTATGCGACCCCGGCTGGACTATTAGCGTTCTACCTACCTACGCGGTGTGAGAACTCGGGATCAGGCACGCCTACACGACGGAAGTAATTATTGGACTGGCGGATCAATCCTTCGCTGCCCCGAGAGGAGTCATTTATGATCTCCCGGTCATCATTGGCGATTGTAGAATCCCGGTAGACTTCTACATAGTCAAGACACGCCAAGAAGAAGCTGCACCTCTCATCTTGGGATGGCCGTTCTTAGCCACTGTAGGAGACATCATGGATTGGCCAAACAGGCGAATCTCATTTGCCAATATCGACAGAAAGAAGTTCTATCCCGCGGTACCTTACACCATGGAGAAACACCTTCTTGAGAAGGATGAAGATGCCATCATAGAGAGACTCGAGGAGCCTTTAGCAGAAGAGGCCGCGCAGAAGGCAAAAAGACCTTGCCTAAGGTCGAACTCCACCTCCAACTAAGCTCCCAAACTACCAAAGTCTAGCTAAAAGACTCTAAACAAGAGCGGCTCAATGGGAGACAACCCATTTTAGGTATTCTCTTTCTCATCTCTTTAACCATACTAATTTTTAGTTTTGGTTTCTTCTTAGTTTACAGCATTTTCATAAACCCCAAAAGCACAAAAAAATCAGAAAAACCAGAAAAGACCAAAAAAATGAAGAAGGAAACCCGAAGAACACTCACCGGGCGACGAACCGCCCGTCGGCCGGCCAGAAGGAGCCTGGCCGCGCCATGAGCCACGATGGCGCGGACGAAGGACGCTCGGCCGCGGCCGCGACAACCCGTCGCGCGGCCGGCCTTCGTCTGAAGACGTTTCCGTCCCGACCTCACCAAACCGGACCTCCTTCAACCTGTTTCAAGCCTTTCAAGTATCCTCCTTGATTCAATGGCCTGAACACGACCTAAAGACCGCAAAGATCACTTCCACAACCGCGGCACATTGCTGTTGCATCAAAGATGGCGAGACAAGACAAGACTCCATCCAAGTCAAGTCAAGTTAATGATCCATCTCTCTACTTACTTCGTCCAGCACGTTCAACGGACCTGTATCCACGAAAACGAAGAAGAACACCACGGTTCCAGAGGATGAAAACCGTAGTGCAAGCTCCAGAAGGAAGAAGATGCAACTTCCTTCACCAAACCGCGAAGAGGAAAGTTCCCGAAGACTAGCTTCTCTCTTCCGCGACCGAGACCTTTACCGAAGCCAAGTAAGGATTTCATATGGCATTGAAGTTCATACTAGCAACACCTGTCTTCCGGGATCCCGAACAGATCACTGGATAGGCCAGCATAGACCCAAACTTCAAGTCAAGTTTCTGAGGTGACGCAATCTTCAAGACGCAAGGACGGAAGATTTTCCATCTCTCATTCACGGTGTTATCAAAGGTCAAGGAACCAAGACGAGTACTCAACAACCGGAGTACCTGTTCTTCACATCAAAGGCGAGCCAATCATCACCACCAAACGCCTATCACCATCCTCATCCATCACCCACACACGCCCACCACCACCATCCGAAGCAAGGAAGCTCAACCGCGCAACACATTTCCTTTCGAGCTAAGTTTTCGATTTCTTTTGTTCAATCAAATCGATTCTAAGCAGGGACATAAGGATAATGATCAAGTCCTTAGCTCAATCATACCACACGCCCATCCACCCATACCAAACCCAACGCCACTTTCAAGTAAGTCTTCACAAGCTTGTACTTGAATTTACCTATCTTTTTCACCTCAACTCGATTTAAACAAACTGGGGACAGTTTGATTTAAGTCTGGGGGGGTTTCTTATATTACTAATTATGCTTTTATTTGATGAGTCTTATGCATACTTACATCATTTATCGAGTCGTTTTATAGAGTCAAAACTTTTTTTTTTTTTTGTCGGAAACTATGAACTTTGCTAGGTACAAGTCACTTTGAACAAGGAACCTTAATGACCATTCTCACGGATTTAGAAGCAAGGTTTACTAAGTTGAACACGGCGAGTGGATCATTCCAGCGGAGAAAGTTCTAATCTCTAGAGTACTCGAAGGATCTTGCGTTGACTCCGCACCTAATGAATCAAATCTTCTCGTCAAGGGGCTTGAGGTACTTCGAACTTTGCTCCTCTTTTAGACTCTAGCATGACTAAGTAGATGCAATGCAACCTCTCCTTGATCTTCCCTTGTTATAGAAAAGAAAAAAAAAAAAAAAAGAAAGGTTTTAGTTTGTGAATGGCAACCAGAGTTCCTTAAAGGACAATGACGGTTCGCAGCAATCATGTAAACTTCAAAGAAGTGATCATTCTCAAGCTAAGAAGAAAGAAAAAAAAATGGAATAAGAAAGTCGATAGAAAAAATAAAATGATACCCTAGAAAAGTAGGGAGAAATCGACTAAGGGAAGAGAAAATAGGAGAGTTGTGTCTGAAATGTCTATGTCTAGATGTTTGGAAGAGAAAGTATAATGTCTCGTCGACCAATACTCCCTCGATAGAGACCGCACGCCTAAATGAATAAAGGAGTCAACAAGAGGGAGCTCGAAATACTCAAAGGGACCATGAAGCGTATCCGGGAAGGGTGAAAAGCTCAAGGTAACTAGACCCAAACGCCTTGAAGCTGAATTCCGAGTTATGTGGCTCAACAGGTCGATTGCTAGACTTGATGAGTTCCCAAGTATTGGTGAGTTTCCACGTTTTCAAACCTCTTTTCCTTACTTAGATTTCTGTTTTGTTTGAGGACAAACAAAGGTTTAAGTCTGGGGGAGTTGATAACATGCATATTTTACCCATTTTTACTATCATAAGTGAGTGCTTTAATAAGCATTTCACTAAGGTTTTGATGCATAAACACTAGATTTCGAGTATTTGGTTGTTCAAGACTCTTTTCAGGTAATCTTAGCAAAAGACGCATATTTTGGAGCAAAATGGACAATTCCGGAAACAGTGCCCGAGGACAGAAGTTCAACACCAAATGAAGGCCTTCCCACCACGAGATCAAGCTCATATTTGGAGACAAGGTAGCCTTATCAGCTGTCTTTCACCTCGAAGTGGTTTGAGAGCAATCCCACGGTTGGATCTCAAGTTATGAAGGAAGCAAGAAGGTCCGTCAAGCACCCGGAAGGACGAGCTGGCCGCGCCACGGCCAAACCAGACGACCAGTGGCCGCGCCACGGCCAGTCGCTCGCGCGGCCAGGCCACTCACGGATTCCCGAGCCCATTTGAAGCCCAACTTAAACCCGCAGCCGTCTTATGCAAGCCAAGACCTAATCCACGACCTAGGGCACTTGAAGACCTATATATACTCGACCTTTAGGTTTTTTTTAAGAGGAGAGAGGGAGGACCACTTAGCATCACAAAATTCTCTTGTTACAAACTTCTCTTGGCGGCCGCGAATCTTTGATTCGTGGTTTCCACTTTGTTCTTTGAGGGAGATTGATTTGTTCTTGAACCCTCTTTTTTTTTTATCGATTTATACAAGTTATGCTTTCATCAATCACGTTTTCTACTTCTTCTTTTATGTCTGAGTAGTTTACTTTCGTTGGGTGTTCTTTAAAGGGATCTATGAGGAATTTCATTAACTGTTGTTGACCCGATTGTTTAGGCCGAAGATTAGGATTTTCTGTCTCACCTTATTCGTTCTTATTGCATGAGTCTGGCGTCATCAACTATATTCTGATCGCAGGGTCTTGAGAACGACGAATGTCATGAATCTCAGATCTAGACCAAAATAGGGTAGAGAGCATCTTTTAAAAGATGTCTGAATGTTTATTGTCCCGATCATATTGCGTGTTCGTCTAGGACGCAGAATATGAAAGTATACTTGTGGAATGGAAGTTCGCAGATCGACCTAGTTTGATAAAGTTAGGTTGTTAAAACCAGTGAATCAGTTTGGGGAAAATCGCCTAGTCTCGCTTGTTTAACTTTTGTGTGTTTGATTCTTAGTTAGAACCCCATAGATTTCCCGAGAAGATTCCCAACGTGTTCGCCCCATCTGCTTTTACTTCGAGATTTACGCACTTCAATATTTACTTTTCTTGCATTGCTTGCTTTATTTCTTTTTTACAAGTTCTTAAGTTTGATTTCCTTTTCCCGTTGGTCATAGAATAAATTGACAACCTCCTCTATATAAGACGTGATACTGCTTTCTTTATTTTCTGCAAAAACCGTGACATTTACCCCCAAACACCAATTCTCTGCGTCTTTGGTTGCCCTGATTCTTCTATTTTGCAATTGAACTCATCCCTGTGGATCGATACCCTAAGTACTACAACGCGCGCTGTGAACTTGCAGCTTAGGGTCCTACAAATTCAAAGCCTGACGAGTCCCCAAAGAAATCTTCCAAACTCGGACGACTATTTAGACCCCATCAACAAGCCATTTGAGAAACCTCAAAATCCATAAGGATGAGAGAGTAACTCATAAGTCGTGAGATAATCAAAAACAAGAAAAGGAAGAAGATTTAAGAAAATAGAACTAAGCTATATAACTTTTAAACTTCAAGATTGCATAAAAATAAAAGCTTTAAACAAGCTTCAATGGTGGAGAATACAAAGTCTCGGTTTTTGAAGAAGAAGAAGACATAAAATAAAAAGTAGAAAAGCTTTAAACAAGCTATCTCTTCTTGATTCTTCGGGCAGTCTCCACATCGGGCAAGGATTTCGGGGTCATGTCGTTAAGGCTTCCCTTCCTTGGTACTTGAATCGGGGACTTCCCGTTTCCTTGCTCCGATATCCGTCCTTTGGCCATCATCTTGTTGGATCTTCACACCAAGGTTCTCCTTTCGGGACTAAGCCGCTACTACTCGTCTAAATCGACCTCGTGTCATGATCCATGCTCGATATTACCGGCTCATTCTCCATTTGTGACCTCCCTCCTTGGTCTCTTCTTCGGATCATCCTAAGCACCTGAAAACGCACTCCAAACATGCAAGACTATGCAAAAACCTAACCTAATGCATCTAATCCTAACATGAGCGGAAACGTGATGAAAGTTATCACTAAAGTGCAAGAATGAAGTCCTAACTATCATGAAACATGTACTAAAATCATGCAAATTACAGAGATATCAACACCCCCAAACTTGCCTTTTTGCTTGTCCTCAAGTAAAAGCCAACCGGAGGGGTAAGGTTTTAAAATAAAAGATGTAAGTTCGAATGCAATACGCCATTTAAAGGAAATCAACTTAATGTCTGAGTTCAGGTTTCTAGGATGCAAGTCGAATTCTACTTATCTAGAAAGCTTTAGCCACATTCATCACAATAATCAAGCGAAATCAATCCCAACTTAGATGCACATTCAAATTCCCAATTCCCTTTCACATTAATTATGAAATTTAAAACGTGGATCTCATTCATGCCTGCCAGCTAACTCATTTGGCTCAGGGTAAGGTCACGAGCTAAGTATAAACTCGTAGCGCGAACGGGTTAAGTGTTTAATGGGATCACTCTTGAAAGGAACCTTCTTAATGCAAAATGCTAAGGGTAAAAACCAATGGATGCATACAAGGCTAGACTTCCATCTACCCAGAACATCTATTTCGTCTCCTACCCTATTCTAAATTGTTCCCTCCTAAGCTACCCGTTGCCTTGGCATTTTGCCTTAAACCCGATATCATTCCTCGATTTTACCTCTCCTGGTCAATTCTGGGGACTTCTTCTTTGTTGGAGACCGGTTTCAGCTTTCTGGCTTCTTTGTTGCGTTCCTTGCGTTTCACCTTTGGTGTTGCTGGCCGGATTTAGACTTTGTTGATTGGCCTTCTTTCGCTTTCTTTTGAAATCGACTTTTTCTTCTTTGTTTCCAAGCCTTTTTGGTGCTGCCATCTCCTTAATACATGTCCCCGTCTGACTCCTCGGTTTCCTTTCTTTCCCTTCCGTCAGAATGTGACCAATCGAAATACATCTCCCCTTTTTCCTAGCTTACCAAGCAATATCGGCCTCCGATTTTGGTTTTAAGCCGTTTTAGTAACCAAAGCACTTAACATAGTGTTGACTCGAGATGTGAGCCAACGGCTACATGGAAATCCAACCTTGTCGATATAAACCCAACACTTTTTGCCTAAGAAGATTCGAAAATGGTGCAATGGCCTCACATGCTCTCACAAAGGTGTTTATTTGTTTAAAAACAATGGTTTTGGTTCAGGGTGCGGTCTGGTACTTGGACTAGCAAGAGGGTGGTAAAAAGGGAAAAGAAAGTCCAAGTGAAATCCATGAGCTATTTGACAAATATGAACGAGATAATTAGATTTTCAAATTAACGGTTCAAGTTTATTAGGGAAATGGTTCAAGTCGCAATGCATCAAGTCAAAACTGAATTTCACAGGACAAATTCCAAATGTGGTGCTGCCTTAAGCTCAGTCTAATTCAAAATGCATCAGACAAACAAGAACTAAGGCATTGAATTCATGACTTAAAAATGGCTATTTACAAGGATTCGTTATACTTAACACCTTATGCAAATGCTTGTGAATCCTAAGTGAATGCACGCAATTCGGCCAGAGTATGTCGGGATCCCGTACTTCTTCTTCCCGACGCACGTGTGGGTGAACGTACTATCGCCGCTCGGCTGGATTCTCCAACTGGTCTCTTTCCTTCTCTCTTTTCTGTTTGGTATTCTCTTGATCTCCCCAGAACAGCTCCGCTTCTTGTTGCTCCAACCATTGTGCCTATCAATCAGAAACACTCGGAAGTGTGTAAGCACAAGAAAAAGCTCTAAGAATAGAGACTATCTTGCATGTATGTTTAAACCTAAGGCAACTCTATTCATGACTAAAGAGAGCCAAGCAAACATATTAGAGTATTACTAGATCGGGGAAGAGTCTAAATTGACAAGATGAAAGACGTTTTTTATAATTCATTTCTCACAATCTCGGGTTTAGATTAACATGTAATAGATAAAAGGTGGAAAAGGGGATTTCTAGAATCTTAGCATTTCGAAAGAATTTAGCCGTGAAGATATTCTTTAAGAATGGAAATGCCATAATTCTGGAAAATCCTAAAAAAAAACCTAAGTCTTATGCAAAAATTATTTACCAAATATTCCTCCATCAAACTCTCAAATCCCTAATGCAACAAATTCCAACAATCCTAGAAAATACTTAATCATATCGTTTTAGAGCGGATTTTTACCTTAGCACGATATTTGCAGAAAAACTTTTGGAAGGATGCAAGAAATCGAATTGCAAAATTAAAAGCTCTAGACAATTTTCTGGTTTTGAGAGTGATGGAGAATGTAAACGAGAGAGGTGAGAGTTTTTATAAATAGGAGATGTGGGGGAGAGAAAGGTTTGACTAGGGTTTCTTGGTTTGGGGAATAATTGTCGGTTAACACCAACCAAGTATTCTTGCCTTATCCGAAAAAGTGGGCCATAACTTGAGCGCTTTTTTCGGATTGGCCAAGCCCAAATACCCTATTACCTGGACGACCATATCGGGTTGACTCCGATATGGTGTGATTAACGTTACGGATATCGGCTTGTTCCTGATATGTGACCACCGTGATGGTTGTCTAGCTTGGGCTTCGTCCCATATCGGCTACACACCGTTGTGCTTGCCCGACAGAGAATGCCTAGGGACAATATCAGGGTGTTATCCCGATATTACATCCCGTTATTGAGCTAGACAGCTTCTCCATTGGTTTTAGCTCCTCTTATGTGTAAGTCTCCCCACCTTATCCTTCATTGGATCCTGAAATCATTAAACTAAACTAGGAAAAGCATTAATATGTACATTGATAATCTTGGGGTGCCTCCCAAGAGCGCTTTGTTTTGAGTCACTTAGCTTGACTTTTCTTGATCATCTTTTAGTGCGAAAGGGGGAAATGAACACCCCTCGATCCTGTGGGAGGATCCTTACTTTCCTTGATCATTGTGATGAAGTCGGCCAGAGATACATTGGAAGTTCCCTCTTTGCTTGCCTTAGAGCCCTTTTGATTGGTCAAATCAGTGTCCTTTATCACCTTAAGGTAAGCAAAGGGTCTAACTTTTCCCTTGCATCTCAGCTTGTATCTCATCTCACCACAAGCAGAGAGAACAGGTTTGAGAGTCATACCTTCCAGAAGATCACCGAGGGTCGGTCCTCTCACATAGGACTTCTTGCAAGTGATCACCTCTTTTGTTTCTTCTTGGACTTCTTCTGGTTGCCCTTCGAATATTGCATTGAGACAGACCCCATCAAAGCTAGCTCCATCGTAGCATATTTCCAAAGATGGATCCTTGGGCTTCTCAATCGTCTTCTTGAGCACAAGGGAGTATGCGTGTTCCTTCTCATTGATTTTCTTCCCTTTGGTATCAAAGTGCATTACCAAGCTTCCAGTTAGTCTCAACTCTACCTTGCCGCTTTTGCAATCAAACATGCATCCGGCAGAGGCTAGGAAAGGTCTTCCCAACATGAGAGTTTCCTTGACATCTTGGTCCATTTCTATTACCAGGAAGTCGCTCGGCAGTAGCACATTCCCAAGCATGAGGGGTAGGTCCAGCAGCTTCCCAACAGTTTTCCTTTCACTTCCATCGGCCAGTGATAACGGCTTCTTGCAGTTGGTATAGGTGTCATACCCGAGACGCTTAGCCGTGGCGAGACTCATTACATTGATGCTTGCTCTGAGGTCACACAGACAGTTTTCAAAGGTTATTCCTCCGAGTGTGCATGGCAGAGTGAATGATCATGGATCTTCGAGTTTCTTCACTACTAAGGCTTCTTCCTTAGGTTTCTCTTCACGAGCTGCTGCATTCCTCCCTATCGTTGCCATTGCATCAGCATAGAGCTTATCCTTCAAAGCTACTAGGAAATCTGGAATAGGCTTGGTCTCATCAGTATTGTTGAAGAGATCTTCAACTTTATTCAATGTTTCAATTAATTCGGCCTCTTGTTCCTCTATGAGACGTTTCTTATGCTTGTGGGGGTATGGCATTGGCGGTTCATAGACTCGCAAGAATGGTGCCTTCTCTTCAGAGGTCGTCAGATTTTTAGAACTCCCTCCCCTTCTTAGGATGTCGATGTCCGCATCGACTTGAGCCCGTTTTGTAGAAGTGATATCGGGAAGATCCCGTTTTTCCTCGTCGAAAGTGGTGATCATTTGGCAATACTCCTTTTGGATTCATGATGGATTTTCCAGGAAGGTTGCTTGCTTGGCTTGTAGATGCAATGCTTTTGTTGTTTCAAGTGTCTTGACACGAGCGGTCAAGTCTTCAATCTTCCCGGATAGTTCCGTGTGGACACCATCAATCTTGTTATGTACTTCAGCAAAACGTTTGTGCATATCCGCCTGGATATGTGTTTGACCTTGTAGAAGTTGCTTCAGAGTTCCCTCCAAGTCAAAGCCAGCTTGAGCATTTGGGTTTCCTTGTTGTTGTTGGAATCCAGGAGGTGCACCGGCTTGATGTCGTGGCGGATAGCCGTTTTGGTTTTGGAACCGTGGTACAAAGCCTTGTGGATTCGTGTAGGTCACGAATTGTTTTGCTCCTCCTCCTTGTTGCTG
>JAHZTW010000001.1:374597870-374648912 GCA_020283515.1 Alliaria petiolata
CATGATTAGTGAGTAGTTCTTTAGGAACTTAGGGATGGGTTAGATTTAGGGATTTCTAATGGTTCAATCTTGCAATCTAGGTTAGATTCTTTCATCTCTCTTCTTATTAAGTGATTCTTAATGCCAAATAGCTAATCTTTGCTATTTTGGATCATATGCATTTCACACACCCACCAAGTGTTTGATGAAATGCTTGAACCAACTTTATAAGAGATTTACATTCCTAGCCTAAAACATCATTAGTTGTCTAGGGTGTTTATCATGCTATTTAGACTTGAATTTAATGCTTGCTTATCATTTTAATGCTAAAACATCATTAGTTCATTAGGGTGATTAGTAAAGGGATTATTGTCACACATCATGGATTAGTCTTTATTAGTGTTCTAGGCATAGAGATAGCATGTTTGAATTGTTTAATGATTGCAAGGTTGGCCATTTAGATTCCCAAATCAATGATTCCATCCCTAGGTTTCATTTTTAGTAACTTGTTAATCTTGATTAGTAGTAAATTACTTGATTAGTGATTGATTAGTGATAATTAAGGTTTTAGATCATCTAATTAGTCTTGTAGTGTCTCTCTTAGGTTGTAGTTTGCTTTCAATAATATCTTGTCACCTTGAATTTCTAATTTGGCTTAGCTTAAATAATTTCATGTATTCCTAGTGATGTTAATCTCTACCCCTTTGGATTGATACCTAAAATATTACAATGACAATGCTAAGCTTTAGGATTGATTAAAGCCCTGAAAAAGCTAGTTATCAGTATGCATGGCAGAGTGAATGATCATGGATCTTCGAGTTTCTTCACTACTAAGGCTTCTTCCTTAGGTTTCTCTTCACGAGCTGCTGCATTTCTCCCTATCGTTGCCATTGCATCAGCGTAGAGCTTATCCTTCAAAGCTACTAGGAAATCTGGAATAGGCTTGGTCTCGTCAGTATTGTTGAAGAGATCTTCAATTTTATTCAATGTTTCAATTAATTCGGCCTCTTGTTCCTCTATGAGACGTTTCTTATGCTTCTGGGGGTATGGCATTGGCGGTTTATAAACTCGCAAGAATGGTGCCTTCTCTTCAGGGGTCGCCAGATTTTTAGAACTCCCTCCCCTTCTTAGGATGCCGATGTCCGCATCGACTTGAGCCCGTTTTGTAGAAGTGATATCGGGAAGATCCCGTTTTTCCTCGTCGAAAGTGGTGATCATTTGGCAATACTCTTTTGGATTCATGATGGATTTTCCAGGAAGGTTGCTTGCTTGGCTTGTAGATGCAATGACTTTGTTGTTTTCAAGTGTCTTGACACGAGCGGTCAAGTCTTCAATCTTCCTGGATAGTTCCGTGTGGACACCATCAATCTTGTTATGCACTTCATCAAAACGTTTGTGCATATCCGCCTGGATATGTGTTTGACCTTGTAGAAGTTGCTTCAGAGTTCCTTCCAAGTCAAAGCCAGCATGAGCATTTGGGTTTCCTTGTTGTTGTTGTGGGAAGCCAGGAGGTGCACCGGCTTGATGTCGTGGCGGATAGCCGTTATGGTTCTGGAACCGCGGTACAAAGCCTTGTTGATTCGTGTAGGTCACGAATTGTTTTGCTCCTCCTCCTTGTTGCTGTGGGTAGGTCTGGTCTTGAGGATTTGTGACGTTCGTGCTTCTATAGGGAAGATAGTTGTTTGGTTTCCAATTGTTATACCCTCCTTGAGCGTTGATGTAGTTGACATCTTCATACTGAATGTCCTCCCCTTCTTGGACTTGAGTGAGTTCTTCAACGAAATGGACCTCCTTTTAAGTTTGGACAAGTAGTAACTTGTCAAGCTTCTCATTGAGCTCTTTGATCACCTTCCGGCTTCCTTCCACTTCTTCTTTGGAACCACGGTTGGATCTGTCATAATCTTCGTGGTAAGAAGAGTCACTCTGAGCTAAGTTTTCAACTAACTCGAGACCGTCTTCAACGTCTTTAGCTAGGAAATTTCCATTGCTCGCCGTATCGAGCAGCATCCAAATCTTGTGAATGACACCCCGATATAGTGTACTGAGGAGTGATTCTTGGCTGAATCCATGGTGAGGGCACTGAGTGGTGTAACCTTTGAATCTCTCCCATGCTTCACCAAAAGTCTCGTTGGATTTTTGAGTGAAACCACTGATTTCGTTCCTCAATCGGGCTGTTCTCGATGTGGAGAAGAACTTCGTCAGGATTGCCTTCTTGCAGTCTGCCCACGAGGTAATGGATCCGTGTGGCAGTGTCTTTTCCCATGCGTGTGCTTTGTCTCCCAGTGAGAAGGGAAACAAACGCAGCTTGAATCCATCTTCGCTTACTCCATTGATCTTGGTCATAGCGCACACACGGTCAAACTGGTCGAGATAGTCAAGTGGGTCTTCCAAGGGCAGACCGAAGAACCGGTTGTTCTGCACCAATAGAAGAAACAAGCATCTACAACGTCCCTATTGAACCGTAAGATTCTTAGACAGATGGTTAGTCTTAGCCTAAGAGATCAAACTCTTGTTCATAGATCCGGCTAAGCAAGCACGTGATGTTCGTGTCAAGCCGCCTAAGGACTTTATAATAGATGGCCAAACTAGACTAAGCTTTGGGAACGATAAACAAGAAAGAATCTAACTTTATGTTTTAGCTAAGCAAAAAATATAAATCTGAGAGTCCCTTGGTCCTTTTAACCCATCAAGGTCCTAAAAAGACTACTCACAAGCCATTTGAGAAATCTCAAAATCCATAAGGATGAGAGAGTAACTCATAAGCCGTGAGATAATCAAAAACAAGAAAAGGAAGAAGCTTTAAGAAAATAGAACTAAGCTATATAACTTTAAAACTTCAAGATTGCATAAAAATCAAAGCTTTAAACAAGCTTCAATGGTGGAGAATACAAAGTCTCGGTTTTTGAAGAAGAAGAAGACAGAAAATAAAAAGTAGAAAACGTGATGAAGAGATAAGAGTGAGGGAGTAGGTATTTATACACAAAAAGGGAAAAACATAAACGTTGGGACTACTTTCCCGAAATGGTACTATTTTGGCTTTTAGCGTTTCGGGCTTACGTCGTTATGGACGAGCCGAAACGCTATCTCTTCTTGATTCTTTGGCAGTCTCCACATCGGGCAAGGATTTCGGGGTCATGTCGTGAAGGCTTCCCTTCCTTGGTACTTGAATCGGGGACTTCCCGTTGCCTTGCTCGGATATCCGTCCTTTGGGCATCCTCTTGCTGGATCTTCACACCGAAGTTCTCCTTTCGGGACTAAGCCGCTA
This sequence comes from Alliaria petiolata, assembly GCA_020283515.1. Taxonomy (NCBI): domain Eukaryota; kingdom Viridiplantae; phylum Streptophyta; class Magnoliopsida; order Brassicales; family Brassicaceae; genus Alliaria; species Alliaria petiolata. The sequence continues at coordinate 374,601,115 of JAHZTW010000001.1, forward strand.
CTACTCGTCTAAATCGACCTCGTGTCGTGATCCATGCTCGATATTACCGGCTCATTCTCCATTTGTGACCTCCCTCCTTGGTCTCTTCTTCGGATCATCCTAAGCACCTGAAAACACACTCCAAACATGCAAGACTATGCAAAAACCTAACCTAATGCATCTAATCCTAACATGAGTGGAAACGTGATGAAAACTATCACTAAAGTGCAAGAATGAAGTCCTAACTATCATGAAACATGTACTAAAATCATGCAAATTACAGAGATATCAATAGATCTGGTCTTGTGGATTGGCGACGTTTGTGCTTCGGTAAGAAAGGTTATTGTTGGGTCTCCAATTGTTGTAACCTCCTTGAGCATTGATGTAGTTGACATCTTCGTACTGAACGTCCTCCCCCTCTTGGACTTGAGTGACTTCTTCCACGAAATGGACTTTTTTTGAGTTTGGACAAGTAGCAACTAGTCAAGCTTCTCATTTAGCTCTTTGATCACTTTCCGACTTCCATCTACTTCCTCTTTGGAGCCACGGTTTGATCTGTCGTAGTCTTCGTGGTAAGAAGAGTTACTCTGAGCTAAGTTCTCAACTAGCTCAAGACCATCTTCTACGTCCTTGGCTAGGAAGTTTCCATTGCTACCCGTATCGAGCAACATTCATATCTTGGGAATGACTCCTCGGTATAGAGTACTGAGTAGTGACTCTTGACTTAACCCATGGTAAGGGCACTGAGTTGTGTATCCCTTGAATCGTTCCCAAGCTTCGCCGAAGGTTTCGTTTGATTTCTGAGTGAAACCACTTATCTCGTTCCTCATTCGGGCTGTCCTCGATGTGGAGAAGAACTTGGACAAGAAAGCCTTCTAGCATTCTTCCCACGAGGTAATGGATCCTTGTGGCAGAGTCTTCTCCCAAACATGTGCTTTGTCTCCCAATGAGAAGGGAAACAAACGCAGCTTGAAGTCATCTTCGCTTACACCGTTGATCTTGGTCATGGCGCATACACGTGTCGAATTGGTCGAGATGGTCAAGTGGATCTTCCAAAGGCAAACCGAAGAAACGGTTGTTCTGCACCATGGAGATAAGACCGCTCTTGATCTCGAAGTTATTGTTCAGGACTGGTGATGGCTAGATGTCGTGTCGGCTAGCAGTCGATATCGGTGCATCTCCCGCACCGATTTGCCGAACAGCTCGCTGTGGAGCTGCAACACCAGGCTGTCCTCGTGCGCCTTGGACTCCTTGTGGACCTTGAGGTCCTTGCTGGCCTTGTTGGGCTTGTGCAACAGCTGCGCCGGCAGCTCCTTGAGCATCTTGTTGGTTTTCCATCGTCACATGGTCTGCTATATCGGCTTGTTCCCGATTACGTCTGGATGATCTTTCGATCTGGTGAATATCGTCGATCTGGGGAACAAGATTTTTTGTACCGTGTGAGCGCAGGTTCATGTACCTGTCAAAACAAAGAGATGGCAGAAATGTGTTATATAACAAGAAAATAAAAACTTGTCCTTGTAAAGACCTAAAACCGAAATGATGTAGGAACAAGGGGACTTGTTCGTACAGAGATAGACGGTGGTGAATCCTTAATTGGCCTGATGGCTCTCCTTGAAGTTTCGGTGTAGATGGTGAATGATATGGATCAGATGGAACCTGTTAACTGGCCTAAAGGCTCTCTTTAACAGATCAATGTATGGAACGAATGACAAAGTAACCAGGGGGATTGATGGACGCCACACAAAGGATGAAAGCTTTGTGATAAGTCAGAACTCAGCTTCAAAGGAATCACACCAGAGAAGAAGAGAGGTTAGCCGGCGGCTAGGGTTTTTCTTAGCAAGAAGAATGCATTTTTTATTGATATTCTGTAAAAATACATAGCTGAGAAGGAACCTTATATAATGGTTCGGCAGCTGGGCGGCTTCTTTGGCCAAAAATTAATACAAATAAGGAAATTACTAAACACAACAAAATAGGAAAAATAGCTAAAGAAAACCAACTTAAAAACAAAAGGAAAAGTTCTGCAAAACAAAAAGAACAAACCGTGAGTGATAATCATAAGGACAACACTTACCTTGGCTTTTAGATTGATGATTCTAGTAGCTTAGAAATGATAAACACGGTTGCATCCTTGTTCCCTTGTAAGACCGGCAAGAAAGAAACAGCTTGATCTTTGTCTTGCAAATAGAAGTCTTCTGGTGGTTCCTTAGCGTCCTCAATGTCTTGATGTCTCCTTGTTCCAGTAGAGTCGAAATCTTGAGTGAACTCCAAGTCTTGAGCTTGTAACTCATCGGCTGGTCCAATGGGGGTTTCTCGCGTGATCTCTCCTTTGAGTAGCTTCTGTTTGAGTTCCTCATGCTCGATAAGTGTAATGAGACTTTCTATGGACTTGTTAAACTTCTCCCTCAGGTTCCTGGTGCCGAATCTCGTCCTTGGAGTAAGTCCCATTGTTGGTATAGTAATGGCGCCTCCCTCATCTCCAGTAAGGTTGCCATCGATGTCCTCATCATTCCCTCCCCCTTGGAAAGGTTCTGTCCTCAGAATGGATTCATCTGCATGAAAGGGAGCTAAATCAGCAACATTGAATGTAGAAGAGATGTTTAACTCACCTGGTAATTCGATTCTGTAAGCATTGTTGTTGATCTTCTCTAGCACACGAAATGGGCCATCTCTTCTTGGTGAAAGCTTGGACTTCCTCTGGTTTGGAAATCTTTCATGCCTCATGTGTAACCAGACCCAATCTCCAGGCTCAAACGTTAGCTCCTTGCGCCCTTTGTCTGCTTGTTGCTTATACTTCTCTGTTTTCTTCTCCAAATTCTCCCTAACTCTTTGATGCAGCTTCTTCACGAAATCTGCCTGTGTTTCTCCTTCTGCACTAGAATAAATAGCTTGGGGCAGGGGTGAAAGATCTACTGGAGTCAAAGGATTAAACCCATAAACAACTTCAAATGGAGATTGTTTAGTTGCTGAATGCTTAGCACGATTATATGCAAACTCAATGTATGGTAAACAAGATAACCAATTCCTTAAATTCTTACCCACCGTGGCTCTCAACAGTGTGGAGAGAGTACGGTTTACTACCTCTGTTTTCCCATTTGTTTGAGGGTGGCAAGTTGTTGAGAAAAGCAGATTAGTTCCCAACTTCCTCCAAAGAGTTTTCCAAAAATGGCTGAGGAATTTTGTGAATCTGTCCGAGACTATTGTTTTTGGAACTCCATGTAAACGAACTACTTCTTTAAAGAAGAGATCAGCAGTCTGTGTTGCATGGGATGAAGTGAGCCATTTTGGAGAACTGTCTACAACTACAAAGATGGAGTCTTTGTTGTTGATCTTTGGCAAACCTATAAAAAAATCCATGGAGATGTCTACCCATGGTAGGTTAGGAATAGGTAAAGGCATATATAAACCATAGGGATGTGACATGGATTTAGCCTTTAAACAGGTGATGCACTTGGCGCAGAGCTTTTCCACATCTTTCTTTAGATGTGGCCAGTGAAAGTGTTCCATTAGAACACTTAAAGTCTTGTCTCTGCCAAAATATCTCATAAGGCCTCCTCCATGTGCTTCTCTGATCAGTAGCTCTCTCATTAACCCTTGGGGAATGCATAGCCTTCGGTCTTTGAATAAGAACCCATCTTGTTGGTAAAAGGCTCTATAAGCAGCTTTGCTTGTCTCCTTGAAAACATCTTGAAAGTCTGGATCAGCTTCATATAGTTCTTTGATATGCTTGAACCACATGACTTTGGCCTCCATTAAAGAGATCAGAGCGTGTCTCCTGGACAAGGCATCGGCCACTATGTTCTCTTTCCCCTTCTTGTACTTGATTACATAGGGAAAGGTCTCCACGAACTCAAGCCATTTGGCGTGTCTCTTCTTAAGAGTGGTCTGCCCTCTTAGGTGTTTAAGCGTCTCATGGTCTGTATGGATAACAAATTCTTTAGCTAAAAGATAATGTTACCAAGTTTCAAGAGATCTTAATAACGCGTAGAGTTCCTTGTCATAGGTGGGATAGTTGAGTGAAGCTCCACTCAGATTCTCACTGAAGTAAGCTACTGGTTTCCCTCCTTGAGTCAACACGGCTCCTATTCCTGTTCCAGAAACATCACATTCAATCTCAAAAGTTTGTTCAAAGTTTGGTAATACCAGAACAGGCGCATGTGTTAAGCTGTCTTTGAGCTTGTTGAATGCGTCCTCTTGAGCTTGTTCCCACTTGAATGCGGCATTCTTCTTTATGACCGAGGTTAAGGGTGCAGCAATGGTGCTGAAATCCTTAACAAATCTTCTGTAGAAGTTGGCCAAGCCGTTGAAGCTTCTGACATGACCAATACTTGTTGGCGTAGGCCAATCTTGTATTGCTTTGATCTTCTCCTCATCAACCTTTAGTCCCTGTGAACTTACAACAAATCCTAGAAACACAACTTGATCAGTGCAAAAGATGCATTTCTTTATGTTTGCATACAGGTTTGAGGTCCTTAAAGTTTCAAGTACTTGTTCAAGATGGTGTAAGTGATAGGCAAGGCAAGTACTGTATATAAGTATATAATCGAAATATACTACTACGAACTTACAGATGTATGACCTCAGGACATGATTCATGAGACTCATGAATGTACTTGGAGCGTTTGTAAGACCAAATGGCATGACTAGCCATTCGTATAGCCCTCTCTTTATCTTAAAAGCGGTTTTACACTCATCTCCTTCCTTCATCCATACTTGATGGTATCCACTTCTCAAATCGATATTTGAGAAGATTGTAGCTCCATTGAGTTCATATAACATGTCATCAAGTCGTGGGATAGGGTGGCGGTACTTGATGGTGATGTTGTTGATTGCTCGGCAGTCTACACACATCCTCCATGATCCGTCTTTCTTTGGTACCAGCAGTACAGGGACAACACACAGGCTTAAGCTTTCCCTGATGTATCCCTTAGACATCAAATCTTGTACTTGTTTCTCCAATTCCCTCGCCTCTTCAGGATTTACTCTATAGGCAGCTCTATTAGGTAGGGGTGCTCCTGGAACTAAGTCGATTTGATGCTCTATTCCTCTGATTGGGGGTAGGCCAGGTGGTGTTTCTTCTGGAAACACATCGTCAAACTTGTTGAGAAGCTCCCGAACAGCTTCTGGTATGTCTTGTTGTTCCTGACCTGAAATCAACCCTTCTTTGAAGATCATTAGTAGCACCTGTTCTTTGGATTCAAGAGACTTTAAAACAACAGTAGATGTTACATATAGGTTAGTTTTACTTACCTTAGACCCCTTAGCCATAGCCGTATGCATCTCATGTACTTGTTGAGGTGTAAGTGGCGCCAGGCTATGCTTCATGTTGTCGTGCATGAATGTGTAGAAGTTGGTACGGCCGTTGTGTAGAGCTTCTTTATCAAACTGCCACGCCTTTCCCAGTAGCAAGTGACCGGCTTGCATAGGGACTACATCGCATATTACTTGGTCTGTGTACTTCCCAATACTAAAGGGGACCGTAACTTGCTCAGCAATTTTGAGCTCAGTGTCATCGTTTAGCCACTTGAGCTTGTAAGGTCTGGGATGCTTAGTCATCGGTAATCCTAGCTTATCCACCAAGTATTTGCTTGCAACGTTAGTACATGAACCTCCATCTATGATTAAGCAACATACCTTAGTGTTTATAGTGCAGCGTGAATGGAAGATGTTCTCCCTCTGTATTGTCTCCGGTTCAAAGAGAACACTGAGAGCTCTTCTCACCACTAGAAGCTCGCCTGAGTCTGGATAGTCTACTATGTCTTCCTCAGATCCCACAGCTTCATCTTCTGCCTCATCTTGCGATTCATACTCGCCATTAGCTTTGAGAATCATAACTCTCTGATTGGGGCAGTCTCTTGCATAATGTCCTTTCCCCTGACATTTGAAGCAGGTAATGTCTCTAGCCCGTGGATTAGTAGCCCTACTAGGTTCTGATTTGTCGCTTTTAAACAGGTCTGGTGTAGCTTTCTTAAACCGAGAATCCACTTCAATTGACTTCCCCTTGTCTATATTGCGTTGAGGTGGGGGATTCCAGGTTGCCTTGCTTATGTTTGTAGAAGTCGTCTTCTTCTTGATGTGTTGCTAGGCCTGAATATGGTGAAGCAACTCATCCATGTCGTGGTAGCTCTGTCTCTCAACCTTCCTAGCTATTCTGTCTAGAAGGCCATCAAGGAACTGTGCCATCAAATCCTCCTCTCGTTTCTCAATCTCTAACCGATTCTTAAGAGTCTCAAACTCTTCATAGTAGTCTTCTACAGACTTATTCCCTTGAGGGAGCTTGCGAAACCTCTTCTGTAGGTCTCTGTGGTAGTAGGCAGGTACATATCTCTTCCTCAAGTTGAATCTCATGTCTTCCCATCGGATGATTTGACCGTGCCTGTGTCTTCTCCTCTCGGACACGTCTCTGTCCCACCAAGCTAAGGCGCTTTCGGTGAGTTGTGCAGCAGCTAGGGATACTTTCCTTGCTTCAGAGTAGTTGTAGTACTCAAAAATGTATTCCATGCGCTTCTCCCAGTCTAGATAAGCGTCTGGATTCACTTTTCCAGCAAAGGTTGGGACTGTAAGCTTGATGTCTTTGCCTCCTTCCCTTTCCCTGTCATCTCTTCGGTCTCTGCCTCGATTGTGTTGACCTCCATAGTTGTTACTATGGCCTGCAGGGTCATAATGATCATCATCCAAGTCTGGCATGTCATCATCTTCATCCTGGCGTGCTCTCTCGTTTGCTCTTTGAGCATTGGCACTGCGGATGGGGTCTCTGCGTACATGAGCAGGTGGTTGTGCAGGAGCTGGTGCTGGTGGATGCTCAATGTGGTCCACACGCTCTCCTAGTGCAACCTGGCCGTTAGTCAACTGAATAAGGCTATCTTGGATTCCGGCAAGTATCCTGGTGAAGTCGGCTGGATCAGCAGCTTCTCCCATTGCTTTCCTGTGTTAAGACAAGTAAACAAAAGATCAAGTGCAGAATGTGTGGTATAACAAGTAAACTGAAACTACACACTTAGCTAAAACACTCAATGACACAGAATGATACGCATTCTTTTTTTTTTTGACTTAAACTGAATGCAATGACTACCTAAGCGGTTCTATATGTGATTAATGAATGATACTTAGCCACCGAACAAACTAAAACACGTCCTCAATGATATAAACCAAAGACAAAGTGCAACAGAATGAGTAAACGGCTAAGACTGAAACTCGCCCTGGGCAATTAAACCGGAACCGGGGAACCAAACCCAGACCGACCTGAAAATCAAGGTTTGGTTCGAACCGAAATAACCAATAAAACCCGAACGATTCTCATTTAAATTTGATAAGGTTCTCGGTTCGGTTCGGGTTAAACACGAGAACCGAACGGTTATCCGAAAACCCGAACCAAACAATTAAATGTTATATATTTTGATTTTTTTTATCTGATTATTGATAAACCTAATTAAAAAAAAAAATCTTATGCGCCTCGCCGCCTCCTTTCTTCTGCGCCTCGCCCCTCCTTCTTCTCCTTCATGATTCTTCTTCTCCTTCTCCTTCTTCTCCTTCATGATTCTTCTTCTCCTTCTCCTTCTTCTCCTACATCTCCGATTCTTCTTCTCCTTCTTCTCCTACATCTCCTTCTCCTTCTCCTCCTCCTCCTTAACTTCTTATGAGATCTTTCTTTTGCTTCTCATATTTTTGATATGAGACGCCCAGATCGTAGTGCGTTGGAATCAGGTTTCGGAGAAGCTGAGAAACCTCTTCGGAGAGCGTAGAGAGGAGGCTCGATCCGACGCCAGAGAAGCTGAGGAGGCTCGACGCGGTTCCGGTTTTCGAGTCCTAATTCGAGTTTTCAGGTCCAAATTTCGGATCCGAACCGAATCCATTTGTTTTTCGGGTTTTCCCCGGTTCGATCCGATCCGACCCAACATGGAACAGACCCGACATGGAACCGACCCGACCCGAACCAAAAAAACTCCGGTTCCTATTTGGGTCCAATACTAACGGATCCGAAAAACTCGGAACCGCGTAGACCCGGCCCGAACCGACCCGCGGACTCGAATGCCCAGGGCGAACTGAAACAAACGAATGCAGCACGGTTCCAAATAATAACTTGATGCAAATAAAAGCAATGAACTAATGCAAGAATACGGAACTAGGTCTAGTTTTTTTTCTTTTATGTGGATCTATAAGAACAGCAGCAGATCGGAATAAGAACTTAAACAAAGTAAGCAGAAACAAGATTTTTTTTTTTTTTTTTTATATGAAATCAACAAGAGCAGAAACAATTCAAATAAACATAAATTGTTTTTGATTTTCTAGGCTTATGAAGAACAAAACAAAAGCTGTAGATACTAAAGAAAACGATAGGTTTCACCTGATGCGTGGAGCCTAAGCTCTGATACCAGATGATGTAGGAACAAGGGGACTTGTTCGTACAGAGATGGACGGTGGTGAATCCTCAATTGGCCTGAAGGCTCTCCTTGAAGTTTCGGTGTAGATGGTGAATGATATGGATCGGATGGAACCTATTAACTGGCCTAAAGGCTCTCTTTAACAGATCAATGGATCGAACGAATGACAAAGTAACAAGGGGGATTGATGGACGCCACACAAAGGATGAAAGCTATGTGATAATTCAGAACTCAGCTTGAAAGGAATCACACCAGAGAAGAAGAGAGGTTAGCCGGCGGCTAGGGTTTTTCTTAGCAAGAAGAATGCGTTTTCTTTATTGATATTCTGTAAAAATACATAGCTGAGAAGGAACCTTATATAATGGTTCGGCAGCTGGGCGCCTTCTTTGGCGAAAGTTAATACAAATAAGGAAACTACTAAACGCAACAAAATAGGAAAAATAGGTAAAGAAAACTAACTTAAAAACAAAAGGAAAAGTTCTGCAAAACAGAAAGAACAAACCGTGAGTGATAATCATAAGGACAACACTTACCTTGGCTTTTAGATTGTTGATTCTAGTAGCTTAGAAATGATAAACACGGTTGCATCCTTGTTCCCTTGTAAGACCGGCAAGAAAGAAACAGCTTGATCTTTGTCTTGCAAATAGATGTCTTCTGGTGGTTCCTTAGCGTCCTCAATGTCTTGATGTCTCCTTATTCCAGTAGAGTCGAAATCTTGAGTGAACTCCAAGTCTTGAGCTTGTAACTCATCGGCTGGTCCAATGGGGATTTCTCGAGTGATCTCTCATTTGAGTAGCTTCTGTTTGAGTTCCTCATGCTCCATAATTGTAATGAGACTTTCTATGGACTTGTTAAACTTCTCCCTCAGGTTCCTGGTGCCGGATCTCGTCCTTGGAGTAAGTCCCATTGTTGGTATAGTAATGGCGCCTCCCTCATCTCCAGTAAGGTTGTTATCGATGTCCTCATCACGAAATGACTATCTTAACCCCAAATGGCAACGACGCCAATTGATAACATGCTTTTGCCACCTGTTATAGAGTTCAATGACCCACCACTAACCGTTGCAGTATAGTGTATGGGGTATCAATCCATTTGGGAGTGTTAGTAAACAGATCGGCTATATCGGTGTCACAAATCAAGTTCGAAATGGCAAAAGGTTGAGCTTTACTACTAGAAATGATTAAAGACTAGATCTTGTGTCACACAAGACCATAAAAATGTAAACTTTAGAATACTTGAGCAAGAAGTAATGATATAAACGGTAAAAAGATAAACTTTATAAATAAAAGAAGGATCAAGATGGGTTTTATTAACTAGGTGACTCTCGGATTATTTATCAAGCTAAAACTTTTGGATCACATCAAGACTTGGTCTTTAGATGGTGATTCTTAGGTAAAGGGATCCACAAATCGTTTAGCCCATGGCATTTGGGTCTAAACTTTTTGAATCTCTATCACCATAGACTAGCTCCCGCTTAGCGGTACAATATAAGAAACAAGCATGCTAAAACGTCTTTATTGAACTGTAAGACTCCTAGACAGATTGTCCGTCTGAGCCTAGGAAATCAAACTCTTGTTTATGGTTTCGGCTAAGAAAGCACGTGGCGTTCGTGTCAAGCCGCCTATAGTCTTTAGACTAGATGATCAAGCTAGACTGAGCATTGAGAATGATAAACAAGAAAGAATCTAACTTTATGTTCTAGCTAAGCAAGAAATCTAAATCCGAGAATCCCTTGGTCCTTTTACCCCATCAAAATCCTTAAAAGGACTACTCACACGCCATTAGAGAAACCTCAAGATCCATAAGGATAAGAAGGTGACTCATGGCTTGCAAGAGAGTCAAAACCAAGAAAAGGAAGAAGCTTTAACAAGAAATGCTATGAAACAAGACTTGGTAACTTCAAAATATCATAAAAGATTCAAGCTTTCAAACAAAGCTTTAATGGGGAAAGAACTAAGAATTTTTCGGTCACAAGAAAGACAGAAAATAAAAGTGGAACGAGAGAGAGAGATAAGCGTGGGGGACAATGTGTATCTTTACACAAAAGAGGACAAACCCTAAACGTTGGGACCACAAGCCCGAAATGGGTAATCTTTTGAACTGTAGCGTATCGACTTCATGTCGTGGAAGCAAGCCGAAATGCTGACTTCTTGTGATCTTCGGGCAACCTCCATATCGGGGAACGATTTTGGGATCTCGCCGTTGTGAAGTCTGTTGCTTGTTGCTGATATCGGGCTTATGCTGATGCCTTGCTCTGATATCCGTCTTCAATGAATCGTCTTGCTGGACCTTCATTCCGGGGTGCTTCTTTCGGGACCAAGTCACTGCTACTCGTCGAGGTTCGTCCATGTGCTTGCCCGTATCGGCTAAGAAGCCGTGATCCATGCTCGATATCGTCCGTTCTCTCCCCTTCTTGACCTCTCTTTGGACTTTCTTCTTTGGAACACCCTCAATACACCATAGCACTTGAGAAAACACTGCAAACATGCAAGAATATGCAAAGATCTAACCTAATGCATCTAGACCTAACATTAGTGGAAATGAGACAAAAACTAAGATAAAAGCGCATGAATGGGGTCCTAACTAGTATGAAATGCAAGTGAAAAAGGTGTAATTTACAGAGATATCATGCTTGGACGCACATTTCGAGCAGATGTAGTCGCAGAGAAGGGCTGTCCAAGGTTGTGCAAGCACAAGTTCGCCGAGACTTCCATGGACGGTTATCAATTGGAAGACATAAACAAGGCGATTGGAACAACTAAGGTGAGAATTAGTCTTCATAAATGGTTATTTTTGTATTTGACATGAGTTTTATTTTTTAAGTTATATTTGTGTTGATAATTGCAGGATATCATTAACATCTTGTAACCTGACTCGAACGAGGAAGCTCTTATGGAGCACATCGTAAGTGATGATTGTGATGATTGATGGGGTCGCAATTGTCTTCCAAAATAGGATGACTTCTTGGGGACTCGTTGAGCTTTTAAATTTATAAGACCCTAAGCTGTAAGTGCACAGCGTGCGTTGTAGTACTACTACTTAGGGTATCAATCCACAGGGAGGAGGTCAACTGCAAAACAGGAAAATCAGGACAACCAAAGACGCAGAGAATTGGGGGTTTGGAGTAAGTGTCACGGTTTCAGTAGAAAAGAAAAGAAAGGCAGACACGTATTACATAGAGGTGGGTGTTGACCAACTCTATAACAAACGGGAAAAGGAAATTCAACTTAAGGGTTTGTAAAAAAGAAATCAGCTGAGCAGTGCAGAAAAAGTAAATATTGAAGTGCGTAAATCTCGATTGAAAAGCAGATGGGGAAACGAACGTTGGAGATCTCTTCGGGAAATCTATGGGGTTTTAACTAGAAATTAAACTCTCAAAAGTTCAGACAAACGAGGCTAGGCGATTTTCCCTAAACTGGAATCACTGGTTTTAACGACCTTGACTCTCTAAAGCTAGATCGATCTATATTATGCAAAGTGCGCAGGTATACTCTCGCACCCCACGGCCTAAGCAAACACGCAGTATAAATCAGGACAATAAACGTTCACGTCTTTTTCTTAGGCATGCGTGAGCATCCCAGAAGCGTTCGCTCCACCAAACTAGTTTCGGATATGAAATTCAGCACGTTAGTGGTTCTCAAGACTCTAAAATAAGACTCTAGTTCATGACGCTAGAATCATGCAATAAGAACAAGTTTAATAAGAAAAACCCTAATTTACGGTCTTAACAACCGTTTCAAGAACAATTAATGAAATTCCCCATAGATCCCCTTAAAGATCACCCAACGAAAATAATCTACTCAGACATGAAGGAAGGAGTAGAAAACGTGATTGATGAATGCATACTTGTATAAATCAATAAGAAGTAAGAATGGTTCGTACAGAAATCGATCTCCCTCAAAGAACAAAGATAGGGATCGAGAGAGAACGAGATATGCGGCCGTCGGGACCGAAAACAAAGGAACCATAAAAGAACTTGTTAAAACTTCGAACTCTCTAAAAGAAACCCTAAACATCGAGTATATATAGGTCTTCAAGTCCCCTTGGGCGTCATTTAGGTCTTGGCTTGCATAAGACGGCTGCGGATTTAAGTTGGGCTTCAAATGGGCTCGGGAATCGTCAGGTGCCCGGCCGCACGAGCAAGGGCTCATGGCGCGGCCACTGGTCGTCTGGTCAGGTCGTGGCGCTGCCAGCTTGCTTTTCCGGATGCTTGACGGACCTTATTTCTTCCTTCATAACTTGAGATCCAATCGTGGGATTTGACTCAAACCACTTCGAGGTAAACGACATCTAATAAGACTACCTTGTCTCCAAATATAAGATTGATCTTGTCGTGGGAAGGCCTTCATCTGATGTTGAACTTATGCCCTCGAACACTTATTCCGGGAATGTCCATTTTGCTCCAATATATGCGTTTTTTGCTAAGATTACCTAAAAATAGTGTTGAAAAACCAAATACTCGAAATCTAGTGTTTATGGATTAAAACCTTAGTGAACTTCTTATTAAAGAACTTATTTATGATAGTAAGAATGGGTAAAATATGCATGTTATCAACTCCCCCAGACTTAAACCTTTGTTTGTCCTCAAACAAAACAGAAATCTAAGTAAGAAAAAGTGGTTTTAAAACGTGGAAACTCACCAATACTTGGGAACTCATCAAGTCTAGCAATCGACCTGTTTGAGCCACGTAACTCGGAATTCAAACTCAAAGCATTTGGGTCTAGTTACCTTGAGTTTTTCACCCGTCCCAGATACGCTTCATGGTCCCTTTGAGTATTTCGAGCTTTCTCTTGTTGACTCCTTTATTCATTTAGGCGTGTGGTCTCATTCGAGGGAGTATCAGTCGACGAGACATTATACTCTTCTCTTCCAAACATCTAGACAAAGACATTTCAGACACAACTCTCATATTATCTCTTCCCTTAGTCGATTTCTCCCTAATTTTCTAGGGTATCATTTTTTTTTCTATCGATTTTATGTTCCGTATATATATTTTTTTCTAATTCTTAGCTTGAGAACGATCACTTCTTCGAAGCTTTCATGATGTCTGCGAACCGTCATCGTCCTTTGAGGAGAGGTTGCATTGCATCAAACTAAGACTTTGTTTTTTTCTTTTTTATGATAAGGGAAGATCAAGGAGAGGTTGCATTTCATCTACTTAGTTTAAAAGAGGAGCAAAGTTCGAAGTGCCTCAAGCCCCTTGACGAGAAGTTTTGATTCATTAGGTGCGGAGTCAATGCAAGATCCTTTGAGTACTCTAGAGATTAGAACTTTCTCCGTTGGAAAGATCCACTCGCAGTGTTCAACTTAATAAAACTTGCTTCTAAATCCGTGAAAATGGTCATTAAGGTTGCTTGTTCGAAGTGACTTGTACCTAGCAAAGTTCATAGTTTCCGACTAATAGAAAAAAAATGTTTTGACTCTATAAAACGACTCGATAAATGATGCAAGTATGCATAAGACTCATCAAAGCAAAGTGTAGTGAGTAATATAAGAACCCGCCCCCCCCAGACTTAAATCAAACTGTCCCCAGTTTGTTTAAATCGAGTTGAGGTGAAAAAGATAGGTAAATTCAAGTACAAGCTTGTGAAGACTTACATGAAAGTGGCGATTGGTTTGGTATGGGTGATTGGGCGTGTGGTATGATTGAGCTAAGGACTTAATCATTTTACCTATGTCCCTGCTTAGAATCGATTTAATTGAACAAAAGAAATTGAAAACTTAGCTCGAAAGGAAATGTGATGTTCGGTTTGAGCTTCCTTGCTTGATTGGTGGTGGTGGGCATGTGGTGGTGATGGATGATGGTGGTGATAGGCATTTAGTGGTGATAATTGGCTCGCATTTATTAAGAAGAACAAGTACTTCGGTTGCTGAGTACTCGTCTTGGTTCCTTGACCTTTGACAACACCTTAAATGAGAGATGGAAAGTCTTTTGTCCTTGCGTCTTGAAAATTGCATCACCTCAGAAACTTGAATTTTGGGTCGATGCTGGCCTATCTGGTGATGTGTTTGGGATCATGGAAGAGACGTGTTCCTAGTTTGAACTTCAATGTCATATGTAATTCTTACTTTGCTTCGGTAAAGGTCTTGGCCGCAGAAGAGAGAAGCTAGTCTTCGGGAACTTTTCTCTTCGTGGTTTGGTGATGAAAATTGCATCTTCTACCTTCTGGAGCTTGCACAATGGTTCTGGAGGATGAGACCATTGTATCCTTCTTCATCTTCGTGGATACATGTCTGTTGATCGTGTGGGAAGAAGTGTGTAGAGAGATGGATCATTGACTTAACTTGACTTGGATGGAGTCTTGTCTTGTCTCGCCGTCTTTGATGCAACAGCAACGTCCCGCAATTATGGAAGTCGTCTTTGCGGTATTTAGGACGTGTACAAGTCTTGAATCAGAAGAGAAATTGAGTTTTCAACCTGAGAAGCATCCAAAACCACACCAACTGCCAGGGTTGAATGTTTATGGTGAGGTGAAGAATACAAGGTAGGCCCAGATTTCGTTTTGCATAGAAAAATATGAGGATAAGATATTGTGTGAGGTAGTACCTATACAGACTGGTCATATACTGTTGGGGAGGCCTTGGCGATTCAGTTGCAGAGTACAACATGAAGATTTTAGCACCAAGCACACGTTTGGATACAAAGGCAGAAGCATTAGTTTTGTTCCTTTGAAACCACAAGAGGTTTATAAAGATCAGTTTCTACTGAAACAAAAGGAGATACTGATATGTGTATATTTTGCATCATTTTAGCATCCATATAGTATAAGTTTTTCATCATTTTTAGAGTCTAATATAGCATTATAGTGTTGCATTTGATCATTTAGAGTCCTAGAGTGTTCTTGCATGGCACTTGCATGTTTTGCATTGTTCTTTGCATGTTTTGGTACCTTATTAGGTGAAAAGGACGCTTGGGAGTTGAGGATGCACTTGGAGAATGATGCATGACACATAGAAGGGACAAGAGGCAACAAAAGGATGAAGAAGAAGGTTTCTGGCAACAGATCGACGAAGCAGATCGATGAAGCTCATCGATCCACTTTTCCAGGGAGCCAGATCGACGAAGAAGATCGATGAAGCTTCGTCGATCCACATTTCCAGGGAGCCAGATCGACGAAGAAGATCGATGAAGGTTCGTCGATCCACATTTCCAGGGAGCCAGATCGACGAAGAAGATCGACGAAACACGCCGAACCAGAAGCCGTGACCAAGAGCACGGATCGACGAAGAAGATCGACGAGTTGTCGATCCGTTTTATTTTTGGTGATGGATCGACGAAACAGATCGACGAGCACGTCGATCCATCACCAGACGAACTCTTTTTCTTCATTTTCATGGGTCCCCCTATAAATACTCTTTAGACCTAATTTTTATCTTAAGTCTTTTTCTCTGAGTTCTTAGTCTAAACTTCTAGCCATTTTTGGCAAATACCTTGTTTATGTTTTGGATTTTGAGTTAATGCAATATCTCTTTTAGATTTCTTGTTTATTTCTTCTCTAATCATGTTTTGCTTATCTTCTCTCTTTGATTTGATGGGCTTAATCATGATTAGTGAGTAGTTTCCATAGGAACTTAGGGATGGGTTAGATTTAGGGAATTTTATTGGTTCAATCTTGCAATCTAGGATAGATTCTTCCTAATCTCTTCTTATTAAGTAGTTCTTAATGCCAAATGGCTAATCTTTGCCATTTTGGGATCTTAGGCATTTCATCCACCCACCAAGTGTTTGATGGAATGCTTGAACCAACTTAATAAGAGATTTACATATTCTAGCCTAAGACATTAGATGTTTAGAGTGTTTATCATACCATTTAGACTTGTTATTAATGCTTGTTGATTATCCTAATGCTAACACATCATTAGTTCATTAGGGTAATTAACAAAGGGATTTGAGCCACACATCATGGTCTTATCTTGATTAAGAGTTCTAGGTATAGAGTTTGCTTGATTAGTAGCTTAAATGATTGCAAGAATGTTCCCTTAAGTTCCCAAATCAATGATTCCATCCCTAGGTTTCGATTTAGTATAATTGATAATCTTGCTTAGTAGTAATCATTGCTTAGTTTCTTGATTAGCTTCAATTAAGGTTTAGTTTCTTAGCTATTGCTTAAGTAGTGTTTCTTTTAGTTTGTGCTTTGGTTTTAATTATCATTTGTCACTTGAATTGTCAATTTAGCTTAGCTTAGATAAGACTTTGTATTCTTAGTGCAACCAATCTCCCAAGATGGATTGATAACCTCAAGTATTGCAATGACATGAGCAATTGAGGAATTGCTTGCAAGGCTAAAAAGGCTTGTATCAATTTGGCGCCGTTGCCATATTGGGATTGATTGGTCATTAAGATTTGAGTTTTGTCTTAGACTAAGTATTACTTTTGTGTTTATTGACCTTCCACTTTTCTAAATTTCAGTTTCTCTTGCATGCATTTGAGGTCAAAAGGGGACAACTTCCAAGGATTTCAAGAGATTGATCAATTGGAAAGGGTTGCTAGACTTGCAAGAAGGGAAGCTGCAAGGTTAGAGAGGTTGAGAATGGAAGAGCAACAAAGAGATCAAGCTCCTCCTATGAACATGGCGCATGAGCAAGCACCAAGGGGCAATGGAAACCCCTTGCATGCGCCTAGACAAGGGAGGACTATAGGGGCTGGTGATGCTCCAAACATTCACCAAAATCGATATGGTATTCAACCTCCACCGGTTCAAAACAATACCTTTGAAGTGAAGCCAGCTTTCATCTCTATGGTTCAACAAGACAAATTTCATGGGTTGCCAATGGAAGATCCTCTAGATCACTTGGACAACTTTGATAGAGTTTGTGGCTTATTCAAGATGAATGGTGTGAGTGAAGATGCCTTCAAACTAAGACTCTTTCCCTTCTCTCTTGGGGATAGAGCAAGGCAATGGGAGAAAACTTTGCCCCAAGGTAATATCACTACTTGGGATGAGTGCAAGGAAGCTTTCCTCTCTAAGTTCTTCTCCAACTCTAGGACCGCCAAGTTGAGGAATGAGATCTCTAGCTTCACTCAAAAGAACAATGAGTCCTTCAATGAAGCTTGGGAAAGATTCAAGGGCTACACAATGCAATGCCCTCATCATGGCTTCTCACAAGAGTCTCTACTAAGCACCATCTATAGAGGTGTTCTACCTAAGATAAGGATGCTTCTTGATACAGCTAGTAATGGGAACTTCTTAGGAAAAGAAGTAGATGATGGTCTAGAGCTTGTGGAGAATCTTGCCTTGAGTGATGGTAATTATAATGAGGATTATGATAGAGCTCCAAGGGGAAGTGAGTATGAATCTACAAAGAAAGAGATAAAGTCTCTTCATGAAAAGATGGATAAGCTCATGACCTCCAACCAAAGGCATGTTCATTTTGTTGGTGAGTATCAAGAGGAATGTGATGATGAAGCTAGGGCTCAAGAGTGTGAAGAAGTGGTCAATTTCGTGTCTGGCCAAGGAGGTTACAACAACAACTACAACAACAACTATAAGGGAAACAACAATCTCTCTTATAGAAGTAATAATGTTGCTAACCCCCAAGACCAAGTCTACCCTCCACAAGCCACTCAAAACAAGCCTTTTGTACCTTACAACAACCAACAAAAGGGCTATGCTTCCAACTCAAACTACCAAGGAGGAAACCAAGGCAACTATGGAGGTCAAAAGTACAACCCTCCACAAGACAATGTTCAGCTAATGCTTCAACAAATACTCCAAGGTCAAGCTCACAATGATGCTAACATGGGTAAGAAAATTGCTGAAATTCATACAAGAATGGATTCTTCACTCAATGAGCTTGCTACTCAAATAGGAGGTCTCCAACAAAAGTTCAAGCAATTAGAGAAAGGCAAAGCTTCTAGCTCCAATTCTCAAGGCACTTTACCGGGTAAACCCGAATCTAACCCAAAGGAGTATTGCAATACTATCTCCACTATTGATGAGGATGAATATGAGCTTGTTGTGCAAGAGTTTGAACACCTATTTGAGGATCCTTGTGATACATCTCAATTCAATGAGGACATTGAAGTTCAAGTTGGGGAGGTAACCATTCAAAATGACTCCATGGTTATTGCTACAAAAGTTGGTAAAGAAGTGTGTGATGAAGCCAAGACTTCTACAAAGGCAAGAGTTGAGGGGAATATAAGAGAAGTGGCCAAGAAGAGTGAAGAAAGAGCTTGTGATCTCCTTATCTATAAGCCACCACTCCCATACCCTGAGCGAATTTTAACTAAGGCACAAAAGAAAGAGCTCTCAAGCTTTAGAGGAAGTATGGAGAAAGTTGGTGCACCTTTGCCCAAGGGGGAGAGTTTGTCTCAAGTCAAGGATCAACTAAGGTTCATCAAAGACTTGCTAGCTAATAGGGAAGAAGTAGAAGAGCTGATGAAAAGCCTTGATCCACCAAGCACAACAAAGGATGCGCCCAAGACTATTCCAAAGCTCGGTAATCCCGGAAAATTTTTGATTTCTTGCTCTCTTGGGAACTTGAAGATTGATGAAGCTTTATGTGATTCGGGATCAAGTGTCAATGTGATGTCCCTTGAGTTGTCAAAGAGTCTTGGGATTACAAGCTTAAAGAAGTATCCATCACCTATCACCTTTGTTGATGCTTCCTCAAGGCAACCTATAGGCCTTGTAGAGGATTATCCATTGAAGATTGGTGAGTGTCTTATTCCAACTGACTTCATAGTCATGGAAATGGTTCAAGCAACGAGGCTGCCTCTACTCCTAGGAACTCCCTTCCTCAATACAGTTGGAGCAAGCATTGATTTCGCTAACAAGAGGGTGGTTCTCAAGAGTGTGAATGACAAGGTCTTCTATCCCATGAGGCTTTCTACCTTTGGTTCTTGTGGCACAATCACATGTGCTACTATGGAAATTGATGAAAAACCACCATACACAAAGGAGCAGCTGATGGGATTCACTTGTGTGATGCTGGAGGATAAAGACACCATGGACCACAATGAGTATGATGGGGCAAGCTTTGATGGTAAATGTCTTCTTGCTATGTTTGATGGGATCAATGTGAAGGGGCACGTAGTTGAGCCACCAAAGATTGCACGAAAGAGGTCTAAGAAGAAGAAGAAGGTGCTACAAGCTAGAACAAGCACCATGTTCATCAAGAAAGGAGAAAGAATCCCAAACCCTCTCCTTGATCACACTCTAGCCTAAAAGGTTTGCAAAGTCAAGCTTAGAGACTTTAAACAAGCGCACTTGGGAGGCATTCCCATGGTTATCCTTATGTATATATTCTTGTTTAGTACTATGATTATGTTTCCTTGAGTTTGTGTAAGTTTCAGGTTAAGTATAGGGGATCTAAACTTGAAGAGAAAAGTGTGGAGAAGGTCTCTGAAAATGGATCGACGACGAGGATCGATGAGACTCGTCGATCCATTTTTCCAGGGAGATGGATCGGTCAAGCAGATCGACGAGTGTTCGTCGATCTAAAATTCCAGGGAGCCGGATCGGTGAGATGGATCGACGAGGGTTCGTCGATCTAAAAATCCAGGAGCACGGATCGGCCAACTAGATCGACGAAGGACGTCGATCCATTTTTAAAAAAAAAAAAAAAAAAAACAGATCGACGACATTGATCGACGACCACGTCGATCCATTTTTAAAAATTCAGGTTTGCTTGACTTTTTCCCTTCCTTTGACCGACTTACTCTGAACCGAATCTTGAAATTTAAAAACCCTCTTCCCCCTTGTCTCTCTCATAAATCGCGTTTCATAAAGCCTAAGAACAAGAAAACTTTTTTTTCTTCTTTCTCTCTCAATTCTCAATCAAAATCTTTGATTCCAAGTGCATAATTCTCGAAATTGTTGGCTAATCTCTATTTCTTAGTGAATTTCGGCCATCTCTTTGCAAGGAAACAAGGTTTGCCTTCTTATCCTTCTACTTACTCTTGAAATTCTCCTTAAGCATGAATTGGGAATTTGGATTGATAGATAGGCTTTGAATGAGTTAATTGAGTTGGGTATAGTTGAATATTGGTTTGGGTAATGATTGATGAAGCTTTTTCAAGGATTTACATGGAAAATTTGGGTTTTTGAAAAGCATTTCTCTAGAATTTCAATGGGTTCCGAAAATTCAAATTTTTGCCTAAGTGATGTTCAAAATTTTGGAATTTGGTTTCTCTAAACTAGTTTTCCAATGCTATATATATAATTAGGCTAGAATCCTATTGAATTTTAACTCTTGATTACCTAGAGGAAGTTTAATTTTGAAATTCCTTGTTAAAATCCTTGTTTGCTAAGAGAGAATTTGAGTTGGGATTGTTTCTTGCTCCACCTCAATTGCCATAGAGTTTTAAAATTCTTGTAGCCTCCATGTAATTTCTAGGCTTGCATGTTTGTTGCTTGCAAGAATTTCAAATTTCTATGATGCTCACTCTTCTCCAAGATTTTCGGTTTTATAGGTGATACATGGGGAGAACAAGAGGTGATGCTAGCAAGAGGGAAGGCAAGAGGCCTGTGGTGGAAGAAGAAGCTCCCGAAGAGAGTCCTCCGGTTATGAGAAAGCTGTCTAGCAAGGGAGATGTTAGCAAGGAGAAGGCCAAGCAAAAGAAAGCTGAGAAATCCGTGGCATCGAACCCTACTCCTTCATCCATCTATAAGTCCCTCATGGAGATGCCTTTCAAGGGGACCAAATATCCGGATCATGAGCTGCTTGAGGAGCTGGGTCTCTTGGAAGATGTGACAGAAATTTTCAGAAACTTGGGGTGTGAAAGATGGTTCAACCGCTCTTACCCAAGCCACCAAGAGGAGACATGCCAATTCCTCTCAACTTTGAAGGTGATAACATCAAGCTCAGCTGGCATTGATACCGAAAAGGATGGGTTCGGATTCATCAAGTTTCGAGTTCACAACAAGTCATACAAAATGGGCTTCAAGAAGCTTGGTGAGGTGCTTGGTTTTGATGATGGGACAGGGATTGGTTCGCGGTTGAATGTTCAGAAGTCGGAGTTGGATAGGCTTTGGGGTTTGCTTGGTAGCGGGACTTACAAGACCGGGAAAGTTAAGAGCAAACTCATCCGACACCCAGCAATTCGCTATGCACACAAGGTACTAGCTCACACTTTCTTTGCCAAAAAGGAGGCTGTGATAGTAGCAGCTGAGGAGTGGGAGATGTTAGATGTTGGGCTTAAGGGAATAATCCGCTACCTCTACGACTATGAGATGCGAGGTGACTCTACCGGGAATGGCTTGGTTCAGATTTGGGTTGCCCATGCAGAGAGTTATCACAGCAAGGCTATAGCTAAGAAGAAGGATAGCCACCATCTAGCCATTGGGGGCATGATCACTCCCATCCTTGAAGAAGTGGGCATCAAACTAGGAGAACCCACAGCTGATGAGCAATACATAGACTCTTCCTACCTCATCAAGGGTCAATTTTTGGTGAAAGAGGGAAAGAGCTTCAGGTACAAGTTCAATGTGGGGTTGCTAAAGCAAGCTACGATCAAGCTACCATGCATTCATCTCACCACACTAAGGGAGAGGGCAAATGCAGCTTTCACTCCAACTGATGATCAGCTTGAGGACATTGAGACTTTCCCTATGGCCTATTGGGACACTACTCATGAGCCATACCAAGCGCCTCCCACCTATGGTAGTGAGAGGTACTTCTTTGACCCCTATGAGAGCACAAACCAAGGAGAGCCTTCAAGAAAGGCTCATGAGCACATCAAGCTTCTTCAAAGGTGGAACAAGTGGCAAGACAAAACCATAAGGAAGCTTGTGAAAACCGTCAAGGACATGGGGAAGCAAATCAAGTTCCTCACAGCCAAGGATCAAGGAGTCTCATCTTCAAGGCATCAAGGAGGTCAAGATGAGGATCAAGAAGGAGATAGCCACATGGAAGAGAGGCGCCACTCTTTTCAAGGAGTCTCTAGTGAGCCGAGAGGTGAAGATGAGCCACGCCCCTCCTCCCATGAGACTAGAAGGCGCAGGAAGAGAGTCATGAGATCTCCCACTCCACAATCAAGCAATCCATCCTACTCCATGGAGTCATCCTCCTCCTCCTCCATGCGTTTTTAAACAAGGTACCCATTCTAACCATTATATATACCATCTAGCTTTTATTTCCTTTTCATTTTGCATTGTTGAAATCTTCTCCAAGCTTGGATTACACAAGAGACTGTGTAATTTAAGTTTGGGGGAGTATGGTATTTGACATTGTGTTTTGTGAATCTTATTTTTCCTTCTCATGCATTTTGAGTCTCATGCATACATCTAAGGCATAGAAAAACCAAAAAAATGAACAAAATTTTCGAAAATTTCAAAAAAAAAAAAAAACATGTAGTTGCATTTTCATTTGTGAAATAAGTAGGATTGAGTCTAGCTTTCATATAGGATTGCATTCTTGCATAGGGGACAATGATGATTTTTCCTTGTAAGGTGCTTAGCTCATGAATTAGTTCAAGGCCCTAGTTATTAGTTGTTTGATGCTTTGTGTGCAAGCTTTGAAAGTTAAAGTTGAACCCTACTTGGACCTCACCATTTGCAACTTAAGTTTTAATTGAAGCAAGCTTTGAATAGCAGCCAACTCTATTGAACTTGAACCTAATTTTGACAAGTAATTATCATGGTTATGCATTGCTAGAGAATTTGTGGATACCACATACATATTTGGGTTATCTTCTTTCCTTTTACCACTCTTGTTGACCCAAATAGCCGACTTGCATCTTGAGCGGTTAAAAACGAATTCCCCAAACTAAGCTTCCTTTGAAACCTCTTCCTTATTGAGTGCATTAGGCCTTTTTCCATCTTGTGAACTTAGCAAAAAGTGTTGAGTTTAGAGCGACAAGGATAGGCTTTCATGTAGCTAGCTCGCATACAATGAGCTAGATGATAGGTTAGGATTCTTGGGTGGGAAATTTGTTTGATATTTGATGAAGAACAAGAAGTTTGGGCGAAGTTGTGGTTGTGAAAGGGGGAAAAACGAAAATATTTGGGACAAGTGTTGGCAATGTATAATATGCTCTAAGTATTAAGAAGAGAAAAGAAATCCTCTAGAAAAGTTAAGTAAGAGAGCCAAGAAAAAGAAAAAAATATGGCTAAGTTGTTATGAAAAGAGGATAGCAAGTTGTAATTGAAAAGAGAAAGAGCTTGAAGTAAAAGTGTGCCAACACTTGAGGTTGTAGAAGATGTTTTCCCCAAGTATTTGAAAGAAGGAAAGGGAGAAAGTGGTTTGAGCTTATGGGTTTGGCAAATTGCCTTGTAGTGGGTAGCTTAGGGTGGATTTGGTGAGTGAGCTTAAAAGAGAAAATGAGAGTAAGAATGATTGTGTTACAAGGGGTAGATGGAAGTTTGTCCTTGTATGCATAGGTTGCTTTTTACTCTTAGCATTTTGCCAAAGTTCACATGTTCATAGAGAGATCCCTTGCAATGGAACCCCAAGAAGTTGAGATCATTTTTATCTCAAAACCATACCCCAAAAAACAAACCAAGTTTTCTAGCAATGTATGATTCATGATCCATGGTTACAACTTAATGAATGTTAAAGAGTTGGTGAAAATGAAGGCTTGTGTAGGTTAAGGCTTGGGTTCATTTGAATGAGTATGGGTATGGCTAGACCTTTTGGAGTAGAAGTTTGCATAGAAAGCATCCTAGAACTAGTAACTAGGACCATTGAATTGATTCATTTGCTAAACACCTTTGGATATGAGTCCCCACTTTCAAACCTCTCTCCTAGCTTGTGTTTTATTTGCTTGTGGACAAGCAAAAGGCAAGTTTGGGGGAGTTGATATGTGTATATTTTGCATCATTTTAGCATCCATATAGTATAAGTTTATCATCATTTTTAGAGTCTAATATAGCATTATAGTGTTGCATTTGATCATTTAGAGTCCTAGAGTGTTCTTGCATGGCACTTGCATGTTTTGCATTGTTCTTTGCATGTTTTGGTACCTTATTAGGTGAAAAGGACGCTTGGGAGTTGAGGATGCACTTGGAGAATGATGCATGACACATAGAAGGGACAAGAGGCAACAAAAGGATGAAGAAGAAGGTTTCTGGCAACAGATCGACGAAGCAGATCGATGAAGCTCATCGATCCACTTTTCCAGGGAGCCAGATCGACGAAGAAGATCGATGAAGCTCATCGATTCACATTTCCAGGGAGCCAGATCGACGAAGAAGATCGATGAAGGTTCGTCGATCCACATTTCCAGGGAGCCAGATCGACGAAGAAGATCGACGAAACACGCCGAACCAGAAGCCGTGACCAAGAGCACGGATCGACGAAGAAGATCGACGAGTTGTCGATCCGTTTTATTTTTGGTGATGGATCGACGAAACAGATCGACGAGCACGTCGATCCATCACCAGACGAACTCTTTTTCTTCATTTTCATGGGTCCCCCTATAAATACTCTTTAGACCTAATTTTTATCTTAAGTCTTTTTCTCTTAGTTCTTAGTCTAAACTTCTAGCCATTTTTGGCAAATACCTTGTTTATGCTTTGGATTTTGAGTTAATGCAATATCTCTTTTAGATTTCTTGTTTATTTCTTCTCTAATCATGTTTTGCTTATCTTCTCTCTTTGATTTGATGGGCTTAATCATGATTAGTGAGTAGTTTCCTTAGGAACTTAGGGATGGGTTAGATTTAGGGAATTTTATTGGTTTAATCTTGCAATCTAGGATAGATTCTTCCTAATCTCTTCTTATTAAGTAGTTCTTAATGCCAAATGGCTAATCTTTGCCATTTTGGGATCTTAGGCATTTCATCCACCCACCAAGTGTTTGATGAAATGCTTGAACCAACTTAATAAGAGATTTACATATTCTAGCCTAAGACATTAGATGTTTAGAGTGTTTATCATACCATTTAGACTTGTTATTAATGCTTGTTGATTATCCTAATGCTAACACATCATTAGTTCATTAGGGTAATTAACAAAGGGATTTGAGCCACACATCATGGTCTTATCTTGATTAAGAGTTCTAGGTATAGAGTTTGCTTGATTAGTAGCTTAAATGATTGCAAGAATGTTCCCTTAAGTTCCCAAATCAATGATTCCATCCCTAGGTTTCGATTTAGTATAATTGATAATCTTGCTTAGTAGTAATCATTGCTTAGTTTCTTGATTAGCTTCAATTAAGGTTTAGTTTCTTAGCTATTGCTTAAGTAGTGTTTCTTATAGTTTGTGCTTTGGTTTTAATTATCATTTGTCACTTGAATTGTCAATTTAGCTTAGCTTAGATAAGACTTTGTATTCTTAGTGCAACCAATCTCCCAAGATGGATTGATAACCTCAAGTATTGCAATGACATGAGCAATTGAGGAATTGCTTGCAAGGCTAAAAAGGCTTGTATCAGATACAAGAAGCTTTGAGTGAACCCCCAAACACTTACCACCAAAAGGAGAGTGAGAGTTTGAGGAAAACCCAGGAAAAAGCCTTTGAGAGTAAGCCCGTGAGAAATTCTAATTTCTTTGTGAAATCTTGTGAGGATAAAAGAGTTCTTTTCTCTAAACAGCCTGTGATTTTATTTGTTTGCAAGGAAACTCTTATGAGTTTAACTAACTTTGAACCAGTGCTGCCGCATAAAGTTACTTCTCTTTTGCTGGATTTCGATGAAGTCTTTCCAGAGGAAACAAAAGAGTTACAGCGGCGAGTTAGTGAGCTAGTGACGAAAGGGTACATCAAAGAGAGCATGAGCCCATGTGCTGATCTTATTTTGCTAGTTCCTGAGAAAGATTGAACTTGGAAGGTGTACAAAGATTGCAGATCCATCAACAAGCATTAAACCTTTCACAAAAGATCCTTGAAAGCCAGGTGTTCTCTTTCCTCTTCTTAAACAGATTTTGTGCTAGAAAAGAAAAAGACTTGTGACAAACTTACATGTTTAGAACCGGTGAAACCGAGTAGAAATGTTTCTGTTTCACAGGAAGAGAACCCACAAGAAAACGCACAAAGGAATGTGACATTGATTAGTAACGTGGAGCAGCAGACCATCTTTGTGCCAAAACCAATTCCTTAGTCATTCTCTTATGGCTATCCAAAGCACTGTAAGGAAATTGATTTGGTTAGGACAGAGCCTAGTTTGTTTATTCTTGTTTCTTCTCAAGATGAAAAACGATTTGGTTTGAAAAGTAAGAAAGAGATTTGTGTTTGAAAACCTTTTTTTGATAGCATAATCCAATATTGTGAAAAGACTAATTCTGAAAAGCTTTTTATGGCCAATTGTTTTCTGTTTGATGAAATGCTTGATAAGTTGCTTGGTTCATGTGTGATTTCTAAGATTAATTTCAGGAATGGTTATCATAAGGCTTGAATGAAAAAGAGTTATGAGTGGGAAACTATTTTTAAAGCAAAACATGGTTTACTTGTATGGTTAGCATTGTCGTTTGACTTAGCTAATGTTTCTGACAAATTGATGAGGTTTTTGAATCATGTTTTGAGTCCATTCACTGGAATTGTTGTTGTTGTCTATTTTAATGACATTCTGGTCTATAGCAAGCACTTAGAGGAACATGCTGAACATTTGAAACTTGTTATAGATGTTATTAGTGAAGAAAGGTTGTTTGCTTTGAAAGGGACTACCTGTTGCACATATAATTCCGTGTTTCTAGTCTTTGTTGTGAGTGCACAGGATATGCAAGCTGAAGGAATGAAAGCTCATACACAGAAAACGTGGCTACACTTGTGGTTAATGGACTTTGTTGTTCAACGTGACTATGAGTCGCTGGAGCCTAGAGGAAACAAGCAGTACCAAAAGCAAGCAAGTAAAAGGCGTTGCAGAGTGATCTTTGAACCTGGTGATTTGGTTTCTGCTCAAATGAGGAAGGAACGTGTTCTAGACCAAAAGAAACCAAAACTGATGCCAAGGATCAATGGTGTCCATTCAAAGTCTTAGAGAAAATCAGTGACAATGCCAATCAGAATGACTTGCAAGGTAAGTATGACGTGACTTCGAGTTTCAACGTTTCTAACTTAGTTTCTTTTGTTGTAGATGGTCCAGATTTGATGACAAATCTTTTTTAAGAGGAGGCGTATGATACGATCATGAGAAACAACAAAGGTGATCAAATGGAAGATATGCTTGAACAAGGGGATGCAATGCTTGTACATGAAGCGGTCATGGAAAACACCAAAAAAGAAGGACATGATGTCGAGATCAAGCATGCTGTCGAGCTCAAATAAGATGCCGAGCTCAAGTATATTGCCGAGCGTGTACCTGAACGTGAAGTCAAAGCTTACAAATGGGTTGTGACCATTTGTACTCTTTTTCCTTATCCTTGGTTTTATCCCAATGGGTTTTCCCGCAAAGGTTTTGATGAGGCAAATTGATTCACATGGTCTAAGCCCATTCATAAGCTATTACAAGCAAAAGAATTGCAAGATGCGCTTAATGGACTTATTTGTGAAGTTATGGACAAAAGAGGAACTCAGAATTCGCTTGGGTATGTTAGCTATCAAGTCCAACCTACTTTGAGTCTAATCCAAGCCCAAGAAAGCCCAAAAAGAAGGACTTATTTTCCTTGCCAAAATAAGTGACGAAAATGGAGTTCAAAAGTCATATTGGAGGCCAAGAGTTATTCAAACTTAGTTTTAATTTTGGTCTTTGTTTTTAGTTGTCTTAATCTTCAAGTTAGACTCTTTGTCTACTCTTTTCTTTTCCTTTATATTCTTTGTAATCTTTTTTGAGAAAACATAACTTTTTTTATAAAACCTTTGAGAGTGATTCTCTTTGTTCCTTGTAAACTTTCGATCTGTCTTGGTGTATCATATCCAGGGGATCAAATCGGTTTATCAAGTATTTTCCATCATACTTGTGTGGCCATTCTATCGACTGAAGTGTTAGAATTCGTTCTCAAACTGTTGGTGTGAGGTGTTAGGTTTCATATACCTAATATTGCTACCACGCGTTTTCTATCTACCGAAGTTCCACCGCCTTGTTTCTTTGGAATTTTCGCTTTCGTAGAACGTCAAGGATTATCCCTACCAACTTTGATTGAAAGATCTTGGAGGAACGTATAATCAACTGTGATTAAAATTAGGTTTAGAGGATGCTCATCAAGTCCAACTTGTGGAGCCACCGGATAAGGAATCTGTTGCTACTGCTGATGTTGAAGTTATTGAACAAAGTAAAAAAAAGACCGTGGCAGCGGTATATGAGGAGGAAGAACCCACTTCATGAATCATAGCGGTTGGAGCCATTGTACCCGCCGCAACCGTCAACGTTCCAATTTTCTCAGTAGGAGCCGCAGTTGCAAGTGCAGCAATTGGAGGATTCATCAATCTCCATGCCATGATTCTCTAAAATCTTGATCCTACGATTAAGATCTTTAAGATATTGGTCAATCAAATAACCTAATTCATTAAGATCCAGTATATTCAGATGAAACCAGCGCCGGCTTGAAAATTATAAGGGCCCCTGGGCAAAAAAAATTTCCCCCTAAATGTTAAAAAAAAAAAAGAAAAAAAAATTTTTGGACCCCTAATTTTGAAGAAATTAGAAGTCGGACTCGGGGCGGTCGCACCGATTGTCCCCCCTAGTTAGCCGGCCCTGGAAGAAACATCCCCATGTTTCTGACCAAACATTCGAAGATGACTTCAGTCATCTCCCGCTTCCTGGTCTCCTTCCTATCTCTCTCCAAATTCTCAGACATTTTAGCTATCCTTTGTCGGAGAAAGGTCTCTTGGTGCACCATTTTTTTTGTTGCTCCATTACCGAAAATTCTCGGAATTCTGAAACACTCCTTTTCACACCGGAATTTGATGGCCACACCTCGGGATTGGAGTCATATGGACTGTAAATTATGGTACATGCAGTGATACTGCATGGAGTCGAGTGCTTATTCACTTTCTTAAGCAGACCCTTCTTCTTCTTTTTTAAAGATTGCTTTCCTCGAAGAATCGTTGGAAACCAAAGGAAGTTTCAACTTGTTCCTCATGATAGATTTTTTTTGTGTTCTTTTGTTTTTGTCTTTGGTTTTGTGTGTTATATTTTTGTATTGAATTGGTGGATCTGTTGTATTATATAGTGATGGAATGGTACAATTATTTGTCTCTTTTGATTAGTGACATTATTTTTTAATTTATAGCTAGTAAAAAAAACTCAAAAAATATTAATTACAACAAACAAAGTTATATAAGCCTAATCACTTTAGTCAAAATAGTACAGCTATTTAAAAACAAATAATAGGATATATTTATGATAGTATTTTTTTGGTCAGGATTTAAGATGTATTTTAAGATTTGATTCTATAAATAGGTCAAAGTTCATTTTAATATATTTCTATGTTTATTATTATTATTTTAAATATAACTCTATGATTAATCTTCTTTGTTGGATACTTTAATTCTGGATTTAGGATAATTTTTAAGATTTGATTCTATAAGTAATGTTAATCTAGTATTTTTGTATCTATATATTATGCATAGGTAAAAAAATTTCACATACCCAAAATAGTATCCCAACTTTATTATTATTATTTTTTGTTAATATTTATTAAAGGACGTAATATGTTCGGATGGCACTTCTCTATTGGAACTACCGTTTTGTGATCGATTTGCGTTTTTGACGATACAGTTTTACTTCTGACAGCAATATTATATCTAAACCGTTAGCACAAAATCATGATGTGGAAATTCTAACACCAAAAAACATAAGTTTTAAGATCATATATTTTAACACCGTCGTTTCCAGTTACTAACACTCATATGGCTATATTAACCACTTAAAAAAGATGACGACGAGTTTATTATAATTTGGTTTACGATAAAGTGCATGTAAGATATATAATATCGACAATGCTTAATATATTTTAAGATTTATGAGTTTTAATGAGGTTTACGACAAAATTTAAGGTTACAACCAGTGTGTCCCCACGTCCTCTCTCGGGCCCGTGGGTCCGCCCCTGTCCGACAGCCGATACGTTAGCCGGGAGGTTCAAAATTCATGAAATACTGTTTCTGCAATCACCATTTGATATTTCTCCGTGTTTTGTCCCCACTCACACGATTCAGAGAATCACTTTCCCCAGGGTCACCCATCCTAGTCCTACTCCAGCTCAAGCACCTTTAAATGTGGAGTTCTCTCGGGACCAGTGACCGAAAAAATAAGTGCACTTTGGTGACATAGATAGCCAAATCAATTCATTTAAACTTATACAAATGGGTCGAGCCCGGGTGGTTACAATTCTCCCACTAAACGGGAATTCGTCCCCGAATTATGATCCTGCCGGTGTGAGCCCTAACCCCCAAACACTAAGACAGTCTCCAGGGATATAACAAGTTTGACTTCCCTTGGCTCTGATACTACTTATAACGCCCTGCCGCCCCTACCAGCGAGGCCCCACACATATCCCGGGATGTGGGGCCCCGCCTCTGTCCGACGGTCGGTGCGTTATTTTTATCGGTGGCCTGACCGACATATTGATTTTGCTACCTATGTCAGCAAAGTGCACTTATCTTTTCTGTCACTGGTTCCGAGAGAACTCCACAGTTAAATGTTCTTGTGCTGGAGTAGGACTAGGATGGGTGAACTTTCGGGAAATGATTCTTAGAATCGTTTAAGTGAGGACAAATCACAGGGAAAGATCACGTGGTGCTTGCGGGGTAAGTATTTCATGACTTTCGAGCCTCCTGGCTAACGCATCGACTGTCGGACAGGGGCTGGGTCCACGGGTCCGAGAGAGGACGTGGGGGCCGCTTGTAGGGGCATTACAAAGTGGTATCAGAGCCGAACTCTGACGAGAGTGTGGAGTCGCAAGGGCTCACACCGTCGGGGGTGACGGTACTGGTGCACAACGTCTTCGTTGCACTCTTTGAGTGGGGGTGAATTGTAACATCCCGGTTTGAGGAATATGAATGTACTAGGTGATAATCTGCGCCATGCGCATGATGAAAAATCTTATTTAATTAGTTTTATTAAAGATGATTTTGAAATTGTTTAAAGTAAAAATAATTTAATTAGTTTTATATATATGTGAATACCATAATTTAATATATCAAATTTTTGATATAATATTTTTAACTTGTTATCAAGTTTCAATATTTATATTATTTGGTTAATTTATATGGGTCTATTAACAAATCATATAAACAAAATTTTTTTTTTATAAATATGGATATCTATTAAATCAAGTTTCCTGCTTTTACAGTTTTTTTATCATTTAAGTTCTTTTTATAATGATTGTTGAACCACTTACAAATCCTCATTTCCAATGTGGAACTTTTAAAATATACTCATATCTATTAGTCGTTTGAGTAATTTATATTCTTTTTAAAAAAAATTCAAATTATAACATATGTACAAAAAAATCTATATATGTTTTACTATATGAATGTTGTGATGATTGAATGTTGTGATGATTTAATTTTCTTACAAAATGAAGTTTAAACAAAAATAAGAGAATGAATCTTGTGTTTTAAAAAATAATTAGTATGATATATTTTTGGTAAGAAATAGAAAGAAAAAGAATATCTTCATAAATTAAATGTTGATTATGTATAAATAAATGAAATAAACTATTGTCTAACCAAATTAATGTGAGTGGCAGAACATGTAATTAATCTAGTAACATAAGTCCATTTTTATATGTTTACTGAGAATGATTCTAGTAATGACATATCAGCAAAAAATGGCACCATTGTAAATAATATACAAAATTAAGGTTACTCTATAAAAATGCTTCTCAATTAATATATAGGGGATGTGGAGAGGCTTAAGAGAATTGATTTAGCTATTTATGTCACCAAAGTGCACTTATCTTTTCGGTCATTGATCATGAGAGAACTCCACAGTTAAGAGTGCTTGAGCTGGAGTAGCACTAGGATGGATGACCATTCGGGAAGTGATTCTCGAAATCGTGTAAGTGAGGACAAAACACGAGAAAAAATCACGTGGTGATTGGTTAACTTTCAAGCCTCCCGGCTAAAGCACCGGTTGTCAGACAGGGGCAGGCCCACAGGCCCGAGAAATGACGTGGAGACACGCTGGTAGGGGCGGTCGGGTGTTACAAATGATCTTGCTATATTAGGGTTAATTTCATGATTTAGAAGATGTAAATGAGAAAAAACTAACAAATTAAGCAAGAAAGATAAACATGTTATAAATCATAGAGGTTCGATCTCCATAACCGGCCCATCAAGACATTGGCGTGAAGGCCCAATACCTTAGACGGTCTATTAGATGTTTTCCTTATTCATGTAGGAAAAGGATGTTTCCTTTTCTACCCTTATGTAATCCCTATATAAAGAGACCTCTTGGTCATAATAATAAAACACAATTTACATTACTTTTACAACAAGTTATCAGCACGAGTTGCTCTAAACCCTAGCCACCGAAAAAACCCTAAAATCGCCGACGACCTAAAGCTCTCCGTCCGCCGTTCACCACCGCCGCCGCCGAGCAATCCGATTGCTTGATCGCTACCGCTCGATCTCGCCAGTCGCGCGTTTCTTCCCCAACTCGAAGAAACCCTAGCCGCGCCTTTTTCCGAAGCTACTCGCAGCCGCGTACTCTCGATCACGAGCTAGCCGCGAGTTCTCCCCAACCCGGATAAACCCTAGCCGCGCATCCAGCGCTTCCCGAGTAGCCGCGCGATCTCCCACAGCTTCGCGACCCGATCATCACGCAGCCGCGTGATCACTCGATCAACGCCGAGCAGCCGCACATCCGATCAACGCCGAGCAGCCGCACATCCAATCAACGCTCGAACAGCGCGTCTTCAAACCCGACGATAGCCGCGCGTCTTCGATCCTACCCGACGTGTAGCTGACCCGACGTATAGCTGATCCGACGAGTAGCCGAGGTTCCAAACAAAGTTTTTACCGAGGTCTATTAGCTCCCGGTCCATTCCATTCAACCCAAAAAGGAGAATCAAAGGTATAAACAAATTCACAAACCCTAGAACATAAAACTCGAAATTTGACCTAATAATTATAAGACCCTAAAACCGATTCTCTTATAAACTTGCTTGATCTTTTGAGAACTTGAATTGCATTGAATCTAAGCTAAAGATAAGACATAAAATTCGGTTTGATTGTTTAAACTTGTTTGATCTCTTTAGAACCTTAAAACCGAAACCTACTTGAACATATATCAAACCCTAAAATACGGTTTACTTGATTAACTTGTTTGCGTGTTTTAAACATATTGTTTAGCTTGTTTATTTGATGTTTAGAAACCGCATGATAGAATCATTCACCATAATCGAATTGAACATTAATCTTACTCAAACCCTAAAACCGATTCATGTAAAGGATTGTTTACTTGCTTAGTTAAAACCGCATAAGTAAAGAAAATTAAAATCAGGTTTTAGCTTTGCGTTTTAGGAGTGTTAGATTGATTGTTCTAGTTGCATGAAACCGAAACCCTAAGAGAATAGGAAAGATTAAAATCGGATTTCATAAAAACCCTAATCCTAATCAAAATAGGAAAGTTTAAGAATTTCCTTTTTGCATGATTATCCTTTAGTGTTTAATTATAATTGTTTTAGGATTAATCTTACATATAGAATAAGTTAATTAAAATCTGATATAAGTATAGAATAAAATCGGATTATATGATTGCTTGCTTGAATTTGCTTGCATGATTAATTACTTGAAGTCTAAAATCGGATGTATATAAATCGGCCATCATTCTAAGGCCTTGATTTTATTAAATGCCCTAAGAGAAAATTGGTGCATATTTTCAGATGTCTAGAGTCGCCAACCTAGACTATGCAGCCCTCGATCTCTCTGGAGACAACTACTTAAAGTGGGCACTTGACACAAAGATCATGCTCAACTCAAAAGGGATTGGTGAATGTATCGTCGACGGAAACAATGAATCCGTGAGATACAGATACAAGGCGATCCTCATTATACGCCACCACCTTGCTGAAAGTCTCAAGGATCAGTATCTTACAATTGAAGATCCATTGGATCTGTGGAAGGAATTGAATAAGAGGTACGCCCATCAGAGGACGGTTGTATTGCCGAAAGCCAGATTCGATTGGCTGAACCTAAGGTTCATGGATTTTAAATCCGTAGAGGAATACAACTCGACTTTGTTCAAGATAGTTTCAAAGCTGAAA
Source organism: Alliaria petiolata (assembly GCA_020283515.1). Classification (NCBI taxonomy): domain Eukaryota; kingdom Viridiplantae; phylum Streptophyta; class Magnoliopsida; order Brassicales; family Brassicaceae; genus Alliaria; species Alliaria petiolata. Next base: position 374,635,505 of record JAHZTW010000001.1, read on the forward strand.
CTATGTGGCGAGACCATTACTGAGAAGGATATGTTGGAAAAGACCTTCTCCACCTTCCATTCGAGTAATGTGTTGCTACAGCAACAATATCGCGAGAGAGGCTTCGCGACTTACTCAGATCTGATCGCATGCCTGTTGCTTGCAGAACAAAACAATAGCCTTGTTCTGGCCAACAGCGAGATGAGACCAGCTGGAACCGCCCCACTACCTGAAGCCAACGTGGCCGCAGAAACAAAGAAAGAAACCGAGGCAAACCACGTCCATAGATACCAAAAGGATTATGGTCATGGACGTGGGAAGAGACAAGGGCGTGGTCGCCACCAGCCTTATGGTCGTGGGAACGGCCGCGGATCTAATTCTAACCGCGGTCGGGGTCGTGGCCGAGGTCGTGGCTACGGTAACCCAACCGGACATCAGCCCAACCCGACCAAGTCTATTTGCTATCGTTGTGGGATGGATAACCATTGGGCCAAGACATGCCGGACTCCCAAACACCTCGTCGAACTCTATAAAGAGAGTGTGAAAGGGAAGAATCCCGAGGCCAATATGATCCAGCATGAGCATGATGATGAAGGCGATTTTGATCATGAAAGGAATGATCATTTTGACGCCAATAAAGATGATCTCATTGAACATGAGACTTCCGATTGTTTGAAATAGTTTAGACTTTGAGTTCTATTTGCTTTGTTGCTTTTATGTTTGCTGTGCTTTGGATTTATGTCTTTGGATTTTATTATTTGATTTTATTGAATGATTTCAGTTTTTATTTTAAGACATAATTATTGTTTTATGAAGTATGGATGAGTTCGTGGTGGATAGTGGGTCAAGCCACACGATTCTAAAGGATAAAAGATACTTCATAAACCTTATACTTAAAAGGGCAAACATAAGTACTATAGCAGGACCAGCCAGCCTAATAGAAGGCCACGGCCAGGCCAATATTTTAATGCCTAAAGGCACGCATCTAGAAATCTCAGATGCATTGTTTTCACCTAGCTCAAATCGAAATTTATTGAGTTTTAAGGACATTCGTCTGAATGGTTATCATGTGGAAACAATGGGCGGAGGAAACAGAGAATTTCTTCAGATAGTTAAAAACGCCCAAGGCCAAAAGAAAGAAGTCTTAGAGACTATACCTGCTATAGCCACTGGCATTTACTGTACTAAGGTCAGTATGATAGAAGCCAATGCCGCCGTAAATAAAGCCTTTACGGATATGTATACTTTATGGCACGACCGTCTGGGACATCCCGGGTCAAGTATGATGCGGAAATTGATTGCCAATACTAATGGGCACGCCTTGAAAGAAAGGAGAGTAATCCCCAAGAATATAATGTGTACCTCGTGTTCACAAGGGAAATTGATTGTAAGGCCATCACCAGTAAAAGTGACTAAGGAAACAATAAACTTTCTGGAAAGAATTCAAGGAGATATATGCGGACCAATACACCCACCTTGTGGGACATTCCGATATTTTATGGTCCTCATTGACGCATCTACAAGATGGTCACATGTATGCTTATTGTCATCACGGAATATGGCATTTGCAAGACTCCTTGCTCAGATAATACGCCTAAGGGCTCACTTTCCAGACTTTCCTTTAAAGACCATAAGAATGGATAATGCTGGTGAATTTACTTCCCAAGCGTTTAATGACTATTGTATGTCCATGGGGGTAAGTGTTGAATACTCCGTGGCACATGTACATACACAGAACGGCTTAGCCGAGTCATTTATAAAACGCATACAGCTGATAGCTAGACCATTACTCATGAGGTCAAAGCTCCCTGTATCCGCTTGGGGTCATGCTGTCTTACACGCTGCTGAACTAATCCGTATCAGGCCATCTAGTGATCATAAGTATTCCCCATCCCAATTAATAACGGGAAAAGAGCCAGACATCTCCCATCTAAAGACATTTGGATGTTCAGTCTATGTGCCTATTGCACCACCACAGAGAACTAAGATGGGACCTCAAAGGAGGATGGGGATATATGTTGGATATGATTCACCCACGATCATAAAGTATCTTGAGCCAACCACCGGAGATTTATTTAAGGCCAGATACGCGGACTGTCATTTTGACGAATCCGTTTTTCCAACATTAGGTGGAGAAAACCGGCTGATGAAAGAAATTGCATGGAATCAAACATCCTTAAATTGGCAAGATCCTCGAACTAAAGAGAGTGACTTAGAAGTCCAAAAGATAATACATTTGCAAAAGTTAGCTATACAATTGCCAGATTCCTTTGCAGACCCAAAGAGGGTAACTAAATCGTATATACCAGCCGTGAATGCACCTATACGAATTGATGTCCAGGATGGACCGCAAGTGGCTACAGAGTCTAGGCCACGTTTGAAACGTGGAAGACCTATTGGTTCCAAAGATAAGACTCCTCGGAAATTAAAGAAAGGTGCTGAGATTCAGACCGAGGAGATAGTGGATATTCCAGACATAAATGAACCTAAGGTGCCAGAAAATGTTGCTTGGGACGCCAAGCAGCAAGGGCCTGAAGTTCCTGATAATACAGAGATCGCGATCAATTATGTCTCGTCTGGAATCCAATGGAACAGAAAAGATGTCGACATTGATAATGTATTTGCATGCAATGTAGCACTTGAAGTAATGAACGAGGATCTAGAACCCACGTCAATATATGAGTGCACTCAGCGACCAGATTGGATTAACTGGAAAGACGCTATAAACGTGGAGTTAAACTCTTTAAAGAAGAGAGAGGTTTTTGGTCCCATAATTCGGACACCTCATGACATTAAACCAGTTGGACATAAATGGGTCTTTGTGAGGAAGAGAAACGAATTAGGCGAAATCGTTAGGCACAAAGCACGGCTTGTTGCACAAGGATTCTCACAAAGACCAGGAATCGATTATGAGGAGACATACTCCCCTGTGGTGGATGCAACGACATTCCGATTCCTGATAAGCCTGGCTATAAGAGAAAAATTGGATTTACGGTTAATGGATGTTGTAACCGCGTATTTATATGGTCCACTGGATAATGAAATTTATATGAGATTGCCAGAGGGTATTGAGCTCAAAGATAAGAAAAGTTCTCGAGAAGAACACTGCATTAGGCTGAACAAATCCTTATACGGACTAAAGCAAAGTGGGCGTATGTGGTACAACCGGTTAAGTGAATACTTAGTAAAGTCCGGGTACAAGAATGATCCCATTAGTCCGTGTATCTTTATAAAGAAGTTTGCAAACAAAGGATTTGTGATTATAGCAGTATACGTGGATGATTTGAACATCCTCGGCACCCCTGGAGAAATCGCCCAAACAGTTGAATATTTAAAGGCCGAGTTTGAAATGAAAGACTTAGGAAAGACTAAGTTCTGTTTGGGAATACAGCTTGAGTATATTAATGATGGAATCCTTGTGCATCAAATGGCATATACAGAAAAGATACTCAAGAGATTTAATATGGACCAGGCCCACCCATTGACCAGCCCAATGGTGGTGAGAAGCCTCGGATTGGACAGTGATCCATTTGGTCCAAAGAAGGACGATGAAGAAGTCCTTGGTCCCGAAATGCCATATCTAAGTGCCATAGGAGCGTTGTTATACTTGGCTAGTCATACTAGACCAGATATTTGTTTTGCCGTGAACCTCCTATCAAGATTTAGTTCTTGTCCGACCCAAAGGCACTGGAACGGGATTAAACATATACTTCGTTACCTACAAGGAACGAAAGATATGGGTCTATTTTTCACTAACCTTAACAATGAAGGTTTGGTTGGTTTTGCTGATGCAGGTTACTTATCGGATCCACACAATGGACGATCTCAGACAGGATATGTGTTCACTCATGGAGGAACAGCAATTTCATGGAGATCCATGAAGCAGACACTCACGGCCACTTCATCAAACCACGCAGAGATTTTGGCGATTCATGAAGCTAGCCGCGAATGTGTTTGGTTGAGATCGATGACTCAGCACATAAGGCGAGACTGTGGAATGACCGATGAGAAGGAAGAGCCAACCGTACTCTACGAGGACAATGCCGCATGCATTGCTCAACTGAAGGATGGATACATCAAAGGAGACAGGACGAAGCACATCTTACCGAAGTTTTTCTTTACTCACGATCTACAGAAGACCGGAGAAATCAAAGTGCTTCAAGTACGTTCCTGTGACAACTCAGCCGACCTATTCACCAAGTCGCTTCCAACCTCCACGCTCAAGAAGCTCATGTATCAGATCGGCATGCGCCGACTAAGAGACCTTCAGTGATGCCTAAAACAAGGGGGAGTAATACGTGCTGTACTCTTTTTCCTTCACTAAGGTTTTGTCCCACTGGGTTTTCCTTGGTAAGGTTTTAATGAGGCAGCATCCCCAAGCGTATTACTATGATCCATTCATCACGATCCGGTTATGTCAATCAAGGGGGAGTGTTATAAATCATAGAGGTTCGATCTCCATAACCGGCCCATCAAGACATTGGCGTGAAGGCCCAATACCTTAGACGGTCTATTAGATGTTTTCCTTATTCATGTAGGAAAAGGATGTTTCCTTTTCTACCCTTATGTAATCCCTATATAAAGAGACCTCTTGATCATAATAATAAAACACAATTTACATTACTTTTACAACAAAACAATGTTAGTACGGGGAAACACTTAAACATTTCTAAAATCATGTGAAAGTTTCCAAGAACTTATGTAAATTTCAAAAATATCTATGAAATTTTATAAAACATAAGGAAAAAACTTTTTATGTTACTACAAAATATCTCTATTACAAAAAAAAAATATTTGTCATGATGCTTAAAATAAATACTAAGAATAATACATGTTATAAAAAACAACATATGTAACCCGTATAACATGAAATATAAATTATAATTCCAAAACCATAACCCAATCCATATAAATCTATCTCGTTAAGCTCGGAAACTCTTAATAAAAAAAATCTACAACCCTAAATCATATATCACGAATCACACAAATCAAGTATCATAACCACTAAACTCATTAGTGTATATTAAGCTATCCAAAAGATTCATGTAGATAAAAAACATATAATCCATATATTGTTATGTCGAGCATAAACATAATTTTTTCTAATGATATGATAATTTCTTAAAGAGAAAACGTTAAACCTTATCCTCCAATCAGTGAACCCACACTGATTAGTGTACAATAAGTTATCTATTTGTAAGAAATCTAAAAACTAAATTACAATTGGCGAACCCAAAGATAATTTCATAACTATCTAACAAGATGGTAATATTTTTGGTAAGAAAATGTTTAACCCTAGTCAATGATTGGTGAACCCAAACTGATTTTTGAAGGCCATTCATAAAAGACATATAACAAGTGAAATCTAAACTCTAAATTATAACTAAACATAATGTTGTAACCAATTGTGTGATATCGTTTTTATAATAATTTTTTTTCACCAAAATCTTCTAAACTTTTTGTATGTTTTAAGATATTCTCACTAGTTTTTGACAAATTTGATGTGTTTATCTTGTGGAAACAGTATTTATATCACTTATTTACGTTGTTAATTTAATTCATATAAAATTATAAATCATCGCATCTAAAGCCTATTTCAACCATACTAAACCCTAACTAACAGTTTTAAACTTGTTTGATATTCATAAACTTTAAGACAAAATTTATATAGTTTTTTAAAAATATTCACCACTTGGAACCCAAATAAAATATATAAAATGAAGATGAAAGATCAGTGGCCGAAATACCACATCATTTGACGGTATGTGGAATTTTTTTTTTTAAAACAATTTCATTTCTTTGTTTTATTGTAAACTAAAGTTTTTTTTGTTCCTTTCCTCTCATTTTAGGATGAGCCTTTAATTTGGAATCCAAAGTATGTACATTAAGATTATTACTTATTTTGGAAAGATCATTTATTTACTATATTCAAAATTTCATCACCAACGACAATTTAAAATTGGAGACGTCAAAGCTGTTTTTGATTTTCTAAAAGGCAGAAAAAACCTCACCATTTTTAAAAATCTTTTCTCATTTACTATGTATTGGTTCCTATTCATTTTTTTTTACTATACTATGGCATATTTTTAAAAAGATAAACATAAATAAAAATAAAAATAATTAATGTGTATTTTTTAATACAATTATAAAAAAAATCGAAGATGCTTATCACAATTTACCCAGTGATTTGTATTTACTAGGATATATAAAATTTTAGAGATTTTAAAATTATTTGAGATTAGAGAAAAATTAACAAAATTATTGTTGGGAATTATAGAGTGATAAAAAGAAACTTGATAAGATTTGAGAAACTAAGAAGTTGAAATTTTTTATTTTTTATAATTTTCAAAAAAACATAAGTCACTTCCTTTTTGTTTTTAAAAATACACGTCACTTAAAATATCAGAAGCGAGAATAAAAAAAAATTGCAATGCAAATTCATAACAACAACAAAAGAAACACTTGAGAAATCATAATTTTGGCTTATGATATTATTGGTAAACGTCAACTCTCGAAATTCTATGGGAACAATCTATTATTGGTGAGATTTGTACTGGTAACGGGGTTCATACTGGTTGAGCTAATGGCTGCCGGAGCGCTTGAGGAATACCCATGATCTGCGGCTGTTGCGATTGGTGGTGGGGGTGATGGTTGAGAAGTTTGTGGTTAACATCCATAAACGGAAAACTCAACTGCTCAGTTGCAAAACTCATTTTCTCAGGATGGTTCAACTCCATAAACTGTTGTTGGTTCTGATTATGATTCTGAATCAAATTTATGTTTTGAGGTTGCTCATCAAGTCCAACATGTGGAGCCACCAAACGAGGAATCTGTTGCTGCTGCTGATGTTGAAGTTGTTTAACAGAGTTAAAAAAGACTGTGGCAGCAGTATATGAGGAGGAAGAACCCACCTCATGAATCATAGCGGTTGGAGCCGTTGTACCCGCCGTAAAACGTCAACGATCCAATTCTTTCAGTATGAGCCGCAGTCACAAGTGGAGCAACATTGGAGGATTCACCAATCTCCATACCAGGATTTTCTAATATTTCGATCATACAATTAAGATCTTTAAGATATTGATCAATCAAATAACCTAAATCATTAAGATCCAGTATATTTATATGAAACATCCCCATGTTTCCGACCAAACATTCGAACATGGCATTAGTCACCTAAATCATTAAGAGCTCTCTCTCTTCAAATGCTCAGACATTTTATCTATCCTTTTTCTGAGAAATGTCTCTTGGTCCACCATTTTTTTTGTTGCTCCATCACCGGCAATGCTCGATACTGAAACATTCCTATGCACACCGGAATTTGATGGCCACACCTCGGGATTGGAGTCATATGGACTGTAGATTATGGCACATGCAGTGATACCGCATATAGTCGATTGTTCATTCACATTCTTTAGTAGACCCTTCTTTCTTTTCTTAAATGTTGCTTTCCTCGAAGAATCGTTGGAAATCGAAGAAAGTTTCAACTTGGTACTCGTGATAGATTTGTTTTGTTTTCTTTTTTTTTTGTCTTTGGTTTTGTTTATTTGTTTTGTGTGTTGTGTTTATGTATTCAATTGATGGTTGTGAACTATTATACAGTGATGGAGGGGTACAATTACTTGTCTCTTTTGATTAGTGACATTATTTTTTAATTTATAACAAGTAAAAAAATTCAAAAAATATTAATTACAACAAATAAAGTTATATAAATCGGATCGTATTAGTCAAAATAGTAAAACTATTTAAAAACAAATAATTGGATATATTTAGGATAATATGTTTTTGGTCAGGGTTTAAGATGTATTTTAAGATTTAAATCTATAAGCAAGTCAAGGTTTTTTCAATACATTTCTATGTTTATTATTATTTTTTAAATATAACTCAATGATTAATTTTCTTTGTTGGATACTATAAATGTTGATTTAGGATAATTTTTAAGATTTGGTTCTATAAGTAGATTTAATCGAGTATTTTTGTATCTATATATTATGCATAGGTCAAAAACTTTCACATACCCAAAATAGTATCCCAACTTAATTATTATTTTTTTGTTAAAATTTATTAAAGGACATAATATGTTCAGATGTCACTTCTCTATTAGTAACTAGCGTTTTGTGATCGATTTGCTTTTTTGACGATACAGTTTTACTTCTGACAAAAATATTGTATCTAAAGCAATAGCACAAAACCATTATGTGAAAATTCTTACACCAAAAAAACATACGTTGTAAGATCATATGTTTTAACACCGTCGTTTCCGGCTAATAATACCCAGTTGGCTATATTAACAACTTAAAATAGATGACCACGAGTCGATTATAATTTGGTTTACGATAAAGTGCATGTAATATATATATAATATTGACAATGCTTAATACATTTTAACATTTATGAGTTTTAATGAGGTTTCTGACGAAATTTAAGTTTAATGATATTGCTATATTAGGGTTAATTTTATGATTTAGAAGATGTATGGGTAAACATTTAAACATTTTTAAAATCATGATGCTTAAAATAAAGACTAAGAACAATACATGTTATAAACAACAACATATGTAACCCGTATACCATGAAATATAAATTATAATTTCAAAACCATATACCCAATCCCTAAAAAAACTATCTCGTTCAGCTCACAAACTCTTAATAAAAAAAAATCTACGACTCTAAATTATATATCACAAATCAAGAATCATAAACACTAAACTCATTAGTGTATATTAAGCTATCCAAAAGATTAATGTAGAAAAAAACATATAATCCATAAATTGTTATGTCGAGCCAAAATATAATTTTCTCTAATGATATGATAATTTATTAAAGAGAAACGTTAAACCCTATCTTCGAATCAGTGAACTCACACTAATTAGTGTACAATAAGTTATATATATGCAACAAGAGAAATCAAAAAAACTAAATTATATTTGGCGAACCCAAACATAATGTCATAACTACCTAACGAGATGAACATATTTTATATAAGAGAGTGTTTAACCCTAACCAATGATTGGTGAACCCAAACTGATTATTGTACCGAAGGCCATCCATAAATCATATATAACAAGTGAAATCTAAACTCTAAATTAAAATAGGCAATCTAAACATAATGTTGTAACCAATTGTGTGATATCGTTTTATAATAAATTGTTTTATCAAAATTTCTAAACTTTTTTTATGTTTTAAGATATTCTCACTTGTTTTTGAAAAATCTGATGTTTTTATCTTGTGGAAACTATATTTATCTTCCTTATTTACGTTGTTAATTTATTTCATATACAATCCTAAATCATCGCATCTAAAGCCTAATTCCAATATACCAAACCCTAACTAACAGTTTTAAACCTGTTTAAGTTTCATAAACTTTAAGACATAATTTATATAGTTTTTTTTTAAATCGTCACCACCTGGAACCCGAATAAAATATAGAAAATGAAGATGAAAATCAATGGCCGAAATACCACATCATTTAATGGTACGTAAAAAACTTACAAAAAAAATTCATTTTTTTGTTTTATTGTAAACTAAAGTTTGTTTGTTCCTTTTCTCTTATTTTAGGGTGAGCCTTTAATTTGGAATCCAAAGTATCTACATTAAGATTTATTACTTATTTTGGTAAGATCATCTATTGACTATATTCAAAACTTCATCACCAACGACAATTTAAAATTGTAGTTGTCACAGCTGTTTTTGATTTTCTAAAAGGCAAAAATAACCTCACCATTTTTTAAAATCTTTTCTCATTTACTATGTATTGGTTCCTTTTTCATTTTTTTTTACTATACTATGTCATATTTTTAAAATATAAACAAAAATAAAAATTAAATAAAAATATATGTTGTGTATTTTTTAAAGTAATCGAAGATGCTTATCATAATTTACTAGGATATATAAAATTTTAGAGAATTTAAAATTATTTGAGATATGAGGAAAATTAGCAAAAATATTGTTAGAAGTTATAGGGTGATTAAAAGAAACTTGATAAGATTTGAGAAACTATTAGAAGCGAGAATAAAAAAACATTGCAATGCAAATTCATAACAACAACAAAAAAAACACTTGAGAAATCATAATTTTGGCATATGATGTTATTGGTAAACGTCAATTCTCGAAATCCTATGGAAACCATCTATTAATGGTGAGATTTGTACTCGTAACGGGGTTCATACTGCTTGAGCTAACGGCTGCCAGAGCACTTGACGAATCCTCCAGGATCTGCGGCTGCTGCGATTGGTGGTAGGGGTGATGGTTGAGGTGTTGGTGGTTAACATCCATAAACGGAAACCTCAACAGCTCAGTTGCAAAACTCATTTCCTCAGGATGGTTTATCTCCATACACTATTGTTGGTTCTGATTATGATCATGAATAGAATTTAGGTTTTGAGGTTGCTCATCAAGTCCAACATGTGGAGCCACCGGACGAGGAATCTGTTGCTGCTGCTGATGTTGAAGTTGTTGAACAGAGTTTAAAAAGACTGTGGCAGCGGTATATGAGGAGGAAGAACCCACCTCATGAATCATAGCGGTTGGAGCCGTTGTACCCGCTGCAACCGTCAATGATCCAATTCTTTCATTAGGAACCGCAGTCGCAAGTGCAGCAACATTGGAGGATTCACCAATCTCCATACCATGATACTCTAAAATATCGATCCTACAGTTAAGATCTTTAAGATATTGGTCAATCAAATAACCTAAATCATTAAGATCCAGTATATTCATATGAAATATCCCCATGTTTCCGACCAAACATTCGAACATGACTTCAGTTATCTCCCGCTTCCTGGTCTCCTTCTTCTCCCTCTTCAAATGCTCGGACATTTTGGCTATCCTTTGTCTGAGAAAGGTCTCTTGGTCCACCATTTTTTTTTGTTGCTCCATCATCGGCAATGCTCGGAATTCTGAAACAATCCTTTGCACACCGGAATTTGATGGCCACACCTCGGGATTGGAGTCATATGGACAGTAGATTATGGCACATGCAGTGATACCGCATAGAGTCGATAGCTCATTCACTTTCTTTAGTAGACCCTTCTTTCTTTTCTTAAATGTTGCTTTCCTTGAAGAATCGTTGGAAATCAAAGCAAGTTTCAACTTGGTCCTCATGATAGATTTTTTTTGTTTTCTTTTGTTTTTGTCTTTGGTTTTGTTTGTTTGTTTTGTGTGTTGTGTTTATGTATTGAATTGATGGATGTGATGTATTATATAGTGATGAGGGGGTACAATTATTTGTCTCTTTTGATTAGTGACATTATTTTTTAATTTATAGCTAGTCACAAAAACTCAAAAAAATATTAATTACAACAAATAAAGTTATATAAATCGGATCGCATTAGTCAAAATAGTACAACTATTTAAAAACAAATAATTGGATATATATAGGATAATATTTTTTGGTCAGGATTTAAGATGTATTATTAAGATTTAATTCTATAAGTAGGTCAAAGTTCTTTTCAATACATTTCTATGTTTATTATTATTTTTTAAAAATAACTCTATGATTAATTTTCTTTGTTGGATACTAAAAATATGGATTTAGGATAATTTTTAAGATTTGATCTATAAGTAGTTTTAATCTAGTATTTTTGTATCTATATATTATGCATAGGTCATAAACTTTCACATACCCAAAATAGTATCCCAACTTTATTATTATTATTTTTGTTAATATTTACTAAAGGACATAATATGTTCAGATGTCACTTTACTATTAGTAACTAGCGGTTTGTGATCGATTTGCTTTTTTGACGATACAGTTTTACTTCTGACAACAATATTGTATCTAAAGCGATAGCACAAAACCATTATGTGAAAATTCTTACACCAAAAAATCATAAGTTGTAAGATCATATGTTTTAACACCGTCGTTTCCGGTTAATAACACTCAGTTGGCTTTATTAACAACTTAAAATATATGACCACGAGTCTATTATAATTTGGTTTACGATAAAGTGCATGTAATATATATATTATCGACAATGCTTAATACATTTTAAGATTTATGAGTTTTAATGAGGTTTTTGACGAAATTAAAGTTTAATGATATTGCTATATTAGGGTTAATTTCATGATTTAAAAGATGTATGGGTAAACATTTAAACATTTCTAAAATCATGTGAAAGTTTCCGAAAACTTACGTATGTTTCAAAAATATCTATGAAATTTTATAAACATAAGAAAAAAACGTTTTATGTTATTATAAAATATCCCTATTACAAAAAATATTTGTCATGATGCTTAAAATAAAGACTAAGAACAATACATGTTATAAACAACAACATATGTAACCCGTATACCTAGAAATATAAATTATAATTTCAAAACCATATACCCAATCCCAAAAAAAACTATCTCGTTCAGCTCACAAACTCTTAAAAATAAAAAATCTACGACTCTAAATTATATATCACAAATCAAGTATCATTAACACTAAATGCATTAGTGTATATTAAGTTATCCAAAAGATTCATGTAGAAAAAAAAACATATAATCCATAAATTGTTATGTCGAGCCAAAACATAATTTTCTCTAATGATATGATAATTTCTTAAAGAGAAACGTTAAACCCTATCCTTGAATCAGTGAACTCACACTAATCAGTGTACAATAAGTTATATATATGTAAGTAGTATAACAAGAGAAATCTAAAAACTAAATTATAATTGGCGAACCTGTTGTAAAAGTAATGAATCTTGTGTTGTATTATTATGACCAAGAGGTCTCTTTATATAAGGATTACATAAGGGTAGAAAAGGAAACATCCTTTTCCTACATGAATAAGGAAAACATCTAAATAGACCGTCTAAGGTATTGGGCCTTCACGCCAATGTCTTGATGGGCCGGTTATGGAGATCGAACCTCTATGATTTATAACACTCCCCCTTGATTGACATAACCGGATCGTGATGAATGGATCATAGTAATACGCTTGGGGATGCTGCCTCATTAAAACCTTACCAAGGAAAACCCAGTGGGACAAAACCTTAGTGAAGGAAAAAGAGTACAGCACGTATTACTCCCCCTTGTTTTAGGCATCACTGAAGGTCTCTTAGTCGGCGCATGCCGATCTGATACATGAGCTTCTTGAGCGTGGAGGTTGGAAGCGACTTGGTGAATAGGTCGGCTGAGTTGTCACAGGAACGTACTTGAAGCACTTTGATTTCTCCGGTCTTCTGTAGATCGTGAGTAAAGAAAAACTTCGGTAAGATGTGCTTCGTCCTGTCTCCTTTGATGTATCCATCCTTCAGTTGAGCAATGCATGCGGCATTGTCCTCGTAGAGTACGGTTGGCTCTTCCTTCTCATCGGTCATTCCACAGTCTCGCCTTATGTGCTGAGTCATCGATCTCAACCAAACACATTCGCGGCTAGCTTCATGAATCGCCAAAATCTCTGCGTGGTTTGATGAAGTGGCCGTGAGTGTCTGCTTCATGGATC